>VWYH01008201.1:213540-282590 GCA_013399365.1 Pampusana beccarii | reverse complement strand
TTTTTTTTTTTTTAATGGGATGAGAACCTTTTATGTCTATTTAGATTTAAAAGTTGAGGCACAATACTTCTCAGACAGTAGGTCACTGGTGCTCCCCTTATTGCTATAAACTTTTTTCATTCTCCCTAGTGGGAGAGCTCTTCAAAATGGAGGTAGCAGAAATTCTGTTCAATGTGTCAGAGAAACGTCTTGCTAAATGACATCAACTAATTTCCACCGTATTGGAAAGCAAGTGCTTTGCACTCACAGAAGAGAGCCTTTAGCAAAATGTTTGTATCCTCCCAAAAACCTGAGCGACAGAAGTGCTTTATTCATGTTTCAAAACTGGAAAAGGAAAATCAGAAAACACAAATGCCTCTTCTTTGATCATGCCTTGCATTACATGATTTGCCCTGATGGCTGAGCTGCTATAAAGCTAATTTCCCGAAAGAAAGTCTCTAAGGGCATGTTGATGCCCAAATTCTTTATCTTGCAATTTTGCGTCTCTTAGTTCAAAATTGATCGTTTTCCTAACTCATTTGCTAAGCCTTAGCTATGAGAGTTAATTTTGTTTGAAGAAACTTCTGGAGAGACCAAATGAACCCCAGTACATGGTGAGCAATGGCAGGTAAGAGCAGATCAGCACCATTATGCTACAATACAGATCTGCCAGGTGCAAGCCATTACCTTGGTCCCATTTTCGAAGGCCCACTATGCTCTACTTTCTTTCCATTTGTTTCAGAGTCTATTAAAGAGTGTCCATGTTTCTATGCTGCCATTGAAAACCCTTTTTAGAGGATAAAATGATTAATAAATGTTTCCCTGTGAAAAACTGTAACATGTTAGCATTTAGCTAAACAAAGATTTAGCTATACTTTTTTTCCCCTTTGATCACTTCTTTATAATAGAGATCTATGCTTTCATTGGATATGAACTCTTCATCTGAAATGTCTGGGCTTCTTAATCTACAAATGAATCACAATTATGTATATATTTGGGGGGAAGAAAAAAAAAAAAAGTAACATTAGAGGTCTTCAAGATTCTGGGGTGCATTAGGAAAAATGTGACCAGCAGGTCAAGGGAGGTTATTCCCACCTCCCACCACTCTGACCTGATGAGGCCACATCTGGAGTATTGCGTCTAGTTCTGGGCTCCCTAGTTTAAGGAGGACAAGGAGTTACTGGAAGAAGTCCAGCGGTGGGGTATGAAGATAATTATGGGCCTAGAGCACCTTTCTTATCAGGAAAGACTGAGAGAGCTGGGTCTGTTCAGCCAAGAGAAGACAAGGCTGAGAGGCGATCTCATCAATGTTTATAAATATCTCAAGAGTGGGTGTCAAGAGGATGAGACCAGACTCCTTTCAGTGATGCCCAACGACAGGATAAGGAGCAACAAGCACAGGCTGAAGCACAGGAGGTTCCGTCTAAACATGAGGAGAAACTTCTTTACTTTGAGGGTGCCAGAGCACTGGAACAGGCTGCCCAGAGAGGTTGTGGAGTCTCCTTCTCAGGAGACATTCAAAACCTTCCTGGACACATTCCTGTGTGATCTACTCTGCATGAACCTGCTTTAGCAGGTGGGTTGGACTAGATGATCTCCAGACATCCCTTCCAACCCAAATCATTCTGTGATTCTGTGATTTGGAAACGTTATTCTGTCTTCCTTAGCTTTGCTGAGTGACAGATAGGCATGTGATAGCATAAATCTTCATGTGTAATATAGGTTGTGAAAACAGCATGTGTCATACAGTATACAGATGGGAGACTGAACTGAAATTACACACATAACCTTATTTCAGGCATTTCCTTGTCTGTGAATGCTTGATATTGGCACTTCAGTTTGAGGAGGAAATCTCATGTATTTCACAAACGAGATGGGGGCAGGAGTGGTTTCCTCATGTGCCATCATGGTGGCACGGGCAGCTGTCGGGGCTGGGGGCTGTATTGGTGGTGCTGTGATAGCATCATTGCTATTCATTCATTCATTAACTCGTTCATCCCCTCCAGCAAACTGGGTGCTGGGATAGCAGCCCTGGCACCACTGTCTGTGAGGACCAGGCTAGAGCAGGATGGAATGTAGACTTTGTTGCTTAGGGTAGCTTTACCATGAAGCTAAGAAAATGACAACTGAAAGCCTGTGCGTAAGTGTCCACCTGTGAAGTGTGTCTGGGTTCCTACCAGGGCAGTGGAGGACAGCTGATTTGCCTTACATATGTACTATCTAGTGCCACTTGAGGTGGCTTAGTGCACTTTGCTTGACCTCCAGCAGTTGATCCGGAAAGCCTCACATCTCCCACAGATCCTCCGTCATATCTACCTGAGCCATTGCAGGGTATCTGAGACATCCCTGTGGGGATGGTGGATACAACCCAAGGCTAGATGCAGATCCTCGCCCTTCTGCAGGGACACCCGTGGGCCAGGCAGGACAGCCTGGGGCCTCTAAAATGTCTCTAGATGCCTCTGCTTAGGCACCAGAGCCCTTCCTGGGAGTCAACCTGAAGTGCAACAACCCTCTCTGCTCCACTGGCTGAGCCCGGCATCTCCGGCAGCACTGGAGGGGTGCTGGCTGCACAGGACCTGGTCTGTGGAGAGTGGCCCACCCTCGGGTCAGGCGAAGGTGTCTGCAGTGTCCCCCCACTTCCTCGCCTCTGCAAAGCAACAACCGGAGATGGAGACACAGGGCAAAACCTGACCTCCATCTGTTCGTGTATCCAGTCGAGGAAGGAGGTGGTTCGGCTGTAGACACCTGGCTTGTTCTTTTCTGCACAGCCCACTCCAAAGCTGGTGGTCCCCACCAACTTCCAGATACTCATATCTTCGCATGCTAGAGGGCCCCCACTATCTCCCTGGAGGACAAAGAAAGAAAACAAACATTAGTGCCCCAGAAAAGGAGGGGAGCTGTCTTTTTGGGGTGATAGAGGAAGAAGCATAGCCCAGTAATTCAAAGTCTCCTGTTTCTGCTCTGTTCTGGGTCCTCGGAAAAGGATATTTTTCTTTCCCCAGTTAGCAGTACAGTACAATATAAGCAATGTTGAACCCTGCTGTTAAACAACATTTAGGTGCTGAGGACCATGTCTGTTCGGCAACGCACGGCATTGCTTGTCTGCGGTCTCCATGCCGTGGTCTTGTTTTCTCACAGCTGCTTCCCTCAAAAAGCTCATAGCTATTGAGCTGAGCTAAGCCCAGGTTCCAACAATAAGCTTGTATCACACCTCCTTCCCTGCCTACTCCTGCACACAGTCTCACACATCACTTTTCTGGCCCTTCCCAGACACTGTGCTAAGCAGATTCAACTCACTGGACTTACATCTAAGTACTGAAAACTAGTAATTTACTTTGCTGTGGAAGTTTCCTGCCCTATAAGCAACAGAGACAGCACAACAACAGGAAAAAAAAAAAAAGGAATAAGCCTGTCCCTTTGGCAAGTGGGGCTCATTGTGTCACATGGAGCCGTGTGCTGAGTGTGCTGAGGCTCTCAGCCTTAGTGACATGCTGTTGCTGCATACCTTGCTGGGGAAGTTGTGCAAACAGGCACTTAAATTAAGATCTATGCACCTAATGCCTTTGCTTTGTCTTGTCCCATGCGTACTGGGGATTGAGTAAATCTAGAAACACGAAATTCTGCCCCAGCCCTTGCACTTCATCCATGACTAGCTAGGGGAGTCCACATTAGCGTGTATGGAGGTGAGACCTGGCACAAGGTGAGCACTGTCATGACTCTGACGGTGATTTTGAATCATCATCACCCTGTGTTGTAGAGGATTCTCTGATCCATTGCTACTGTGAATCCATCTCCCCCAGAGTCATTAACAGTCCTCCAAGTTACTCAAACACCTCTCCCTTTCTTCCTTCCCCTGCCTCACTCTATTTTTTCCAAAATCACACGCTTCTGCTTCTTTATCAGTATGTGCTTTGGCTGCTTTTCACTACAGGGTTTCTACACCCTGCAGGTCTCCAGAGCTGCTTACAGTGCAGTGCAGAGGCCACAGCCAGGGCAGAGGAAGGATGGCACCATGCTGCAGCACAAGCAAGAAATTAAAATAATGTCTTAAGTAAATTTGGCTTCAGAAGCAGCAGATATGGTCTACAGAAGAAATGTAAGAGGGGAATTGTAGCATATGAATGCATGCAGTCAGTGGTAGATATTCATGGTAAACAGAGTAAATGGCACAAAACTAAATGTTTGCCCAAGAAAAGCCTGGGAGTGCCTTCTGATAACTTATCACTCACGTTTTTCCATTTCTGCTCTAAATGAGAACAGTTGCAGCTTGGAAACTTCCATACCTGGCAGGTGTCCACCCCTCCCTTTAGGAAACCAGCACAAAGCATCGAAGAAGTTATGATCCCACCATAGACATCCCTGTGATTGCAAATTGCGTTAGAAATCAGAGGAACACCTGCGTAATTCATGGTGTCGGATGTATCACCTGTTAAAAAAAAAGAAGAAAATAACTCTCTATCCTTGAAATGAATCTCTAATTATAAACAGAAAATATTTTAATATATGAAGAACTGGCAAGCAAGGGTGAAAGAAATACCATTAAAATGGCAACATCAAGTAAGAAAACTAGGTGTCTCACCACTTACAGAATCCAGTGACTAGCAACTCTATAAAGCTGTGGATTATCACAGTATGTAATATAAAGCTGCACATCGTATGTTTCTACTTCAAACTAGACAATCAATGACAGTAATGAACTTAGAAGCTAATTGGACACTGTCTCAAATACTAGTCTCAAAATTTGTTTTGAATTTGTCTCCTGTTCTGTCAGCCAGAAAATCATCTGAAAACATCTGATTTATTTTATAAATATCTGTTGTACTCTATTCAGAGTTTGAATGGATCATTTCTACAAATGGGAGTATTTGCACACTGTCTAATGTCAATTTTTATGTGGTAAACCTTGCTTTCATTTTTTCCCACCTTTCACTATTATCTGTAGGTCAGGTAACATACTGTTCTTTTTCTCTGAACAATGGGAACATGTTAAATGAGATTAATTGGAGAATTATAAAAAACGGTGACCTAAGAATTCAAGCATTTTCACACGAAAGTGATTCAGTATGTATTATTGATTAACATGACCCATGAGTCATGGTAAACAAAAGAAAGAATTCCCTTTTCTTTGTGCGATTATTCACAGATTCAATTTCTGCATCATCCACCCTGCCTGGAAATGCGTACATGCTTTCTCTTGAAAAATGCATGGTGGATTCTTGCATTAATCCTGTGCTTTCTATGCATTTAGAAATATGTCTTCCACCCCAACTATTCCAGAAAATGTAATGCTGAACAATGGTCCAACCAAATCCTGTATTTAGTGTATGTGAGATGTTTTCATGTAGTGCAAACAACAGCAGACCATTTAAAATACCTCCTTCCACAGTTGCTCCCCATCCTGATACCCAGCACATTTTCCCTGCTGGGAAATGTTCGCCAAAATTAGGCAGACAAATTGGCTCTATGTGACCTATTAAAAAAAAAAAAAGAGAGAGAGAGAGAAGAGAGTATTGCTTTTTAAATTAAGCAAAAATGTTGGCTTGCAGTGAACGTGTTGGAACACCATCCACTCTCCACATAAATAGCCTGGCAGTTCTGCAGGTCTTTTGTCATTTGGCCAATACCGTAGGTCTGAAACAATACCCACATCAGGCCTAAATCGTTTCTAGTATAAAGCAACAGAAGGAGGTGTTGGCAGGTGAATAAATTGAAGAATGAGCAAACAAGAAATGCACCATTTATGCAGCTGATGGGCAAATCAGACCCCAGAGAAATGGCCATGGCTGACCATGGCAGGACCGCATGGCACCTCCTAACAGGTTTTGTGCAGCAGCACGTACAAAGAGCCATGCGTGCATATCTCTGTCTATCTTCTGAAAGGCCAAAAAGACATCTGGGGTGCTCTCGGCTTCCCACTCATCAGTTCATAGAGTTTCAGTGCCTCTGTGCTCCAGGGGACTCAATGCCATGCAATATAATCAGTCATGTTTGCAGGGAAAAACTGTGATGTGTCAAGATGAGCTGACACTGAGCACAGGGAGGGAAGGTACAAGGTATTACTGGGCAACTCCTGATGGTTTGGTTCCCCCCAGTGCAATTATCCCAACTCAAAGTGTCAAGCCCCCAGTGTGGAGCCTCCAAGTCCCCCGGGCTGCCCTCCACACCCCAGGGTATAGTGGGTATCAGTCTCAGGTGCAGAGCCATTACTGTTCTTGACAGCCTCCCAAACCTATTCCCAAGCAAAAGAAGACAGCATTAGCTGAGATATTAAAAAAAAAAAAAAAAAATCAAGCTTAATTTCCATTCAAAGTGGCGGTTTAAATTATTTCAAGAGAATTGATTTTGGAACTGACAATCTAGATGCGTCAGAGAGAGCCAGCTCCCCTTTGCAGAGAGCTCACAGTGATTAGGAGGTATTGGCAGGTGATCATTTAAATTCATACATTGTTATTGTACATTATTTCAATCCACTAACTGCATCAGCTGTAGGTAGCATCCTGCTGAGAAAATAAAAGTAGTTTTAATTTAAAAGCATTATTATAACCGAATTGCCTTTTCTTTTCTTTGCAATTTAAGCTTGATTTTCAGCTTTGGACACTGCTGGATCTCCCTATACTCACAGCAAGGACATGATAAAAATCTCTGTAACCTCCAAGTACAATGAGGTGGGGTGTTTATTTTAGATAGGAAAAATATTTAGAAAGAATAAAGTTAATGTTTGCCTATGATTAAATGCCTTCAGTAAGCCAATACTAGAATGGACTGGGAACATTTTGCAGAGCCCTGTGACCACATTGTTGCTCTCTGTGCCTGGATATCAAGTACAAAGGAGTTCCTGATACTGAGACCAAGGTGTTTCTGCTGGGGTAGTCTGAACAGGGATCTCTGCCTTGCCCTCACAGCAGCAGGCTGGCTATATCTACACTGCACATCTCTCATTGCTCTTAGAGGTGGTGGGGGTCTACTCAGCTGTCCTGGGTCAGGCATAGGGCACCAAGAGACATTTCCCTGTCTGTAGTAGAAAAGACCTTTCTCACTTTTGTCTAGAAAGGTGAGGAAGTCAAGTGAAAGCTAACAGGAAGAATTACCATTGAGAGGAAGTGTTGCTGACAGTTTCATCAGTGCTATATCATTTCCCATTGTCTTGGGTTTATAATTTCGATGGTATATAATTTTTTCCACTGAATATGGGTGAACCTGGGTGTCTTGCTGAGTCACAAAACCAACCTGCACACTCCATGAGCTCGGCAGGTACAGGCTGAAACAAAGAGGTAAGAGAGAGTGAAAAACCTTCAAGAAAACCTTCAGGTTTTCTAATTGTCTCCCGAGTTTACGAACCATGTAAAACTCTACAGGCAAACACCTATAGTCGGCTCTATTTGCTTACTTATCTATTAATAGTGGCTATGTTTTGTGTCCAGTTTCCAAAAATACAGAAAGGGTGACTAATCTTAGTAACACACTGGGTCACTCGTATATTATATGTGCAGCTTTCTACAAACATATGAGAGTTTTGCATTGGCCTACCTATCTGTCCTCCTACGTAACCCACAGCAGTCAATGCTATCTACCTGACATGTCTCTGCTCAGCCGTCAGCTCAGCGGCGCTTGTGGCAAAGTGTTTCCAAGGGCGAGGCTTCCCTTCTGGAAGGATTTTCTGCCCCCAGTTGATGAGCAGCCACATCTTTCAGCCTCCAGCACATGAGCATCTCCTTATCTCTTGGCTTCACCCTACTGTGGAGCTGAGAAAAGGCTCCAGGGATGTGGGTTGTATTGCTAACTCCCACCCCCCTCAGCCTTTGAACATATCACAAGCAACTGGGTTGTGGGGGACAGAGCTAAGGACAAAAGTCCTAAAATGCTGAATTCTTAAGTAATTATTTTCATGGCAACACAGGGCTCTAAATCGGATCTGGGAGTGGGATTTGTCTGTCCCATCTCTTCTCTCTATTGGGTATAAAAGCATTCTATGGGACTGGATCAGAAGCAGGCATCTGTGTTGTGAGTGCATAGAAGTGGCCAGACAAATCCCATTTTAGCTGTCTAAATGACTTTGGTGAAAGTGGGCTGGAGTTTGTAAGAGGGAAAAGAGCTCTCCTGCACTATTGGTGACAAATGAGACTGCAAAACCAAAGAACTCATAAATGAGAGGGCTACCCTTATAACTACACAAAGAAGAGGAGTCCAAAGAACTGTTTAGTGTCTATTTACAACTCCAAGACTACTTCAACAGCATAAAAAGGAGCAGTGGATATGTTGTAATGAGCGCTAAGCACAGTACAACTCACTAACTACCTCTGATTGATCCTGTCAACTTGAAAAGGATCATGGAATTTATTATGGAACCCCAGTGTACCAGAGCAGCCAAGTACAAATTCCTCCTGAGCTGTTAACTCACATGCAACGTACAGAAATTGCAGATTGAGATGCCTAAGTCTTGCGTTTAAGTGTTGTTTTAAGCTGATTTCCAAGGAAGCTGGAAGTGCCAAGCGTATCTGAAAACTGGAGCCCCTGATCTGGACCACTTCTTGGGGAGACTCTTTTTCAAAAAATGCTTGCACTTGTGCAAGAAGAGAAAGAGATGGTTTAAATGTTACAGAGCAATCCCATGAAATAAGGATAATCCAATCTCTCCCGCAGTTTAAGACAAAGTACAGTGCATTGGCTTTCTTCTGCAGTGGCCCCACACCCAGACCTGCTGCAGGTGTGGTCAGTGGGACGCTCTGAGCAAGACGATTTAGGAACTTACTCATAGACGCAGTGGGCGGCTGTGATGATCCAGCGTGGGGTGATGACAGACCCTCCGCAGAGGTGATGTCCCTGGAACTGCAGGCTGACCTGCCAGGGCCACTGCCGGGGGGAGGACACATTGCCCCCCACGATTCGAGGCCCGTAGCTGGCCCGTGTCCCGCACACTGCCAGAAAGCAAAGGTTACGGTCCATGGAGGAAACACAGGCATGTTTTTGGTCACCGTCAGCCCCTCCATTCCTAGCCTTGCTGAGGTTGGGAGGTGTCTGCAGCATGACTGTCACCATCCCCATGGCCCACATCTTGGTCTGTGGCTGACCCCAGAGGTTACTCCTCCCCGTTCCCATCTCTGCAGCATCGTGACAAGCAGCCAGCATGGGGGCTGTGGGGCTCACATCTTCTCTCCTGCAGATGCAGTGCTCAGCTGAGCTGCAAAACCCACTGTTCTGCCCTCCTTAAACGCACAGGGTCCAAGGGGCACACACAGGCAAGCTGAAGCATCTCGTCTTTCCTGGTGATTATTTTGCTGTTGTGTGGTTTTATTTTTGTTTGGTTGGTTGGTTGGTTTTGGTTTTGTTTTGTTTTTTATTTCTTGTAACCTGATCTGAAAACTAGCTGACATGGAGAGGTATAGGATGGAAGTTCAAATGTTAAGACAGAACTTCCCTTCTCTTACCAAGAGGTCAAAGAGTTGGAGTTACAATATCAGTCCACAGACTCCACTCACAGTCCTTACATGTCTGCTTCCTACTGTGATTCTCACCAAAATGCTCCTGCTACCTGGTGCTCCCAATCTGCTCTCCCAGCCTATTCTCACTTTCTGAAATCTTTTTAAATTTTATACAAAAAATACAATTTTTCTTTGGTTGAAAAACTGATGGTATAGTATGCCCTGAGTACACCGTTCCTCCCACCTCCTGCCATGCAGCGGATGAAGGACAGCTTATTATTTTATTTTCACTTTTCCTGATTCTTACCCAAACATTTTAAGATGATCACATTGCCAGAAGTGCATTCCTCTCTAGGATGAAAAGACAGTGCAGTATTAGTTCCAATCCATAGATACTGGGGTTTTTTTTCTATATTGTTTCATCTTCCTGTACAGCTATGTGCACATAAATATAAGTAGCTGATATATAGAAAAAGATACAAAGCCATGTACTAATCCAATCGACGTAGGCCATTTAGCTGAAGTACTTAAGTTAGGAGCTTAGACACCATCAGGAGCCTACAGACCATATGTTCCCCTGTTGAAGAGTGGTTTGCTTTTTTATGAGGGGAGGCTCATCAGCAATTTTAAATATGTGATCTGTAATCTCCTTGGATCCATAACTTGCTTCTCAGTGAAAGATAACTAAGAAAAACAAGCAATTGTCAGGAGGAAGAAATGGACCATAAAGGGTTCATAAGCCCACTGGGAAATATCTAGAAATCCGTAAACTGAAACAAACTGCGTCACAATGGAAAAATATAAGTGTCTGGTGTCTATCCATTTGCAAAAAAGGGATCACGGGATAAACAGGCTTTTCAAATAGCTCATTTTAAATGCTTGATTGATTTTAGTGGGCCTTGGATCAGGCTCTTAATTCACATTCCAGCAAGACTGCTACTGAACCTTGGTCTATGATGCATAACACCAACCACTTATGAAGCACTACATACCTGAAAAAATAGGCAACAATCTCGGATTACTAGTAATTCTCCTTCTATTGATTGCTTTCTTTCTGTCAAGATGAACAAGATGAGGCATACCTGAGGTTTGTTGCGTTGTGCAGTGATGTCACTTGATCAGCTGAAAACCAGTCACTGAGGGATACGAAATGTCTTTGAAACTGTTTTTCAACTGCAGCCACAGGCAGGTAACCTGAACTCACGTAACTGCAAATAAACCATAAACACAACTTCCTCAGACAGCATTTCAGTAATCTGTTTAAATAATTCAGCAGTTCTGCTAATGAAAACCCAGTGTAGCAACCACAATAATCGGATTCTGACACTTGATAAAGTAATCCTATCCTCCTCAAGAAACATTTCCAAGAGTGTGCATGTATTTTTGCCATAATCGTGTGTGGAAGGCATTTAACTGGCAGTGAAAGTAAATTTTAATTCTAATATTGCAATAAAGCTTTTGTTGCAACAAGTTGACACATTACCTGAAGAACTGACAGGCACGTTGTCTCCTTTTTCTAGAGTTATGATTTGCAACAGGGAGGATGAATAACTTGTAATTTTTTTCTTGTCTTTTTTTGTTGAACAATTGAGATGTATTTTATCCAAAAGGCAACAAGAATTTATTTAAAGACACTTTATACTGCTAACTACAATGTGCAGAAATTAGAATGACACCATTGTAAGAAATAATAGAGCATCGTTGCAAGTCACAGCTTCAAACTCTTTCTCAATTGTGTGAAAGCTTGTGAAAGAAATGGTTCTTTTTTTCAGGAATGGGATCAACCTGGTAAGAATCACCTCACCAGGATGTTCTCTAATTGTGGACCTTAATTCTTAACAGATGTCATGACATGAACTGTATATACAGTTTTCCTACAGAGGAAGTAAAAGAAATGGAAAGTGATCATAAGATGTTTAGTGCCCCACAGACAGGCTGTATCACTACTAGAGAGACAAGCAGGGTTCAGGCACCTACACTGCATAGCAAGGATTTAACCAAACCATTACGTTTAGCTGTCATCCAGGATTTATAACAGTAATAAGCGGTATTTGCAATGCACAAGTACTCAGGGCTATTTCCTGCGTCATCCCAAATCTCTTCAAAAGTAGCATTCACAAAGGTGGATTGTTAGGAAACTTTTTCTTATAAAGCACAGACTACTACGAAGTTTCATTAGAAAGATTAAAAACCTCAGAGTTAGTTCAAAATGCCAAATAAATTTTCTTCCATTTTGTGTTCCTACCTTGAGAAACCCAGGTGTTTGCAGGTGGTATTTCCATACTCTGCTTTCCAGTCGTCAGAGCAGACTGTTCGCCAGGATCCAGAAGTGAACACTTGCAGCACTGCTTTCTTACCACTCAACCTGACTTTGAGATTCAGGAGAAGAAAAGCCTGAGTGAGTTTTGAAGAAGAACCACCATGTACACAACAGAGTCAATGCGCCTCTGTGGCATCTACATTTCTTGGCTCATTGAGTTTTTACTACTTGTCCCTTTCATCACTAGGATCCTTTGACAGAATTTTTCTGTGTTTGTTTGTTTTTTCCCCTCGAGGAAGGGAACCAAGGTATGCTGAGCTATAACAGCCAGGAGAAAATTGTCTATGCTCATGGGAATGGATAGGGGATGGTAGCTCTAATGCAGATGGAGAAGGCTGCCTTGCCCTCCAGTGAGGCCAAGCAAGCCTTGCTGATTGCAGTGAGCTGGAGCTGCAGATGCTTGTCACCAAGGAAACCTACGATCAAGATAAGTGACGAAAGGTGGTTGACACCGCGAGAGCTGCTCAGCACAGTCAGAAAGGTGAATGCACTTGCACCCAGCCACCCCTGGGCTGCCATGGAGTTTCCTGCCTTCTTCCCTCTGTTGAAATGGGGCTGGCGTGTCTGGGCTGATGGGCAGGTAAGGGCTGGGGACATGCACAGGTTGGGAGGTCATCTCCCAAGTACTCCATTGTCACACCAGCCTGGCTCTGCTCAGCACAGACCTTCCCTGTGGGCAGCTCTTCACAGCAGCCCTGCACAGGGCTGAGCCAACCCATGGAGCCAGCACGGCTATAAGCTGTGCTGTATCCAGCCCTGCAGTAGACGGTGACACCAGCCAAGAGGCTGGTGGGGTAACACTGCAGGAGGCCCAGGTACAGAGTCATCACTTATGTCCTTTCATCCTGCATGTCACTATGTCCTTCCCACCCCTGCATCCTGCACCACAGCCACTGCCAGGGCGCAGAGCCCCAGGGAGCAGGAGGTTCCTGGACCTGGGAAAGGGCACATGGTCTCCCCAGGGAGAACGAAGGCCATGCACATGGCCACTGGTGGACAGGGTTTTCCCTCAGGTGCCCATGGGCCAGGGCTACAGCATTGCGAAGGCATACAAGAAAAGCAAATATATTGCCCACAGTTTCTACAGAGGCCTAATGTCTCCCTGGGGAAAACACACCAAAGTTTGACAGAATAGTGTGGGATTAGCTGGAGCCAAAAGCTCATGGTTCCTGTCATTCCTCATATTGCACAGATGGAATGCTGTACTGTCTCCTTACTGCTGGGTACAGGAGTCAGAATTATACATGTACTGATCTAAAAATCAGTTATTCTGTTTACTAATATTAGAGTCCTTTCTTTCCAGTGGCTGCAAACACCAAAGTTGTCTTCCATAGCACAGGACAGGGATGGACCATTTAAAATGGCACTGTGATGCGTGAAACCATTACAGAGGGAAACTCAGTCACAGGGGCACGCATTTCGCACATGAAGCAGAAAGCTCTGCAGTACTCAATGTACAAAAGGCAGTGCTGATCTCTCCAGTTCCCACGTCCCCTAAGGTAATAACAGGCTTTTGCAGTCTTCAAAACTGATACAGTGCAGCTGCGTGCCAGTGAATACAGAGGGTGCTGTATATACAGGCTATAACGCAGTGGTGGTATACCTTGCAGGCAGAGAAAATGCCAGCAGTCAAGAAGCACCTAGACTTCGAAGGGAGAAACATGCCTCATATGGCAGTAACAATAATCAGCAATCCTCACATTTCTATTAAGAGCAGTTTGATTTCTCATAAACTGTAAATCAATACCTAAGGAAGGTTGTTCCTCTGAAGTGATAATTTAGGTAATCCATCAGTGTCTATCTTTCTTGTGTCACCCAAACTCTTTACAACATGCACTTCTTGATAACGTGCCAGATGCTACAGGAGGAGGTAGGAGGGACTTATAATCAAATTTAAATTACCGCATCCGTACTCATCCTCCCCTTCTTTACAGTTGAAGACACCATTGCACCTGGCTGATTTCTGGATACACTTAAAGGATGATCGGCAGCGAAACTTCCCAATGCAGTTGTATTGGACTAACAAGAACGAAAGAAAACAGGGCGATAAAAACACACGTGGATATTAATTTAACACTTCTGACTTCCATTATCTGGCCAGATTTCTATCTTGCTGAGCAAAAGACAACTCCTGTACTCTAGGAACTTTTGAAATTCAACCTGGAGGTTGCTACATGGTGCTGCTAAACTCATCCATTAATAATGACTTCTAGGAAGAATCAGCCTTGCTGTCTGTGCTGACTCGTTCCCATCTCCCTCTACCCAGTTTATGTTTCACTCCAGGGCAAGCTTCTATCTGGTGCCTCAGCCCCTCAGCAGCAAAGCAAGGAGACCCCTGTAGAATACAACCAGTGCACTCCTTTCCTGAGGGGATGCCTCAACCTGTCACAAGCTTATCTCTGCTATAGGTGTGCAGGCAGTGTTCTAGCATCAATGTATTCGGCACCTAGAACTAGGCAGCTCACACTTCCCAGTCACAACTCAATTCATTCTACCTTTCCTTTTCCTTTGTAGAAGTTTTTTGTGATAGGGGAAAGTTCTTTATTTCTTTGAAAACAAACTTAGAGAAGTGAATTACAGGAGAAAAATATGACGTGTGCTACCTAAAGCCTCCCCCAGTTTCTAAACTCTTAGCTCAGCACCTGAGATGAATCAGTGAAGTTTTACTAGAGAAAGGTTTCCTGGAGCTATGGGTTCTCCAGTGTTGTAAATATTACACCAATCCTCTCATGGCTGCCAGATCTATTTTATCCCTACATGTAAATAAAATTTAAAGCCATCACATCAACAAGATTTTTTACTTCAGCAAACAAGCCACAGTAGCAGTTTAATTCCATTCTAAGTAAAAGGCTCATGAAAAATTAAGCATTTGAATGGTTAAGTGAGAACCTAATGAATAACTAATAGTACTCACCACCCAGGCCAATGGCAACTGATAGGATTACTGCAAGGAATAAACCACAGATATATGGAAAGTATTTTAGGGAGACAAAAACATGGCACAGCGAAGTTGGTTCGATATCTCCTAGAAAACAGACAGAGATAACAGATTCTGTGAAGTTAAACCAGCTTGAGTTTGCAATGAAACAGACTTATCTGTTATTAAACTAGATGGCAGTGGTAACCCCTGCATGCACTTTGTGAGCTGACCTGACCTGGCGGGTTCAGATCCCCCGGCTCAGGGACTGAGAAGGCTCCAAGTGCTCTGGGACTGGCTGGTGCTCTCAGACACCTCTTTAGCATTTGCCATGCAAGGGTTCTGCATCATGCCCTTACAGAGCGTCTGGCCTGTCCTCAATGCAAGTGAGAATGTGAGCTCTAAATTTCTATTTTTGTGAGCTACATCACACTGTGAGCTTTACAAGTATATGACCACTTCTGAAAACGTGAGTCGTGGAATAAAAACGTTTTGTTTGTGTAATCAAATCTCTGTGCACGGTACAGGTGTAGTCTCTGAAGACTTCAGAAAGCTCAAGTGGACCGAAAAATTCTTGCAATGTAAGCAGCAGCAAACAAACTAGTTTGAGTCTCCTCTCTATGACTTTGCCCATCTGTGATGCCTTCTGACTCTTGCCGGTACCAAGCCCACAGTCCCAGTGCTCCCTCCAGCCATAGCCCCAGATGGATGCTGCTCTGAGCACTGTGGGACAATTGAAATACTGGGATGAGGCTGGAGGCCACACAGCTCCTCCTTGTGCACTGGGGAGCTAAGTCCCATGTGCAATGAATTCCTCCAGACTTGGGGTAACGGAGGCACAGAAAAAACTGAGGAACACAAAGATTCAAACAGGAGCAAAGATATCGGAAAAAGACAGGACTCCAAGAGGGAGGAAAGTCAATGGTCCTTTTGGACTTGGAAGGAAGGTTAGGTGAAAATGATAGAAAGCTAAATTTCTTAAAAACCAGACCACCAAACTAGTCTTGAAAAATATGGGAAAAGGCAATCTGTCCAAAGTTTTGCTATAAAGACAAGGAAAAAAGATGCAACTAAAGTCAAAATATGCGTTAGAAGTAATTGCAGGACATGTTTAATGAGCTGGAGCAGTCCTGCTCACTAGCCACCTCCATAGCTGACTGCAACTTAGTGGTATTGTCAACCTGGAAGGCAACAACAGATTCCACTGAAAATAATGAACAGTTCACTCATTTCAAAAGTATTCTGATACACAAAGGGGAAACTATGGGAAAATAGCATACACAGCTTGGTCATGGGTACACACAGGAAGTGGCAGAACGTTGTCTTCAATTTTAATTCATGCAGCTCTTCACCCCCTCATTCTTCAAGCCTTGAATTTGAGACTAGCAGACACAATCAGCCAAGGATGAGGAGTGTTGCCCAGTGCTTATAGACTCACAAGCAAATCCCAGCCTACACAGACTCTGCCAGCAGTAGCTGAATAACTGGTTTTGACAATGGAGTTGGTGTCTGGTACACCAAAATTCTTAGACAGTTGTAGTAGCTAATGGATTAGAAAATCAAATTGCTCTATCTTCATCCTCGATGCTCAGCCTGCCTCTGTTGAAGTTAATGGTCATTTTTGCCATGAAACCTATGGGAAGTAGAAAACATGCATGCTATTCCTCCAGGGCTGCTGTATTTTATATTCAGGTTTCTAACAGACCAATTTCCAGGTTGGTAAAATTTCAAATAAGCCATTCAAAAATGTATCTGAAAAGCGTGGGCAAATATTTGCTGTGCGGCTGAAGTATGTGAATAATCCGTCTGTGAAAAATGCTTGCATATGCAAGCTGACGCAAGATGTGATCACCTGTTAATATGCCTGCAAAACTTCACAGCTCGGGGAGTGAAATTGTGTTTCTTCTTCATCTGAGTGATTGCACTCTCTGACTGAATGGACAAGCGTAGTTTTGCAAGGCTAAAGAATTGCATTAGCCAGTTAGATAATAAAGGTCAAAAAGCTGTGCAGTATCCCTACCAGATCCATCTGGAGTGGGGTCCACTTTCACTTGTGGTATGCAGAAAAATCTTTTGAAGGAAAACTGGATTTCTGGTACTGGTGGTTCATCTTCTGTCACAGAGATGATTTCAAGACTTCCAGAAGTGGTATTTGTCTCTTGTACCTAACTCAACAGGTTTAAAATAGAGAAAGGAAAAAAAAAATGACCTTTCAAAATGCCATTGTAGAATCACAGAGTAGTTTAGGTTGGAAGGGACCTTCAAAGCTCATCCAGTCCAAGCCCCCTGCCATGAGCACAGGGACATCTTCAACCAGATCAGGTTGCTCAGAGCCCCGTCCAGCCTGGCCTGGGATGTCTCCAGGGATGGGGCACCTACCACCTCTCTGGGCAACCTGGGCCACTGTTTCAGCACCCTCATTGTAAAAAATTTCTTCCTCGTGTCTGGCCTGAATCTCCTCTCCTTTAGTTTAAAACCATCACCCCTTGTGCTGTCGCAACAGGCCCTGCTAAAAAGTCTGTTCCTATCTTTCTTATGAGCCCCTTTAAGTACTGAAAGGCTGCAATAATATCTCCCCGGAGCCTCCTCTTCTCCAGGCTGAACAACAACCCCAGCTCTCTCAGCCTGTCCTCACAGCAGAGCTGTTCCAGCCCTCTGATCATTTCTGTGGCCTCCTCTGTCCCCTCTCCAACAGGTCCATGTCTTTCCTGCACTGAGGGCTCCAGAGCTGGAGGGAATCTTATTATGTACTTAATGTTCACAAGAGGATCTCTTATAACTAATTTACCAGCAAACTACTGAAGTTAATTTTTGTTCAAACTTGTCTAAGCACTGCAGCTGCTTTTAATAACTCACACTGGGGGTGTGAATCCATCCCTTGCTCTTTAATTGCAATAGGAAACAAGAGAAAGACTAAAAAGCGTATGACACCTGAGCAGCACCTGACAGGATTCTCATGCAGGGGTTCACTGAATTTTACTTCAGAAAACGTTTGATCACTTTCTGCACAGAAAAAACGGTTCAATCAGGCAACACTAGAATTCAGGGTAAATGGATTTGAAATGCTAATTTCTGACTCTGGTTCTGCACACTGTCACTGGCAAAAGGAATCAGATTTTTGAAGTCACAGTGGTGTGAAACAGGTTGAGATTTGTTAAAGACAGTGGAGCTGGTAAGCTGTAAAAGCAGCATGTTTGCAGAGTCAGTCCCAGAAAATGCTTATGATGACATATTTTAGACAAAGAATACATGTTTTGTCTGTGACACTATATCTTTAAGTCACCTGGAAAATCTTTCCACCTTTCAGCAGACAACTGCAATAAGGTTTCTACTCTTTCATTTGATAAAATTTCATGTACATTTCAATGAACATAAATTTTATATGGAATCTGCTAGCTTTAAGGCAAATAAAAGGACAGCTTGCTCTGCATGACTTTTTTATATATATATATATATATTAAGAAAGTCTTCTAACTGTTGCATAAGTTGTCCATCAGGAAACAAAACAGCATGGTAAAGAACATTACACGAAAGCTAAACACTGATGTATCATTTATTTAGAGGACATCGCATGCTCCCAAACCTTCACTCACCTCTTCCTGAGAAGTCATAGTTAAAAGCAAAGCTGTTTTCTTTCTTCATTATCAAAAGAAACCAAAAGGAAATTCTGAGGTTGCTAGGCCAGTTTGCTCTGGAAAGTTTTCAGCTGAGCTGCCCACGGCTGCCCGTTCACTCATCTGTCGCATACGGCATTATTATGGCAGCAGCCTGTGAAATTCAACCTGGCGAGGGGTATCGGGTAGCCCCGGATGGCATGGCTGTGGAGAGGGGAAGATAAAAATTCAGCACGCTTTTTAATTAGCCTAAGAGTATCAGGTAATATTGTAGTATTTGCAAACCTTTCTGTGATCCCTCGGCAAAGGAGCATCACAAACTGTACAGGCTGGCGCTGGCTCATCTTTTATCAGAACTTGTGCAGCTGAGGAGGCTGTGGGTGGGTTGCCCAAGGCAGAAGCCCCAGGTGCTTCATCTCTTTGGCATGCAAGGCCCATAGGCTCCCCTTGCTCTTCCTTCACTTGGTTTAGCCTTTGCTGTGTGCTGGCAACAACGAGCACACTTAAAGAGGGTTTTTGAAAGAGTTAGTTACGGATAACTTCTATAATTAAATATTGCCCGGTATTTTGAAAGTACTTTGCAAGCAGTATCTCATGTTTCTGAAGAATCAGTTCGTTTGTGCTTTGGGATTTAGAAAACGAAAATGTATGTTCAGCTTCGTAAAATGCTCAAGAGTAGTAATAATGTGGCTTATTTTTTTACTAAGAAGAGAGATTGATAACAGAGGGGAGGGTGGAGGGAAGAAGCAAGAGGGGAGATGAAGCAAAAAGCCATGGTATTGTAAGTGAAACAAGGCTCCTGAGAGGCCAGGGAAGAAATTAAGGTTTTCCATGAAAAAAACCATGTCCCTGGAACATGACTGTGATGAGGGAAGCTGTTCAGTCCCTTTGCTGTGCACAATAGGAAGTGGCACTTCCATGGGAAAGGATGCTACATCATGATCCTGTTAATTTTTCACATCTGGGCCATGACATCGAGAGTTCTTTGTCATCTCTTATCCCACTCTTTCAGCAGCAAGCAAGCAAGCAGACAAAGATGTATAAGATGTATAAAGAAAGCTGTACTTGTTGAGTTGCTCACAGCACTCTGGTGTTCCCCCTACTGTGCTTCAGAGAAAAATGGTTGGAGAAGCAGCCCAAACTGGCCAGGCGCCCCAAGGGAAACTTCAGCCGAGGGGTGGAAAGTGACAGCTCATTTCAGGGGACCTGGAGCTCATGTGACCCTTTCAGTCCATGGTGTGAGATGTCCTGTCCTCCCCAGGGAGCAGTGGGGAGGACAGGACCCATCTCAGACCCTTCAGCAAGTCCACCCTGACCGTGGTGTTTATCTTCAGACTGGCAATCTTGTTCTCATCCTGGTGGGTGAGGAAAGCCTGCTGACAGCTTTTGGTTTTTTAACCACCCTAAAACAAAAATTCAGAGATGCAGGCACTACGAAAACAGGATGTCAGTTTTTGTCAGAAAAGATCACAAGAGGTTAGGGGTTTTTTTTTGCTTTAGCTGCCTCATTCTCTTTCTCTCTGTCTCTCGTTTTCTCACTCCCTCCCTCTCTCACACTCTCCTCCCACCTCCGAATTTCTGTCAGCAGTCAGCACAGGGTCAGGGGAAGAGCGGAGGAGATGGCGGTGGCTGAGACTCAGCTGTATGCAAAGGTCTCCACCAAGCACAGGAGCAAAAGCACCTCCGCACTCCTCGAGTCTCTCCTTGCCAAAGGATTCCCGGCTCATATCGCGTGAGTAGTGTGTTTGGCTGCCTTCGCACAGTAAGAGGTATTTAAGATAGAAGAGGTATTTCTCATAAGTTCCTGACAGTAGGCAGCTCGCTTTTTCCATCAAGAGAGCGTGCTGCTCCCTGGGGGTAATGTCCCTATATAAGGATCAGACCTGTCCTGCTTTGAATTTCTTGCAGAGCAGTGTCTATTGATCATAATACAAAAGTAACCTCCTCTGTATTCATTTTTATAAATACTGTGTATATCTGAAGACACACCTTTCCATGTCTTCAGGATGAGAATCTTTGCAATGAGTTAAGAAGTTGATGTCCATAGTTTGCTCTTGAGGTATATCCTCTTATTTTTCTTGCTTATCACTGTTATAAGGGAGTTAAATGTGGATGTAACTTCTACTCAAAGTTTTTTCAGGCCTGGCAAAGATCTCTTGCTGGATCTTGTCACTGGGAACTGTTTTAAAAGAGTACACTTTCCTTAACAAGATGACACATAAGTCTGTCAATTTTTCTTCCTGTCTTGAATCACGACCTTGTTCAAAATCGTGTCCTACCTGGAAAATGTAATAGTAAAGAATGAGGCGCCATTCTTGGCGAACCCAATGGATGTGAAATTAACTGGTGGCAGCTAACCAAGTTAATAAAAAAGTGGTGACCCCTCTGGTTGGACAGTGAAATTTTGGAGAGGTTTTTCCAACTTCTGAAGGGCTAGTACAGTTGGTGCATTAAAAAAAAAAAAAAAAAAAAAAAGAAAAAAGAAGAAAAAAGGCTTTATAATGTCAAAGAATCCCTCATTAAAATGTTTTAGAGCACCATCTCTCCCTTTTGACTGAAAATTAAGCAAGTTGAAAAGGTTCCATTCATAAATGCTGTGGTGCTTTTTCAGAAACAGCTGTGTTTAGTGGGTCAACTTTAAACACTATGGGCACAGCTTACAAGGAAACTTGGGGTCCCTTGTTCCCAGCTATGCACAGTGGAATTGTAGCTGTGCAGCTTAAAACCTGGCTCATCATTTCTCTAGTAATACTATAAGTTTTGTCACCCCGAAGTAATAGCAGTTTTCAAATTTTTTGTCCTCTATGTGATATTTTTCAAATTCCCTTCAAAACACTTCCTACCCTTGCTGAGACGGCTTTGTGCTTCCCAAGCCAAAATCAAGCAGCAGTGGCAGAAGTACTACGCAAACTGACATAAAATTACAAAATGCCCAAAAGCACTTTTTTTAAAAATATATTTGCTTTTATTGATTTTAAGACCTTCAAAATTTTGATTTCACATTTATAAAATCTTTTAGCTGTCTCTGTAGTTCCTGGATTGAACCGTAAGTGAAAGTACTGAAAAGTCGTTCTTTTGAGATGTCCTGGCCCGAGAAAAATGAGGCTGAGTGGAAATATCAACAAAATCTTTCACAATGCAGAACCAGCATGCCAAAGCAGCATTTCCCCAAAGAACAAAAACCAAATGTGTGAGGATCAAGCCTAGCATCAGACCAACAAAACGGGCCTCCACTGGTGCTTACATAGAACTGAACTGTGTCAGCAGCTCCTGTTTCGGGAAAAGCCAGTTTATTCTTACTGTAAACACACTATTTTTAATACATATTTTCAATGGTTTATTCCTACTGTCTATCTGAGAGAAATTTGTATACACCAAATTGATTCTATGCGTTATCTTTCAATCTTCACTGCTCATCTTGGAAGCATAGGATGTCTAATCACAGCGTAATGTTCTCCTGACTCAGCTCTACAAACCCCACTGGAAAGCATCCTATGGCCAACATATATGATGAGACAAAAAGTGGGAACAGGCACAGAGAGGAACCCAAGGGAGCAAGGACATAGTACTGAGCAGCATGACAGTCCATTGTCTCAAGTCTTGCTTGTCTTATTACATTTACAATTTTGCAGACCCTGTGGTAAAGAAAAGCTGATGTCAAGCTCCATTTGGCTTCAGGTCTGTTTGCACAGAGCTTCTCTCCGAGTAGGAGTAGCAGAATGGCACAAAGCGGTTGAAACACTCACTTTGAGCTGTAACGAGTGGTTGACAGAGTCTGGTATCACTGACTGAGCAGAAACAGGCACTGACATTTCAACACGATACAGCAAGAAGAGCTGCGTGGGGAGAACAACAAGAACACGGATCGCTCATGTTTGATGTGACGGAGGAGGGGGAGTCAACAGAGATGTGGAAAGAAATTGCGCAGTGTTCAGTCACAGAGGACACAGGTTGTTTTAGACCAGCTAGCTCACCATTTTGCATTGATTTGGCCATGGCAGTTGATGGAGAAGAAAGTTAGAAGGTAAAGCTTGAGTGCAAAGACTCATGTTAACCCTCATCCATGTTGAGCCTCCACTAAAGAGCCAGGCACGGTTGCATATACACATAAGTACATTGAAATGTTTTTAACAAGCCCATGTGTAGTTTTTGCACTAGAGAGAAGACAAAAGGCTAGAAGGAAACACCAAGGATGAATCTGAGTCCTGCTGCTTAATGCACTCATTGCACTGCAGGTGCATGCACAGGCGTCACAGAGATGAATGGATGAATGGAGGATAAAAATGTGAGGAGACTAAATGAATCAATGCCCTCAGGAGCCAGTGGCCAGAAAGGGTGGTCTCATGAGAGAAGGAAAGAGATGAGCAGATGCCAAGTAATTCAGCAAGTTTTCCTCTGTTTCCATTTCTTCTTCATGTCTCTTCTGAGAAGGTTGTAGGTGTGTTACAGGGCTGGAAATGGAATAATGGGTGCAAGTGCTACTTAACCACTGGAATCATTCACCCGTCACCTAACATTTAGTCACAAAGCCTTATCCATGTGAAGCACATAGTTGGAATTTTGAAAGCTCTAGTGAAAAAAAGGAAATGCAAATCAAATCCAATCCCAGACTACAACAGTTCCATTAACAGAGGAAAATGTGGGATATTGTCCCTCATCTTGGACTGAACTGGTGGCTTAGATCTGGCTCCCTGCTGGCCTATGGGAGATCCTCAGTCTGGATTTTCAGACCCAAATATAAGTATGTTTTGCTTTGTTTATATGTAGGTGCTTGGGCCTGGAATCTTGAACCAGAACAGTGTCCTATGTACAGAGCAAACCCTGCTCTTACAGTGTGTGGATGGATGGTTTCCTCAGCCCTAAGGAAATCCATATAATCCATATAAATGCCATAAAATTCAAGGAATTGAAGACTTACAATGGAAAAAACTTAAAGAATGTTAATATTTGCCAGGAATAACCTCATTTTTAAAGGTCTTGTCTGTGCTAGAAAATAGACTTGGTTACCACACCATGTCCATTTTTTACTTTCTAGGAGTTTTCTTTCTGTTATTTGGATTATTCATTTTGGTTTGGTTTGATTTTTGTAGGCAAAAAGCTTTGGCTGCTACTGGACAAAAGACAATAGAAGATGCTGCAAAATGGTGAGTACCTGTGATTTCCAAGGAGTGCTTTGGCATTAAACCTGGCTAAAAACCCTCATTCATGTGCTGATTCTGTCACTGAATTTGAAGTTAGCTGCCATAAAAACGCCTGCATCTGAGTTCTTTTATTTATTTGTTTATTTCAGTTCACACAGAAAAATAAATAATCGTATTTGTAGTTATTACTGGAAACGAAGTTATTTGCGGAAGGTCCAGAGTATATTAAAAAAAATGGGGAGGAAAGGACAGTCTTGGGCAGAAGCATCTACTTTTGCCACAGTGATGTTAGTCAGTTCATGGGACTCCCTGCTCAGGGTGGACAATTCTCAGTTTTAAACCTCCTGCTTAGCCCCCTGCGTAAGCATTAGGGGCTTTCTTCCCACCACCCACTTTAGCTACCCTCCTTAGGCCTTGGCATACCTAAAAATTGGATGCTGGAGCCAGTGGGATACTTCAAGGTAGCTGAGTGACACGTGTCTAGCATCTCTCTAGAGGAACATCAGCGGCTGCCAAGGTCTTCTCACTGTCTGTGCAAGGGGCTCCCAGGTTCCAAGCCAGCACTGTGGGCATGCACTGGGGTACGTCTGGGAGGGCTCCGGGAGACACCCATGGGTTAAATGTCCTCGCACCTCGTGGTGTGCACCTGTGGGCAATGGGCACGGGGCCCGAGGGGGAAGCTTGGACTCTTTATCCCAAAGAAAAGGAGGAAGGAAACAGGGAAAATATTTGTAAACCCACAGTTGTAGTTACAAATCTGTGCAGTAAAAACGTGGGGTTAAATGGCAATGGCTGAAGGGCATTCTTGATCCCTACAAAGTTTTTTCCTCTGTACCAGGACTATAGAATATTCCTATGTTATCCATACGCTGATAATTGATTCTTTTGTTTTAATCCACCTTCAAACTAAATCCAGTCTTTCCTTGCACTTTCTTCTGGTTTTTGTTGTTCTTTACATTTTTTCTTTTAATTGGTTTGATTGCTTCTTTCTTTTTTTGTGTATGTGAAAAGCCAGAGGAGACATTTGAGAACATGTTCTTCCTCAATAGTCAGGGGTGCTACCATGGTTTCCAACAATCACACCCAGCCCCATAGCTGCAAAGCCAAACATACAGCACGTGAAGAACAAGGTGAAGGATATCATCGCATGAGATACGAGTTTCTGATCTTTGCTTGTATATTTTCTGATTTATCTTGTTTGCTTTTATTAGGGTGGAGTAAAAAGGCTAGCTCTTTTTGAGCATCTTTTAAAATCTTCAGCTAGTTTTCATTTTGTCATTCTTCAACATTTTCTACCCATTGCTTCTTTTTCCTCCTCCACTCTTCTGTTTCCAGTCATGGAAAAGGGGAAAAAATAACACAACAACCCCCCCCCGCCCAAATTCTTTTTGTTGTCTTTCACTTTCAGACGTTGAAAGGTGCGTAATAAATGTAAAGTACACGAAAAATAAGCAGAAAAAATAAAACCATTCTCCATTAGTTAGCACTTCAGAGACAAAATTTCTGAGGAGCTTTTATTTTAACTTTTCACTTCTAAGAAAATAACAACCTTGTATTTCCTTTTTCTGGTCTCTACTATGGATGCCTTCAACCACAGGAAACAAGAGTAAGCGGTGCACACACTCTCTGTGATATGCTCTTGATTTCAGGCTGCACTCCCACTGCAACGATCCCTCTTTGGAAGACCCAATCCCTCAGGAGTATGCTCTTTACTTATGTCCAACCGGCCGTTTGCATAACTACCTGCAAGAATTTTGGAAGGAGAGCAAGCGCCAGTGCGGGAAAAACAGAGCCCACGAGGTTTTTCCACACGTCACTCTCTGCGATTTCTTCACGGTAAGGCACAAAAGATGTGCAAGGGTCTAATATCTGCTACTGGTGAAACTGGGCCACCTGCAATTGTCTTATCCCAGAACTTCTCCTTGGTGACCAAACTGGCCTGACCTAGGTCCAGGCGTGCTTGCTTAATATTTGAGTGTTCAGCCCCTGCGTAAGCACTAGGGGCTTTCTTCCCACCACCCACTTTAGCTACCCTCCTTAGGCCTTGGCATACCTAAAAATTGGGTGCTGGAGCCAGTGGGATACTTCAAGGCAGCTGAGTGACACGTGTCTAGCATCTCTCTAGAGGAACATCAGTCCAGGCTGCACATGGACCTGCCAGCAGAAAGAACTTCTCCCCATATGCATATGTCAGCAGGGACCATGCCCATTGCTGCATTGATCTAGGATGTTAAAATTTCATGGCCAGGGCAGCAGTGGCTGCCTTCAGCCAGCTGTGAGGGTGACAATGTTATCAAAGGATGTAGATAACTATGGTATGATGCCTATGGGAAACGCAGGGAAACCCCTGCCTTCTCCAGAGAGCCCCAGTCAGAAGGTCACTGCTATGGTGGCATGTCCCAGTCTTCACCCCTTCTATTAAAGCTTGGATGGATGTTGTAAATAAGAGACAAGCAGAACGCACAGGGTTGGAAGGAGCAAGGGGAGCCAGACTGGAGTACAGTAATGCAACTGGTTATCTTTGTCAGTAATTTAACACGGAAGTTAGGCTCCTGAGCTGGACTCCTGGTGGGCTGTTTTCTGGTTCTAGAGATACTGCTGTCCTCCTAGGTGGCTTTCTGAACGCTCGCTAACCCTCTAGAGAACTTCCCAGCTGAGCTCCTCCTCCTGCACGGGTGAATGTGCCGGTATCAGCAAAGACCATCAAGGAGTCACTGCTCCAGAAAAGCTCTACGGCCACCTGAAATCCAGTTTTCGTATTTTGATGGTGCAGCATATGAACATCAGCTGCAGCTGAGATGGCACTGAAACAGGCATGAGCTAGAGCAGCTGGACAAAAATTGTGCTGTTAATCATGCTTTCATGCTAAACCATGCCACTAAGCATAGACAGTGAAAATAAGAGTATTTTGTTGCAAAATATTGAATAGCACCCTGTGGCTGTTAATTGCAACTATAGAGAACAAAAATCATTAACTAATTATGCATATGCTTTTGAAAGGTGTCAATTTTAAAGGCCTGCCCCTGGAAGAGACAACTGAATTGCAACCCTCACCTTGTGCGTCTCAACCCTGTTTCAGGTAGCATATTTCTAGGGATAAATGCACCCTTCGGTGCTGTTCTCTGCTCCTTGGCTGACCTGGCTACCTCACAGGCAGAAAACGAGACACACTGACCTGGCTCCCACCTCCTCCTCCCCACCCAGCCCTCTCCTGTTTCCTGACCCCCGCCATGTCTTTTGCAGCTCTCAAACTCATCAGCCCCGGAGGAGCCTCCTGCAGAGCAGTCCTGGTGCGGGATCCCACCTCCCCGACCCCCCACAGCCCAGTCTGCCCAGTGTCCCTTTGGTGCATCCCTCCTCCCTGTGGCCTGAGATGCTCCAGAGAGAAAGATGGTCTAAGCAAGAGGAGCTCTTTTCTCTCTTCTGCTCTTTCCCTTCAGCAGGTTGACCCAGTGTAAAGGCTAAACAGAGCAAATAACCCTGCAGAGGACAACAAAGCAGCACAGAAATTGAGCATCATTGGTGTTCCTGTCTTTGGTTAGATGGCACAAATTCCATCTTTGTCTCTTCACTTCTTCAATTGCTTAATTGCCTTTTTTTTTTTTCCTGGCAGCATGGCTCTGTACAGTCCCTTAATTTGCTGTGGTTAGAGCATTAAGGATCATAATGGCAAAGATGCCTTGTGACTTTTGCTAGGTATGTCGCTCAGCATCCGAGATGTTCAGGTTTTAGCAGAAGCCATTTCAGCTAAGGACTGTAGGACAACACTAACAAAACTCTTGCTTGAATTGAAGAAGGAAATCATGATCCCTGCCTCCTTTCAGACAGGTTCTGCTCATCTGTCAGATGGCAAAATCTTTCAGATCTTTCCTATGCAGGCTAGATACACCTGGTAGAAGGCTCCATCTCCTCTTATAGCACCAGGATACTGAGCTGATCAAACTGCACAATATTAGTGGTTTTAATACCAGGAGTTTCAGGGAGGTTTGTAAGTGTGTTGTCTTTCTCAAGAAGTCTTCTGCCCACAGTGTTTTCTGGTGCTCCTGTATAACACAGACTACGATACTGGCTGTTGAGCCAGTGGGTAAAGCCTGATCCTCCTGTTTTCTTTCAGTGTGAAGACCAGAAAGTGGAAATATTATATGATGCCTTAAAGCGAGTCGGTGACAGCTTTTCACAGTGCTTTCCACCATCCCTTTCTCTATCACTACATTCATCCAGCAGCTACCTGGGCTTCTTCATTGGTGACAGCCATGCAAATATCCTCAAAGAGTTTGCTCTGGCATTCTCATCAGAGGCTTCAGCCCTGGCAGGTAGGACCAACACCAGAAGAAAGATGGGTGGGTTGTAGCATAAATGTTTAGGCATGGTACTGAAAAGATCTCCTGTGTCT
The DNA here is from genome assembly GCA_013399365.1 of Pampusana beccarii. Taxonomy (NCBI): domain Eukaryota; kingdom Metazoa; phylum Chordata; class Aves; order Columbiformes; family Columbidae; genus Pampusana; species Pampusana beccarii. Next base: position 254,807 of record VWYH01008201.1, on the reverse strand, counting down.
CCGGGGAAGCTTAGTTGGTATTTTACTGCCAGCAAGCACCCTTTCCTCCTACAGATTTGAAAGCGGCGTGGCTAGGGCAGAATGTTTTAGACTTCTGTCTAGAAGCTGAAATGGTTGTCTATGTAACTTCATATGCCGTTGACCGGGATATCCAAGATGGGCAGGGGTATAATACTCCCTGTTCCCACACCTCCAATCCCATGGTGCTACGGCCCAGCCTGATGGTCCAACTGCATCCCTGAGAAATAGGTCTTAATCCCCACTCCAGTGACATCCAAGGGAAACTGTATCACCAGTGGAGACTGAAGGGACACAGCCCCAGCACAGCTTCATCTGGGAGAAATGAGATGAATACATCTCAGACTGGGAGAGGAATTGAAACCTTGTTCATTTTTTTCTGCCAGCTGAAGCCAGGGAGCAAATCCAGTCCAGATCTGTGAATTATTTTGGCATGAGTAAAACCGTGACATTCTGTGAAACCATTATTCAGCAAAACTATGATCTACTCTACTAATAATTACTATATTTCCTGCATCATGCAACATGTGTAGTGTAGCATAGCATAAAACAAGAACAGCTTTAAATTATCTTTGTTTTTATGTTGTGAATTATTGTTTCATTCCTAGATTGCCATGTGAAACCCTGCCTAAAACAGCTCCACCTTACCTTGGCTCACAAGTTTTATCCTCACCATCAGAAGACTTTGGAACAATTGGCCAAATGCATTAACCCAGGGGAGGCCTGCCAGTGGGTAGCTGCTCTCTACTCACGGGACATGCGTTTTGTGCATTACCAGGTACTGTCATCAGATATATTCAATTTCCTGAGTCCACTGTCAGACTCTTTGCTACAGTCCTCTTACCTTTTTTTTCATGAAGAAAATCAGTGCATGCACAATACAGTATTTCAAAAAGCATGGCTGTTTCAAGTACCTCTTTGGGTTCAAAAACTGTACTCATGGATCAGCAGAAGATACCTTTATGGCAGGCTGCTTGACCTGTGTGTCAGCAAGGTCTAATTCCAAACTCCAGCAGAAAAAACTAATCTTACCATGATATGAGAAAATAAAAGAGACAGAAAATGAAGATCCTTGAATATTTACTAGGATTTGTCAGATCACAGCTTTACAGTAATATTCCATTTAGCAAAATTAGTTTTCTTGACTGTTCCAGCCTTGAGGAAAAATGCACAGATTAAATGTCAGTGAGCAGAGCACAGTTCTCACTGATGATTTTCTGCTTAACAGACTCTTAGTTATAATCAGTCAACATTTTTCCAGTTCTTATTTCCAAATATAAATTATGGAATGATCCAGATTTTTCAGTCAGATCAGTATATTGCTTTGTCACAAGCCTCATGTTGGATTTTGGTCACACTCAGGAGAGCTGCAAGTAATCACCAAAACAGCTGCTAACGCTTTTGCCATGTTTTCAAACAAGTCTGTACTAGTTACAGGAGAAAAAGTATTTTCATTAAGAGCAAGGGCCTATTTTTATACACACTGCAAACGCAGTAATGTAATAGTACCAGTCACAGTGTCCAGTAGAGAGTTGAACAAGCATAGAATCATAAAATCATCGAATCATCGAATCATAGAATAGTTTGGCTTGGAAGAGACCTTCGAAGGTCATCCAGTCCAAGTCCTCTGCCATGAGCAGGGACATCTTCAACTAGATCAGGTTGCTCAGAGCCCCATCCAGCCTGTCCTGGAATGTCTCCAGGGATGGGAAATCACATAAATCACTGCAGCATGTGTAGCAGTGGGCTCTGGGCAGCAGCCTGACCCCATTGCCTGTGTCTCCCAGACACTGAGGGCCCTTTTCCAGTACAAGCCCCAGAACATCGACGAACTCATGATCAACACCGGAGACTTGATCTACGTCGACCCGACGCAGCAGTCTGACGTGAGCGAAGGCTGGGTGATAGGGACCTCGCATCGGACCGGCTGCAGGGGTTTCCTTCCTGAAAACTACACTGAGAGGGCCAGCGAGTCAGACACATGGGTTAGGCACAGGTAAGTTGCGGTTTCACGAGTGTTGCTTTACGGCATCCACTTTTCCTGCTGGGGAGCTGTGTCAGCGTTCCTCCTCATCGTCAGCTGTGGGCTGCCAGGCTGGAGCTGGAGGTGGCGTGGGCCGAGGAGAGAGGGGCCTCAGGGGTCTGGGTGGGATGCTGAGACTCCTGGAAGAAAAGACATAGTACAGACACCCATAGACACCCAAAGTTCATTAGTTCATCTGCTGAAGAGATGACCCCTGTTTGCTCTTGAACAACCTGAACAGCCTAATGAATTTTAAAAGACCACATTCTGCCGGGCAGGCCGAGCCTTCAGCCTGGCTCACTGTTTTCTTCTTTTCTTTCTCTCAAGAGCTGGCAAGGTTCACTTGAAACCACACAAAAGTTACTGCACCACCTTGAGCCCACCCTTTTCTTGTTGGTTTACCCTGTATCACCAGGCATCTCCCTGGCTTCCTGCACTTTGCTCTGCAGCTGCCAGCACACCTGATGCTACTTGTAGATTAGAGCTGCTTTTTCTAAGCAGGGAGGTGTAGGTGCACTTCTTGCTGAGTCCTCAAAGACAGAGAGGAGGTAACCAGGTAGTGTTTCCTGTTTGAAGATCACAGTTTAGCAGGGTTACACCCAGTATATGCGATCAGTTTGTATTATTAACATTTTAGCCTCATTTTTACTGGGAAGATTCTAAATCAAGGCCAAAGTGAAGTGATTGCTATTGTGCAAAAAATATTGAATGGAACATGAATCCTGACTTATATGTGTCTGCAGACAAAAACACGACTTAAAAACCCCTTTTATTTGCATGCGCGCCCATATGTTTGTGTGTGTGCATGTTGGTTCTGCTTTTTTTACAGGGAATACGTTTTTGTAACAGCTTCAAGATTCTTCACCCAAACTGAAAATGAACCTAATGTAAAGCTGAATGGAGAAGTTCATAACCCTAGTACCTCAAGGAATGTAACCAATGTACTTCCTGTTCAGGTAACTGAGTTTTTTTCAATTTCTTATCTTGTTATGTGCTTGTACAAGCACATAGGTGTACTATTAATTAAAAGCATTTAGTAAATATAATAATATCTTCCTTTCCCCCTCACATTTTCATGTTATGTTGGAATGCACATAGAATCATAGAATGTTAGGGATTGGAAGGAACCTCAAAAGATCACCTAGTCCAATCCCCCAAGATGTATATATGCACACACATACTCATATGCTCATACTACGTAGTATAATGTCTTATAAATATCATGTAATGTATTTGATGTGTATTACTCTTTCCTTCTTCCATAAAACTTTTTGTTCCTGTCATAATAACACAACATATGAGTTCTCTGCTTGGGTTTCTCTGTGCACAGCCTTACTGGGCAAGCTGTTCAAAGGTATGGCAATGAGTCTGACAAGTGAAATGCAGGAACAACTTCTGCTGGCTGTTATGTAGGTTCATAGCGGAGTAACTTGAGCAGAATTAGACTCATTGTTCATTGTTATTTCATGTTCAGGTTCTATGGATGTCACCTTGGTGGTTTATGTGGTCCCAGATCTTAGCACAATTAAATTTTTCATCTTATTTTGTATTTTTAGATACATAGCCAATGCAAATAACTGCATAGAACTGCAGAAAGAGAACACGTAGTTGGAAAGGTTGGCAGCACTGATGGGATTACGTTTTTGTCTCAGTTTGAGAATCAACATGTGTAACTTTTTTCTCGTGTTTTCCACTGGCCTTCTGTTAGGAAAAGCAAAACAAATAAATATTCTGGTTTTTTTACCTGCAGCACATTTGCACTTGCACTGCCTCATTGGCTCTGACTGTCAGGGATGCCAAGATGGTCCTTTCTGGCACACTGACGTGCTGCAGAAATCCCTTTGGGTTTGCTGGCCCCACAGCCTTTCTTCTCATTGTGCTGGGGGATAACCCCAGATTCATTTGTGTTAGCATCAGATAAACTTGAGGGCACCCTGAGGGAACTTCCATCCTGGGCCCTACGAGGATGCTGTGTATACTACTGTAAGACAGAAACTTCTGCACGAGTCACACGTCCTTCCACCAGCTCTTGATTGCTCTTGGCCTCTCTTATCTAACTCAGATCTGTGGCAGAGTCACCACTTGGCCCACGGAACATGTTTTGCAGATGTGCACATCTCCAGTCTAGGAGTTTCCCCAGCCTCTGGGTTCCTCCTAAGCAGAAAAGCAAGACCACAAAACCTGAGTTTTAAACCCCGATCTTGTGGCAGTTGTTTCATGACAGAAATGCAACAGTGTTTAGCAGAATACATGACTATAAATCTCATACCATTTCTTAAGAATTTCCTTCTCTGCCGCTGCAGATGCACATTGCTAACTTCAGTGCTGCAGCAGTAACGCTATGATGGGTTACTGTTGAAAAAGTTTTAAAGCCTTTGACCTGTTCCTGTTTATCTTCTCATCTGTATTTAACGTGCATTGCATGCTAACCCCAAACTGCTTAGAAACTATTTGTAATTCCATGCAGTCTGAGTGAAAAAGTGGCCTCAGAAGAGATCTGGGTTCACTGTTCATTTGGCCACACAGGTATAAAAAGTGTAAAATTAGGGTTTTCATCAGGGAACGAAGCACAAGCTTGGTGTTAGTCCTGGTGTAGAAAGGAGCATTACCACTTGAATCTTAGCTAGTTTCTTTTGTTTTATACCAACCATATGATGTACATTAAATTATGATTTCTTCCCACACTGAAATTAAAAGATCTATTATCAGTACTACCTTTCACTAGTGTAAACATGGAGTTAAAACTTGGTCTGTGGCCCATGAAGGTCAGGGATCTCTTTCATTTGCCTTCAGTGGAGGGCCAGCTAGGCTTACTATAGTCTAAAAATAGGCTTCTATTACCGCAGCTTCTTTCTCTCCTTCTCTGTGCTTCCTTCATCAGGCAGCATCCAGGAATCCAGACTTTTCATGCAGGTCATCATAGAATAGTTTGGGTTGGAAGGGACCTTCAAAGCTCATCCAGTCCAACCCCTGCCATGAGCAGGGACATCTTCAACCAGATCAGGTTGCTCAGAGCCCAGTCCAGCCTGGCCTGGCATGTCTCCAGGGATGGGGCATCTACCACCTCTGTGGGCAAATTGTCAGTGTTTCAGCACCCTCATTGTAAAAAATTTCTTCCTCAGGTCTAGCCTGAACCTCCCCTCCTTTAGTTTGAAACCATTACCCCTTGTCCTGTAGTAACAGACCCTCCTAAAAAGTCTGCCCCAATCTTTCTTACAGGCCCCTTTTACGTACTGTAAGGCCACAATAAGGTCTCTCCGGAGCCTTCTCTTCTCCACATATATAATATCGTATCGAAAAACCCTTTTTACACAGCTGTCTCAGAATGCCACCCTGCGAAGAGGAGTGCTGGTGATGCGCCATGGGGAAAGAGTTGATCAGGTCTTTGGCAAATCTTGGCTTCAACAGTGCTTGACTGCAGATGGTGAGTAAGATAATTGAAGGATCTTAGCAAATTAGAACCAAAACCAACTAACTCTAGCAATAGGTACAAGAGATTCAGTCTCCTACACCTAAACGTAAACACTGTCACAAAAGAGTGAGTAACGTTGCAAGTCAGGTACTGCTTTGACCTGCACGTATTTAATCATGTCCGGAAGTGTTTCATGTTTATGTTGGATAACCTCTGCAGAACAAGCAAAGCCCGTGTGATACTGATAGATATGTGTCCTGCTGACAGATGTACAAAACATAAGATCTCTTCTGCTCATTACACAAGGTGGTGGTTGACAGACCCCTCCACCTTTCCAAGGTTGAGTCAGAATCGTGGTCAGTTGATCAGAGTCACAGTACATCACTAGGCAAACCTGGGGAAGAAGAGCAAGAGCAAACCACGGTGGAAATGAGATGTCAGCACTGACTAAGGTTAAAAGATTAATTTTTTGGCCCTCTCTCTCGAAAGAAGTATGTTTTGAGGTGAAGAAGGCTGACCCAGCATAGGGAAATACGTGTCAGGACGAAGGAAAGGAACAAGCAGGTGCGAGATCAGAAGGAGAGCTTTATGCTGAAAGTCTCTTTTGTTATACTAGAGATCTACTGTAACAAGTGTGTGAAATTCACACTAGATAATGAGGGTGGTACCTTCTGGCTGCACAATAATTTATTGGTTTCGTTTTTCTTTTGTGGAAATTTTGGGGTTTGTCATTTTGGCAATGGTAAAAGAATATTGATATGGAGTGGATTTTTGTTTTATTTGACTGTCGCAAAGCCAAATTCTCACAATTTCCTGTCCCCTCTATGCTCTACCCCATTCGCTCCTTCGGAGCTTGCAGAAGAAGTGCTATTTCGTTAGGACAGGTGATTTCCCAAGCCAGTGTTGTGACCTTAGAATGCGATCTCTTTAAGGTAATAGCAGTCACAGGGGTTCTTTTTCATCAGTGAGACACTGACTATGTCTGTACTGCTACAACAATAACCCTCTAGGCACCAGAGTCAGGTGGCACTGCCGCACGATCCCCCAAACTGCTCAGTTATTAGCTGTGTCCTTGGTGTGGTCTCAGCTGATGGCAGCTCCCCATCACCCACAGTTTCCAGGCGAGGTTTGAGGAGGGCACAGACCATAGTCCATCCCCAGTGGACAGACGGCATGGGTGTTTGAGGTAGAGGGGAGAGAGCCTAGCTCCTTGGGCAGATGTCCTGCTTTATTACTTGCCCTCATGCCCAGAGAACAGGCCTTGACCTGTTTCATTTGCCAATCAAGATGTCACTCTGAGCTGAGTTTTCAGAACTAGCCATCCAACCATCCAGAAGAAATGAAGCCATTATAGCAAAACGCCACCTGTGCATTCAGCTGCTGCCTCCCATGTGCTGTGACAAAATTTCACATCTCATTTCAGGAAAATACTACAGAGCAGATCTGAACTTCCCTTCCACCCTGCCGAAGCGGAAAGATGGCATGAAGCATTTTGAATATGATCCTCCTTTATCTTGCTGTGGTGTTTTCCAGTCAAGGCTTATAGGTAAGCTGGATAATATCCTACTGCAAATGTAAGAGTTTGGGAAGAAGGCTTTCATCATCTGTAAAATGGTGCTTATATTGGCTTTGCAGTAGAAAAACTACCTAGCAGCACTCATTGTGGTAACGCTTTTCTACGGGCAACCTCTACAAGATCTTGTTAAATAATAAAATAGAAAGCAAGACTGGTTGCTCATCTTTGAGGCCCATTCTGCTAGTTCCTGGCAAAGAAAGCTAAAAGACAGAAGCTGCAACACTACCTGTGCCCTGCTGCTTGCCTGCAAGCGACTAATGTCTCACATAATTGTCGTTGAATGGGCAATGAGGAGTGAACAGCCTGGGCAGAGGAACCAGCTTTGTGGTCAGCAGAGTACGGTCACCTCATCACAGGTGCCTGACAGCTGGGTGGTACAGGTTAGTCTGAGTCATTTCACTCACCAGATGAAGTTGTTTCTGCTCCCTGCACAAGCATACCTGACTGTGATAATGCAAGTCTGATGTAAACGCTCATCTGTGATGATTCAGATACATGGAGACAGACAAATGCCCAACTGCTGCTTGCAGGTTTGGAGTGAATCTTCCATAATTATCTTCTTGACACCCATTTTAAACTTGCTGTTGCCACCAGAATGGGCTTTTTAGTGAGCTCATTCAGCCAATAGTAGGAAAAAAATGAATAGAAAGGGACTGTAAATGTATCCCATGTCAATGAAACTTAAAAGCTCTAAGCTGTTTTTTGCAGAAAGTATTTTGTAGTACTTTCTCATCTGTCATGATCTGTAAAAGAGCAACTCACTTTGCTGTTCCCAACCAGGGGAAGCTCTGCTGGACCAGGAGGTGACCGTCAGCTACGTGTACTCATCACCTGCCCTCCGCTGCATACAGACAGCTCAACACATACTGCAGGGTAAGGCATCAAAACCAGATGGGTGTTTTTGCAGCAGTGAAAATGTCTTCCTCAAACTTCTGTGAAGTCTCTGAGATGAGTAATCAAGAAGATATGTGACTTTGAGGTTATTTATTGTTGTATGTAAGCAGGGAAGACAAGGTGGTTTTGTCTAGCTGGTAATATAGGCAGTAATAAACCTGCTGCCGTGAGTATAGTCTGGAGAGTACTGTCCCATTAACTCTAGTCCTCGCTAGTTAAAATGGAATCTAATGTTATATGAAACAGAGGTGTTTCACATCAGGTTGAATTCAACACGAGTAGCTGCTCACTAACTCAACATTGCCACCTCTTCCAGAAGATATTCTGAGCCAAAACCCAAATGTTTCTGGTGCTCTGAAGGATATGTATGTGAATCAGGGAAGACTGGTTTCCCCTGAAAGCATTTGCCTTTGGAAGCCAAACTATTTTAGTTCCTTCATATTGCAGAACCTCTTTCCTTCTCCTTCTTCTCCTCCTTCTCCCTTTTTTCTTTTTCCCTGTCCTGTCCCCATTGACAGGTCTGTCAGGGATTCATAGTTCATTACCATGGTTACATCAGAATGACAATGTGAGTGCATTTCTTCTGGGAACTAGTGCCACTGAGCAACCTCTCAAAAATAATCAACATAATAATGTATTTTCACAAAACAATTCAATTTCTAACACTGTAGGACAATTATTACCCCACCAAAGACCACTGAGCAAAATGCTATGTAAAAATGGTAAAAAAATTTCATGTCTAAAGTTTATTCTGATTGCAACATTACTGAAGTCTTTTCTTCTGTTCTCTCCTGTACCTTGCAGATCATCTCAAGAGAGCTCCAGAAATAATAATAATAATAATAATAATAATAATAATAATAATAATAACAATGACAATATTAACATAAGAATTTATAGTACCTTAACATTACTCAGACACGAGTATAATGTTGGCTTCATTTAGTCAGCATACTCCTCTTTCGCTTGACAATAAGTAATTATTTTTCATTATTGAAAACATTACAGCAAACAAGGTAGAATGTAACACTTCAAGTGTACCTTTGTCTTCTTAATAAATATTTATTGTTCTTGCAGGGCTTAAATTAGATCAAAAAGTCAAAATCAGGGTGGAACCAGGACTGTTTGAATGGACCAAGTGGGAAGCAAGCAAAGTAATTCCTAACTTCATGACTGTGACAGAACTGGCAGAGGCCTCTTACAAAATAGACATAAGTTACAGGTAATTGCTCCATATCTAGCTGTTAAAGCTGTATTTTTTTTTTACCTGAGGCATCTCTTCATCTTTTTATTTGTCATAAACCACTATGAATACTGAAAAAAAATGTGTGATTCTGATCAAACTCAAGTCTGCATGATCTATTCCTAAAATATGATATGCTATTAGCTGTCTTGTGCCAAGACATCTTCACTGCTGTGACACAGAAACACACACATAAGCTTGGGAACGTGCACACATGTCACACAGGGGTGCACCCGCACATGCACAAACATCTGACACTTGTGGATGGAACCAGCCCTGCTTTGGTGTTGCCATCAGATCCACCACCTCAGGCCCATGGCTCGTCATGAACTGCATATGTATACCTGCATCATAGGCATTAGTGCCAGGTACCAGGAGTTTTGTTTTTACCTTTGGCTCATACAAAGAACACTTTAGAAATGTGAAGAGTAACCTGTTGGGTAAATAAGGTGCTGCTTTTTAACGATGAAGAAATGTGACTTTAGAAAAGGCCAGTAAGCCCTTTGTTTAGAGTCTGCAGGGCAGCAGCAAGAGGTCTGCCCTGCTGCAGAGGATGAGCCCAGGCTGGGAGGTGGCAGGGAGCACAGCTCCACACCTGAAACTTCACTGTTTTGTGTCACTGGAGCAACAGCTACAAGAGGAAGGGAAAGTGGGGGTCACCCCTCTGCACCCCAGGGCAGAGCCACACAGGGTCTGGGGAAAGGGAGGCGAGCCCAACACCAGCCAGCTGTCCTTCTGGTTTTGGTTGGAGGCAGGGTAGCAGTGTTTCACTATAATTGGTGTTTGTGTCAAATTCACTCAGGGAGGGGAGTGGTTTTAAGTTGCTCAAAGATTACTACAGTGATCAGCAAGGACTTTTGGGGGCCCTTACAACTTGATGGTGGTAGGGAGTGATGCCTTTTCTGAGTGCTAGAAAACCACAGCAGGGCAGGAAATGATAAGCCTCCAGTTCAGTCTAGATCCTCATCTTGCTCGCAAACCAGGCTGCTCTGTGTTCGCAGTGCACAGCCAGATCCAGGAAATTACTCAGCTAATAAAAGTGAGTGTCTCTGGGGTTTCCCACGTGTACAAGAAAGGGGGAAAGGAAATTTCTCATGTCTTAATGCAGTTCTTACAGCCAAGAAACTGTCATTTGTAACAGCATGAAGGAATAGGATCCTTAATTTTCTTGGATCATAGTGCTTTCTGGTGTGTTTTACCACCAACCTACTATTTTCTGTAGTACTTTATAAAAAAATCACTTCCCTCAAGCTTCCGCAAAGGATGCAAATGTAGAGCAGTAGGAAATTCAGAGGGGAAGCTCTGAAGCAGTGCAAACTACAGGGTTCAGACCCCTCATGGCTCACTCAGGTCCAGGAAAAAATAGGATGGATGAGCTATGAACTTGCACATATGACACCAGTTTCTTCTGATCATGTGCAGGGTTCAAAATTCTCAGGTCTCAGGGCTGACTTTATTATATTCTATTACTTCAAATGACAAACTCCAACTAGATTAAGACCTGGATCATTCCCTGTCAGCAGTGGACGTAACCCAAATCCTCCTGTTTCCAGTGCCACTAAGCAGCAACATGAGTGGTGCTGAAACATTTGCTGCCCATGAGTTGTGTGCTCTGAAATCACCTTGATGTTCCCTGCACCCATTTGCAGACATCTGAGTTGGGTGCCCAGATTGTGACGGTTTAGCTAGGAGCCTTCTTGTGGATGGAAAGAAGGGGACCCCCAAGACAGTGATTTTTTCACCTTAGATAGCCTATGCCAAACACTTAAGACGACATGAATTGCCCTCTGAAGGGGCTTACTTGTCCCCATTGACCTGGCCAGATGCTTGAGTTGTAGGTAGCTACGGTTGGGTGAGATTAACGCTGTCTCTCTCTCCTCTCATGCTCTCACAGGAGCAAAGGGGTGGCAGACACTCCCTGTCCTAAAGCAAAATAAACTCTGCCTTTGCCATTCCAGTTGTTAAAGACTGCCAGTCACAGTGTAAGCCACTTATTACTTTCTTATTCATCCTTTGCATGGAGGACAGACCCTTCCTTTCCTCTTCACAACAGCCTTTTACAGACCACCATTACGTCCTTCTTCAGCCTCTTCCTCCAAGCTGAACTGTTCCTATCTTCCGTCATAGGATCTGCTTTCTGGATCCCTGTTCACTGCTCCCTTCTGGATTTTTCTCCTGTTGGTCCTCATCTTGCACTGTAGCACTCACAGATGGACACAGCACTCTCACCCAGACCTTAGCCTGGGCTGAGCACCCCTGTTGCTGTTTAGCCTGGAATCCACTCGGGCCAGTGCTGGGGATGCTCAGTTCTACTGCAGAATGACTGGTTAATAACAGGGTTAATACTGAAGGGACTGAGGTGCTCACAGGACAGCACATTAAAAAAAAAAAAAAATTGCAGCTCTTCCAAAAGGCAGAATAGTTTTGAGTACTTCAATCTAGACTTCTCCGATCTGGCCAGGATTAAAATTAGCTACAATTAACAAACCAGCATGAGCTTTTCACATGGTTTTGCCACCTATTTTCTGCTCTGGTTTGTGCTAAATCAATGTACCGAGGACTCACCTGCGAAAGCACACTGTGATACCATACCTTACTACAATATACTCATCTAATCTTTCTCCTGTCTATTCACTGAATAAGGACACAATCAAATTGGGGTGAGTGGGGCAGCTGTTTATAAGAAAAAAAAAAAACCACACTGCATTGTGTCCCAATGTATGGCTAACAATATTTTCCAGCTGTAGCAGCCAATGCCTCCCATTCCAGAGAAGACAGGTTAAGAGGATTACATGAAGAAAACAGACAAAAAGTAGAAGAAGAGCTCAGACACTTACATTGTGATTAATGTTCTTGGAAACACTCTTTTTTAACTTTGGGAGTGGAAGTCTTTACTACCCATTTGTCCAGCTAATGCAGATATGCCTCATTTACTGACGATTTTGGTTTTGTTTTGCTTTGTTTATTAAGGAGACGAACACTGAGGTGTGCAATTTTGAAAGCATTCACACCATCAGTGTCTCGCCTTGGTTTGGACTCAGTCAGGATTGCTAGAGCTGGGCTGCGCTGCAAGTCTGCAGTCCACACCTGGGCAGTGGTCCTTGACAACAGAAGTGCTCAAAGCACAAGATTTTCTTAGGCACAAATCCTACTTTAAATAATCTCCACTGTGAACAACAAGTTTTTTTAAAGTATGGGTTTCCCTGCATCTGGTGCTCTATGAGCTATGAGATTTAGCCATAAGATTTAATAGAAATTACTGTGGGGGAAGCTAATGCTCCATGCAACCTGAGGTAACAATATGACAGCCAAGTCAGCAGGTAAACCTACATCCTTTTAACCAAGTGCCTTTTCTCTGCTGTAGTCATTCAATACTGCTAACAGTGCCCCCATAATTATCTAGATTAACATATATTTGTGATTTGATTGTCAGGGGTAACTTCCCACTCTCTTCTCTGGTGCCATCGGAAAGTTATGAAGAATACGTAAGCAGAAGCTCTGCAGTTATAAAACAGATCATCACTGCCTGCCCCAGCAAAGGTAAAGGTTTCAGACCTTTTTATGTTCTGTCAGACACTTTCAGTAGCAGGAACAGGCAGAGATTTGCCAACAGAAGCACATTTAAGATTAGTTGTTTGTGTTGTACAGAGCTTAAGGTAGACTCTTGTTCCTTGTCCTGGGCTACACTAAATCAAAACACTTGTAATTTACGGGATAGAAATGAAAAAGCAAAATTAAAAATATGATGGTGGATTACTAAATTGCAAGAATGTACTCTTTGCTTGATCTTTCTACGTTGGGAAGTAGCTCAGCATAAGATAAGTTTCTGGAAACCTTTTTTTTTCCTCTTTTCCTAGCAAATGCTTTCTCTCACTAGCTGGCATGCCTACAACACACCAGGCTTTTTCTGATCAGCACAATACACTCTGCCACATTATCAAAGAGGTCAGCCAAGATCACCATCTCTAAAAGAGCCTCATGCTGATGTGTAACCTGACAGTACTGCAGCTCCCTGACTGCTTTTCTTTGCTTTCTCTGGTCTGCCAGGAGTCATCCTCATTGTGGGCCATGGCTCTTCCTTGGCATCTTGCACCCAACCTCTGATAGGGCTCCCTGCCAGAGACAGCAGTGACTTTGCCCAGGTGGTACGAAAGGTAAGAAGCTTTCCCAGCAGGAAGCTTTCTTCTTGTTTTATTGTACTTTTAATTAGGAGCCTGCTTACACAGCAAGACATGCACATAATTGCATGCCAATACCAATGGCATTAGGTTTTTCATTACAAAGGGAATCTAATCTAGTTTCAGCAAAGCACTGGAGGTCAAGAGAAGGATTTTCTCCTGGTGAATATTGTGTGACTAGCAACTAAGTCCTTGGGAAACTTCATGCAGCTCCCCTGGAAGGTCAATGCCAGACAACACCTAAAGGCAAGAGGCATATTTGGAAACCTCTCCATCTGGAGTTGGCCTCCTCCCTTTAGCAACAGTGCTAAGAGTTTTCCCTCTCCTCCCCACAGGGCTGGGAGCGTAACCTGCAGCTACATTAATTGTGTCACTCTTTAAGAAGCTGTGTGTTTTTCGAGTCACTGCAAGTTCACAACTTTGGTGCTCAGCTACAGAATGGAGAAGGGTGTTCTTGCCAGCTTCACAAGTGGGGCCTGTGCTTGAGACTTGGATGCCAAGAATTTTTTTTTAATTTGTATATTATCACTGGTGGGAGAATTCTTCACCCCAGTTTTCCTTACCATCCGTCTTGGTATGGCCAACCAGAGAATTCAGTCTTTAGATATATTTTTACTACCACTGTCAGTGCATAAGGAGTGAAAACATTTTGATCATCAGATGCAAGTATGACTGTGGGGTCATGGCACAAGCTCAGCTATCACCCTTCAGGCCTCCAGTGTGGTTTTAGTTCATTTCAGAAGTGGCAAGTTTTCCCAGTCTCTCTTCCCAGAACAGTCTCAGGGTCTGCTATCTTCTGCCTCCTTCACATCAAAGCAATGACCCTGCTAGTAACTCTGCTGGTAAATTCTTTCCTAGATTCCTTCACTGGGCATGTGTTTCTGCGAGGAGATCAGAGAAGAGAACAAATGGCAGATGGTCAACCCACCAGTGAAGACATTAACTCATGGAGCAAACGCAGCGTTTAACTGGAGAAATGGTATCATGGAAGATTAGAAGGCCAGTTCTGTGTTCAAAGTTGTCAGAAATGAGCCAAAGACATATTATGGTTCAGCACAGTCCAGAGACTCATCCAGAGGACTTACAGAGGCTGTAAAATACCCTCTCCGAGTTGTCAAAGCACAGAAAAACGCTTCCAAGTTTGATGCCTGAATTTTATTTTTATTTCAGTGGCTGAGAGGAAATAACCTATGAAATGGTGTGCAAGTGAGCAACAATGCTTCTGCTGGTGAAGAAAGTACCTTTTCACCTTTTCTGAGAGTGTCAACATTTAATGAATATGGAACTACCTGATTATAAATTCCACTGCTAAAGGCACTAAAGCAGATAATGTTGTGTTTTCCAAGACCAAAATACATCCCATAAGAGTTGCTTTTTTCATGCCTTGGTTATTTTCAGACAAGCAGAAAAGCTGGGACTGAAAAGAAGTCATTTTCTACCCGAAGAGGAAACCAGCTCTACCCAAAGCCACTGGGTTTCCTGTTCACTCCGGCAGTTCTGCAAGAGCAAATACCACACTATTTATTTACCTCTTCTACAAAGGGCGCCCATTTTCTATCACAATAGTTCCCCACTTAGTGATTCCCAAGTGATCCATATTGCACAAGGGACTAAAAGATTCATTTTTGAAGAAAACCAGACTGATTGCTTTACCATTGCTGGGACAAAGAAAGATGCCCTGCTTTACTGTGCTGGTGACAAAACCGTGACATGAGCAACTCTAACTGCTGAACACTTCCTGAGACGGCACTCGCAGGACAGCAGCTTGGCTTTGTGCTGTTCTGTGCCAAATCGTATAAATGGTGACACGCCGACTAGATGGGCCACCCAAAAGGTCTCTGTAGTTCTTTTATCGGTGATTTGTTTAATTAAGGGAACATAGCCCTAAAATTTTGTGCACAAACGGGTACATGCCTTTCCACAGTGTGTTTTCCTTTCTAATTTTCCTTTCTAGTTATCCTCTCATATACCTACCTCTGGGAAAGCACAAGCATTTCTTTCAAAGAAAAGAAAAAATAGAGGTTTCTCTTTCTCTCTTAGCGTGACTAAAAGTGTTTTCATTTTCACTCTTCGTCTCCCTGCTCCTTCTTGACATATGTCTGCATGCATGCCATAAGCCATCAGGGCATGTCATAAAGCCCATCCAACATTCAGGCTTTGAGGCTGAGAGGTATCTGACAAAAACCCTTATCTGTGAGTGTGAAGATTCCATATCTCAGCCTTGCACCTGAAATGATTCATTTTGACTTCCTAGCTCTGGTGAAGTTGCTTGAGCTCTTGCTTTTCTGACAGTGCTGTGATTTTAAAGTGAAAATCAAAAGCCCCAGGGCCAAGAGAGGAGCTCTTTAGCTAGCAAGCGACATAAGGAAGGGCACAAGACTGCATCGTTAGTTGCAGCTTCAGCATATGAGCTGGTTGGCTACAGATGCAACCCCAGAAAAAGGTAAAAACCTCAAGTGCCATCACAGCCCCTTCTTGCTCCAAGGGAGCAGGATGCCGCCGCAGCACTGAGAAGACCATGGTTTGGTTACTTCTCTGCATCTTGCCCCATCACCTACTTGCTGTTAGCTGGGAGGGGTGGTTGTGGTGAGGGACAGTTTTGCCATGACCCCTGGAGGCACTGGCAATGCTCCTCTGTGGTCTTCAGGAAGGGCTGTGAGTCAGAGGCCTAGCTGAGAAAAGGAAGTATGGTAAAAGAAAATCAGCATGTAGGGGAAGACCAAGATGACGAGGGAGGAAGCAACATCTCTGCCTTGTGCTCAGCCAAGCTAACAGCAACCAGTAAGGGTCTCCCGCCACATTGCCTGCACCTTTGGGCTGGGCTCAGCCTTGGCCACGGAGGCAAAGCCTGACCCTCAGTTGGTGAAAAGCAGCCCCTCTGGGCTGCTTCCTCACCAAGGAACCTGTCCAAGTGGCAACGGATAGGGAAATGAGGACAGCGGGACAATGCGGGTGGCATGTGGAAAGCACCTGGGCATGGCACATCTCCAGTCACTCCCAGGAGGTTTGACCTCAATGCCCACAAAGGAGCCACCTTCCACCTCACAGTGCTCCTGTGGGTCTTTCCTCTCTATGAAAGCTGTTGCTTTTGGTGTGATTTGCTTTGATTTCATCAAGTGATTTCAAGCCATAGGACAGGTGTCATCTGAGAAGCTGGCATCCCAGACTAAAACCCCCACGTGAGAGATGGTCCCAGCTCTGATCAGGGCTTGAGGATGTGTAGTACCAGGGTTGTGTAGGTGTTGGTGTGTGTTTCTGGGTCAAGCTTTTGCTAGGGATACAGTCTCTGGATAGGGATCTGGCTCTGTTTTAACACGTGATAGCAACGGCACTTGTTATGGTCCACATTACCATTGTCCCTCATATCTGAAAAGCTGCCCTTTGAAACAGCTTTTGCAGTCTGTGTCCCAGGTTTCAGCCTATCTGCCTTCGGCCTTCTGAGTTGCTCCAGCCTTGGGACTGATCTCTCCTCTCTACATGAGAAGAAAAACAGGCAAGTTGCAGTGACTGTCTTTCTTCTCCAGCGGGACACATGTCTATGCAACTATATTGAATAAGGGGAGGTCTTGAGCTCAGTGGCCCTGGCATGGAGGCTGGTTGGGGTGAAACAAAAGCCCTGATGAGGATAAGGACGGGTGGGAGTGATGGTGGTGCTCCACGCTCACACGGGAAGGGAAAATGCCTGCTGCTCAAATGACACCCTGTGAGAGCAGCCATGATGGCACACTGGTCACCTGGGGACAGAGCCAGGAGCAGATAAGGAAAGGCAAGTGAGACTCACCCAGCTGCAGGATAGGGAGTTGGCACTAACTGACAAGAAAGAGAAAAAGGAAAATTCCTTCAGGAACAGGAGCCTTCAAAGCCATTTAAAAGACTGGTCATTTTTAAAGCATTGTTGGCATAAAATTTGAAGTGCTTTCATGAGAAACTTTGCCCTATTTTTTTAGGAGTAAGAGGTTTTTTCTGTAATACTCATATATTAATCCTAGATTGTGCTGCACATACTGGTTTAGGTTGAGAATCTGGACCTCCTTTTAAAACACCAAATAAAACACAAAATGACATCTCTCCCTTCACCCAATGGCGTCAGAAGTATTGTCAGGGTGGGTTTGTTGTGAAAAGTAACCTGCAAGAAGAGCATCATCACCTTCCTTGGAACAGCTTTCCTACGTTGCTGCCACCATGTGCAACACAGCAATGAAATGCTACTCTTTGCTTTTCATTCCTTTTGGTCTCCAGAAGTGATGCTACTAAAAGCCAGTTTACAGCAATCTAATCCTGCAGTTGCTCATCAAGTTCCTATCTAAAATGAGTACGTGCAGGCTGCCCTAGAGGCAGGTGTTGAGAGGGGAGACGGACATGTCTGGGGGAAGTGCCTCTGTGGCTGGTAGCACCTTTGTTACGGGTGAGTGGAACATTGGGGAAGGATTCAACCAGTACACCCAATCTTGGTATTTAATCCAGAGGCCCACAGAGCACAAACAACACTATTTGCAAACTAAATATGCTCAACAGGTTGATTGCTAAAACACTTCAATAATAAGCAAAAGAAACAGGAAATTATTTTCCAGTTTCTTGATTTTTTTATTGCGACTTCAAAAAATAGATGTTGCTTCTCTCCATTGCAATTTTCTTGAATCGGATCTATTTCATTACAAAGTTATGTACTTTAATAGTTGCTTTCAGTACTACCTAGAGAATCTGAATGTTTCGTTTATATCTCAAAAATTGAAAACACATATTCTTTTGATAAAGATATACAGTGAAGTTAATATATGGTGACACCTTGTGGGAAAACACAGCCTCAGATTTACAACGGCTAAGTAAGATCTGGTGTGATTGAGAGATGGGGAGCAGCACTTTTTTGGTTTCAAACAAGGATGCTCTTTCCACACATGTTGAAAGGATAATAATATAGAAATTTATAATAATGTTTGGGACTACTTCTAGGCAGAACTGCTTGGAGAGCCACTTTTGCCCAGTTCTTCTGAAAAGCAAGATAAAAAACTGCTGTGCATGTTTTTTTCCTGATTTTTCCAAATCTTTTTCATCGTGCCAGTGTTGATACTGCTGCAAGGCAAATGTGTGATTCTGCTGACACAGAACAGTAGTTATTTCTACTCAGTTTGCACAATTTTAAATCATCAGGTGGGGAGTAAAGCAGTTGAGTAGATTTCTGGCTGTCTTCTGAGAGCTTTGTTATTGAAATGCTCTGAAACAAAAGAAATTTTTTCAAAAATAATGTATGCAGCTGTTTATTGTGAGTTCAGAAAGAAGTATGGGTCTGGTCTTTATCTTTTGGTGCTTTCTTTAGTGGGTGATTAAGAATTAAAATGTTCATGACCCTTTGAACCTGAGAACAGCACGAAAGCTTCGGACAAATAAAAGATTGTACTATGGGGGATAGCAAACAGTTAGTGAATAATTTAATTTTACAATCCAGTTTTTTGTGGAGATCACAAAGGGTCTGGACAGCACTTCAGGCCTCTTGATTCCATCACCTAGTTAGAAGAAAAACTTGGAGAAAAACTGTGCAAAACCCCAGGAGGCAATGTCACCTACCTCTGTGGGTGCAAGGAATAAAAACAAAACCATATTGTTAAAAGAATTTAACCCAATCCACTTGAAAGTGCCTCCTTAATGGAACAATCTGTGTAATCAAGTGTTTGGAAAACCAGGGCCTAAATCTGTAGCATTTTGGCATTCGGATACTGCTAGGGTGAGGAGGAAAGCAAATAGGGATGCTACTAACACACACATGCTCTGGAAAATGGCATAAATTTCCTTAGCGTGAAGTGGATGAAAGAGGGTAACGCTTGCTTTATGCAGCAGCTCAAACTGGTCTTAGTTCCTTTATCGTCTGTGACTGTAAAATGAACCTCTCTCCAAAGGTGTTTAAAACATTTGCATTTTCAGGTGGAAACAAGTGCACTCCAAGACCTTCTCGGTGTGAGAAGAACCACAGATGTCTCCTTTACCTGCAATGAACTCTCGTGATCAGCTTCCTTGTCAATTGTGGAAAAAATCCCATCTCTGGGAAAGAAGCTCTGCAAGTTAAACATGACAGGGTCTCCTGATGTTTTTCTAGGACATGTGGAGCACAGATACTCTCAGCACCATTTTTCAAACAGCTTTATATGTAGGAGAGAATTATCTGACTCTTAATTTCAAACTCATAATGTCTTATATGTCTTCAATATACCTAGGTCAGGTTGGATGAGGCTGTAGCAACCTGATCTACTGAAAGATGGCCCTGCTCATTGTAGGTGAGGTGGACTAAAGGATCTTTAAAGGTCCCTTCCAACCCAAACCATTCTGCGCTTCTATGATTCTATGATTTAAAGACAAAAAGCTGGGCACCTGAACCAATATTTTTAAACAGTACTTGTACCAACTTGGAAGTACACTTTGGACACCAGAGTGACAACCTAAGGATGAAAAGGTGGAGGGAAAGCTTCAAAGTCTTAAGTTCAACATTATATCCCTGCATTCAGCACATTGGTTTTTTTACTTTTTTTAGAAAGATGTCTGGAAAATGGCTGCTATAATGCTATCTAAAATGGTCTTTCTTCATTACCAAGAAGTGAAGAGGCAGAAGGATGAGAGAGGCTTAGCATACCTTTGTGTAACAAGTTTTGTCAAGGGTTCTTCTCTCTCCAAGATCGGGATGAAGGAACCAATATTAACTAGTTTCCAAATTATCCTTAAGGTATTTCTGAAAAATATAGTGAAATGAAATGTCTCCTCTGACAAAAGCACCAGCGGTTTCCAAAAGGAGCAAGCCATCTTCTTGGGAGCACTTTTCAGCATATTAGAGTCTTCCACATGTTCTTAGCTGCTCTTGGTTGTATTCTAGACAGGATGGACTTTTTGCAAATATACCCACTGGAGGTCACTCATGTACTAATAAATGGTACAGTGCTGGCTGCCGCAGGGGAGAAGGTAATTTCATAAATCATCCAAGAATTAACTCAGCTTGAACGGAAGATTACTTTAAAATGGAAATGAGTTGGGAAATATGCTATGTGGATATTTCTCAAATTTACAGTAGAATGTACTAAAACTAGCAAACAAACTAACGATTTTTAGCTTTTTATAAAAAGACAAAAACATCAACATTAGCAAGCCAAGTCTGCTTTCATCTAGCAACAGTAATAATGGCAATGCAGCACTTCTCTTTGCTAAAGAAAGCAAAAAGAGGAAAAGATAACCACCTTTAAAAATACTCACTGAACTCAAATTCAGTGCAACAAGAAATTGCAAACAAAACTACATGTAAAATAGGAGGGGAGAGATTGCATGGGAATTTTCTCACTGTGACATTTCTGGTAGGAGACAAATTGCAAGAAGAAGTAATAAATTCTGTTATATGACTTGTTTCCTTATCTCTACTTTCTCTTAATCTGTTTTTATCACTAAGCTTCTGGTCACAACTTTGCTGAAATTGTGAGTTGTTGAGAAAAGGAACTTGCTAAAATGTTTTCTGTCGCGGTTGAGATGGACAAACAACATAGACCGAGTTCTTCCAGGATGCAAGTAGTAGATGCCGTTTATTGCCACAAGTGCATTTTCATACTGTTTTACCAATTAATGTGTCTCTTCGCTACTGGTTACAAGTTACAGCAGTAACATCTCATTGGCTAATTTTGCTATCATCAATGTTACTCTTCTACTCCCTCCTCTCTCACGGGTACACCTTAATATCTCCAGATACGCCTTTACTCCCATCTTTCTCATGGGTAGGCCTTAATATCTTCAAGGCTAATTTCTGTTCCCATGCCCTCTGTCAGGGAATCCACGGACCCACAGTAGTTTCCCACAGTTTTCCCTTTTCTCCCTAAATAAAAATTTTAGTATAGATTCCCTGCTCTGAGGTGAAGAATAAAAAAATGCAGGTCTTGTTTCAGCAATATCAGTATATCATCTCTTATCCCAGCTGGGCCAAAACCAGTTATTTTACCTCAAAATCAAACTGCTGCTGGCTGGCAACTCTCTACCTCAGACTCCAGGCCCATCAGCATTCATTCCAATGTTCTCACTGTATGAGTCAATGAAAGTAAGACAGATACATATGTTAATAATTGAGGTATTGCTTACATGTTATCAGGGAAAAAAAAGTTTCAGAGCAGCTTTATTTACCTGCATAAAAGGAGAAAAGTTCTGTCCGTGGCATTTAGTGTTCGTACAAGACCTTGTGCAGCTCTGCCTTCTTCTCCACTTTTAACTTACTATATATATAATGTCGTTTGATTCTGGTGGCTACTAGGGGACTTCTGCAGCTGCCGTCTCCTGTTGGCTGCTTCCTGATTGACAGGTTCTCAATTTAAAAGGAGCTGCATGTTCAGTAGCTAGCTGCCTGCTGATAAGGGGGTCCTGGACTGGTTTTTGTCTGCTGTTTAGGGTTGCATATTCAGCTGGGAGATGGGATACAGCAAGCAGAGCTTTCGGTAGCTTGTGTGGGTGATGGGAAAAAGCAGAAACCTTCATGCAAACAGTGTGGGGCTGTGCAACACCAGTGTGGATGAGCTGATCTCCAGCATTAGCGAAGAAAGTACCCTTGGCATGTCAGTGGTGATGGCCTAGACAGGGCTTGGGCAGGGGGATGTTGTGTCCAGGTGTCTCACTGGGGCTGTGGGTGATGGGATTCTCCCCTGTGGGAAGTGTGTGGCGGTACAGGTGCTGTGTAACCAAGGGCCTGCAGAGGAAGGTGTGCAGGCTGCTCGCTATTAAGGAGTGTAAATGGGATATCAAGAGGGTCTCCAAAGAGGTGAAAGCCTGACGTGGAGGGATGTCTGGGGGCTGTGCTGGATGGAGCAGTGTACAGGGATTCCCCTGAGGCAGGTTGCTGAAGTTCATGACTTCTGACAGCAGGAGAAATGTTCCTCCTCCCTGCTCAGACCTGGATACAGAGTTGGTGTTGAGCCCTAGTAGCCATGGGAGGAGAACAGATGCTGTTAAGGGAGGCTTCAGAGCCAGCTATGCCCATCTTGAACAACAGCAGCAAATGGTAGCAGCTGGAGATCCCCTTCTGTAGGGAATAAAGAAACCTAACTGCTGACCAGATGTGCTGTCATGGGATGTTTGCTGTTTGGTAGATGCCCAGAGACCGGGTGTTGTAGAGAGATGGCCAAGGCTCATCCAGTCCTCTGACTGTTACCCCTCATTGCTCATCAGTGTGACCATCAGTGATGCTGCTGAGGGACACCTGGAGCAAAACAAGAGTACCTGTAGGATTCTGGGTGGCAAAGGACATGGAAACCCACAGGATGTCCCATTGATTCTCCATGGGAAGAGGTCAGGTAGGAAGGAACACAATCCTGAGAGGTAACTACTAGTAACATGGCTGTTGCCGTACGCAGTTCTTTAGTTTTCCCTCTTAAAGGAACAAGGCGATCTAATAAAGTGGAGTAAGAGTATCTTCGTCAACAGGTTTGGAAATCTGGTGATGAGAGACTTAAACTTGATACCTTGAAGGATGGCGATAACTGTGTACACTAAGTGAAGGAATGCAGTTCAGAGGTGGTAAGTAGATGGGGCAGGGTGATGGGAGCAAGATACCTCCTGGGCAAAATAAAAAAGAATCAAAAGGGGCCCTACCTTAACTATATGTATACAAATGGATCCAGCCTAGGAAAGAAAAAGGAGGAACTAGAAACTGATCTGTGTGTAGTTGCAGAACTGTGACATTCTTGGAAAATCTGAAACACAGCGGGACAGCTCCCACAACTGGAGCTCTCCAGTGAACGAAGGGATCATTGATAAAGATAGAAAGGGAAAATGAAAGGAAGACTTTGTTTGCCTGTCCTGAAGAAGCAGATTGAATGCTGCTTGGAGTTCTTCTGTACTATGGACAACATGCTGCTTAAGAGCTGGTAGATCAGCAAGGGTATAAAGTATGGCATAGTGTTGGGAATTTGTTACAGACCCACTTCCTCACCCTGATCAGTTGACAGTCTCCTTTAAACAGCTTGAGAAAGGCCACGTTAAAAACAAACAAACAAACAAAAAACTCGGGACTAAGCTGAAACACACACAAAAAAGTGGTAATATACAGAATACACTGAATAAGTAGTAATATACAGAATATTCTGAGTATAGTATCAGAAACAGAGTGGCCAGCAGGACTAGGGAAGTGATCATGCCCTTGTACTAGGCACTGGTGAGGTCGCAACTCAAATACTGTGTTCAGTTTTGGGGCCCTCGCTATGATGTTGAGACGTTGAGGTGCTGGAGAGAGTTCAGAGGAGGCAATGAAGCTGGTGAGGGGCCTGGAGCACAAGTCTGATGAGGAGCAGATGAGGGAACTAGGGCTGTTTAGCCTGGAGAAAAGGAGGCTGAGGGGAGACCTTATCACTCTCTCGTTCGTCTCTTCTCCCAAGTAGGTAGCAATAGGATGAGAGGAAATGGCCTCAGGTTGCACCAGGGGAGGTTTAGATTGGGTGTTAGGAAAAATTTATTCACAGAAGGGGTTGTCAGGCTTTGGAACAGGCTGCCCAGGGAAGTGGTTGAGTCACCTTCCCTGGAGGTGTTCAAAAGACACGTAGATGTGGCACTTAGTGACATGGTTTAGCAGTGAACTTGGCAATGTTAGGTTAGCAGTTGGACTCTATGGTCCTAAAGGTCCTTTCTAACCCAAAAGATTTTATGAAAATGGAAGCAAAAGCAGACTACAAAGGGAGAATTTAAAAACACTGCACCAGTGTTAGGAAAGCAAAATTCAGTTTGAGTTCAAACTGACAAAGGGAGATTTAGGGCAACAAGAAGAGTTTCTGCAGCTACACAAATAAAAGAATAAACAAGGAAAATGTAGGTCTGTAATTGGTGGTCTAGTGACAGGGGATGTTGATGAAGCTGGGAAACCCAAAGCTGCCTTTGCCTTTACAAGCTAGATCCCCAGGTCTCTGTGCCCAGAGGAAGGATTTAAAGAAGATAAGAACTACCAGTAGTGGGAGAAGATTGAGTTTGTTTCTTCAAACTTGTGAGGACACACCTTCATGAATCCAGGATGACTCAGTACTGATTTCAACAGCTGACTACCTGCTACATGGAATAAAGAGAGTTACGGTGAGAATGCACACTCTGAGATCGTATAAGTTTCAGAGATATTTATTCCAGACAGAACAATGATGGAAGTGTTTATTTAACGTATCTTAACTCAGCCTTCTATGAATAAAAATATTGCAGGTTTACTCTAATAAATGATTCACTCTGAAATTTCCTTTTCTTGTCTCTTTATCTTTAGATGTATCCAATTAGTCTGCTTCCTTTGATTCATCCTCCTAGGTCCTCTAAACTAGTAGTTGCTGTGGAGGCGAAGGGAAAACAGGACATAGAGACACATTTTATTATAAAATAGTGGAAAATAATCCTAGTAACCTAAAATATAATTTTAGGACTATGCTGTCTACTTCAGTCATCTTTCATTGCCAATACTTGAATTTAACTGTTACATACTGTCAGCTGCCAGACAGACTCAGTACACACATATATTGACTGCCAGCTGGCCCATGCGTAACTCTGAAACAGCCAAAGAATGTCTCCTATTTAGACAAGTATCACAAAAAACATGGAGCAAGAAGGACAGCATTCCTGTCTGGAAAAAATGATGGTAATGGGACAGAACACAAGGCTGCAAGAAACAAAATTTTCGTACATCTGCTTTTCACATTATGCATATTTTCTTCATTTCGTCTTACTATAACTTAATCTTGCTAAACATAAAGACGAGGAACAATATGTTGCCTAACTAAGTATGGATGTAGACCTATGCTGAAAAATGTATGAAATCCAACTCTTTTATACTAGAACTAAAGAGCTGGAAGGAACTGTGAGAAGATCTATCACATTCCTATGTTTTCATGCATTGGAATCTGTATCTATGCTGTCTCTGACAGGTACTTGGGTCCACTTGCTCTTTTTTTTTTTTTCTTTAAATAATAATAATAATAATTTTTAAAAGTAATATCAGGACTGCTTCATTGTGTCAGGCCAAAAATTTGTTAGAACAAAGTTCAGTTAAAAATAGTTATTTAAGTCCAAGAGACTTTGAGGCAAAACAAGTTCAATGAAAGTTTGCCAAATCCACAGCAGAGCTATGCAGGAAACCTGCTTAGATTTCTGCTGGATCTGATGCAATCCCAGGGATCCTGTAAGATGCCAGTCCCACACACCAGCTAGCTGGCTAGTCTGCCCTGAAGCAGGACTGCACCTTCAGAGGTGATGAGTAAAAAATGAGAACAAATTAACTATGAAAATGCCAAGAGCTGACCTAAATGTCTAGTGTATACCTCCAGACATTCTCACAGGGTTGAAGAGTCTTTCTGATCCCTACGGATAGTGCTTTGTTTTGATTTATTGTAAAATGGACTTATTACAAATGGATAAATTTATCTTACGTTTTCATCCATCAGATACGTAATCTTGTAAATGTTAACACAATAAACACAAACAACACAATTTAGTGGAGACCTATAGGCTAAATATGAGTAAACACAGATGCATCCTTTTGTTGCTGCTTAGTAATTTTGTATTCAAAAGAGGCTTCTGAACTGCCAGGAACAAAACCCTAGCATCTGAATTCCAGGTTTCTTTGTTTTGTAGGAGAAATAAATGAACCAGAGACTGTTCAAACCATAATGCAAAACAATACCTAAAATTTGTTTCTTCAGATTTGTTTTACCTGCTTTTTAACTTCAGTTGAGAGAATAAGAATGCACAGTTCCAGTCATGAGAGAAAAGCGCAGTGCTCAAAACCCCTTGCATTTCCCAGGGTCTGAAATTTTCTCTCTCATCTTTGTACAGAAAAAAGTGTGAGAATGCAATCACAAATTTAGCCCTGCAGTTGCTGTAAACTCAACGTGCATAGATAATGCTGCACAGAGGTGTCACTTCTAATTTGTACTATTACGATATATGAACTTGACTACTCAAAACCAGTTTACATCTATAGAGGACTGCCCCCCTTATAAAAGGTGGAGATTCCCATGGTCTCTTTGGCTTGATAATGGACCTCTCAGTAGCAGTATGACTTCAGCTATTGACATACATCATTTCAGACCCTGATTGCTAATTGAAGAGTGAGAGAATGAGCATGCATGCCCCATTTCTCACCTTGATCCTCCTGATCTCTGTTTTCTTCTTCCTCTCTGTTTCCCTCATCTTCCTCTTCTGCATCCCTTGCTGGGCTGAAAACTTCACTGGATGCTTCATGAAGAGAAAGCTCGTCATCCCTACCCTCAGCAGCCTCATCAGCGACTGAAATACGAGAAATTAGAAATACCAAAGTAATTTTTGCAAATTTGCACCCAGCCATTGTTTTCATGCAGTAGCTAATAACTCTTAATGAAGTCCGCAGTCTCTATTCATGTGAAAAATTCCACGAAATATTCTGTAACTATTTAAAATCAAATTCATATAACAGGCCATTATAGAAACTAGAATGATTCACAGTCTTCCCAAGACGGTTGTACCTAACTATGCTATGTAAGATAAAACAGACATGTATATATATATATTTGTACAGATTATGAACAGGCTTGGAGGTTCCTAACATTCAATATGCAGTAAAAATTATAGGAGGAAAAGAAACCGAAACAAAACCAAAAAAACCCTCTCACACCACTTGATATTAAACCTGAAAAATACTGTTTCAGGGGATGGTCAAAGCATGGAGTTTCCAGCTGTCCAGCAGAACAAACCTGAAATTGTTGGTATTATTTTCTCCTCTTCAGTTACTGCTTCTGCTGCCGACACTAGGGAGGCTTCTCTGGGAGAAGGTGGGTTTTCCCCATGGGGAGTCCAGAGCGTTAATTTGGCAATTTCTGATGCTTTCCATTTTGGTGCAGCAAGTAATGAGGGTTCTATCTCTTCTTCATCCTCTCCTTTATCCTAGAAGACAAGCCATGAATTCCAGCATCTCATCTTACAGGTATTATGGGAATAACTAAGATGATGGTTCTGTGTACTGAAAACTCTTTATCTGGGCTCAAAGCAGAAATCACATGGCCTTTTAAAGTTTTAGAGGTGAAGGAACTTCAGCAGCTGCAAAATCTTGGAAGAGAACTACGGTTTGAACCTTGATTATGTCAGATGACTACTACCAATGATCAGTGCTTGCCAGCTTGCTTTCTTTAAGATAAAATTTTGCCTCTCCCTTAAACAGAATGGCTTTGAGAGGCCCATCAACTATGTCTCCTATGCCTGTCTACAGTATAACAGCAGCAAATAAGACCCGATTCTCTCTATGGTAGATGTTACACAGTCTATCTCACACAGGAACAGAGTGGCCAAACATCTCTTTCTGCCTCAATTTTTGCTTAGGGAAGACTATGGAATAGATCTAGGAGACAGTGAGGTACTGCACAAATCTTATGTTTTTGAACTTTGAAGAAAACTTTTTTAATCTAAAAAATTATGCTTTATTTTATCCAAATATGAAGGAGTCTTAGTAATGGAATAATTACCTCCCCTGCAAACTAATTCATTTGAATTTTCTTTAAATGGGCCTTGTACTGCAATTACTTCAACTGAAGAAAAGAGGCAAAATATAATCCTACTTTAATGACAGCACTGCCCCTTGATTGACACAGTCATTACAGCATTCACATGAAAATAAATTGTTGTTCCTGAGAATAATGATTTTCGGAAGCTGAGTGCTTAACCTTTGGTTCTTAAATTCATGTTTAAACTTCCACATCAACAGCCTAATATTCTAAAATCAGCACATCCAACAATTCCCAAATGAACTGAGGATACTAGATACACATTACTTTGTATAATCATATGAATCTAATACTTAATGTGAGGATCTCTTGTGTTAAGCCAAAAAAGCAAAACAGTCTCCATGTTTTGCAAATCTCTGGCACTAGTGATAGGATTTATTATTATTATTATTATTATCATCATCATCATCATCATCATTAATATTAATATTAATATTATATTTAATTATTATTATTGTCTTTGTCTTACGAAACAATTGCTGCATTGGTGAATTTTCAAGGAGTGTGTAATGGGAACTAATCTGTCTGTCAACAGAGGTAGCAAGCTCTACCCTAAAATGTGGCATATTTTCTTGAAATCAAACCAGTAATGTTAAGTTATATTTTGCAGCATATTAATCAATACTATTTCAAAACATCCCTGCATGAAGGAGAAGAAAATATAGGTCCCAGTCCCAGCTGTTCCCTACAATTATTAGGAGCTATGGATAATAAGCTCCTATGAGGACCGGGACAACAATGGTGCATATTTCCAAAATGTGAATCTGCCGGAAGTACCATTTGTATCTATAGCATCAAGCAATTCCAAATATAAGAAGAAACATTTTGAACTGTTTTCTGGTGTTCAGAACAAAGTGAAATACAGGGTAAGTGTACAGACAAATACATCTATATTCTTTTGTGGTTTGAAACTCCAAATGTTGTGAAAGGTCATGATCCTTCTAAACAACCATTTTTTGACTCGTTAGATTGACTTTAACATCAGTATCTGTAAGACACTTTATAGATTACTCAACAATAGATTTCATTTACTGAGTTCTCTGATATTAAGTATAATCTGCATTATTTCATTTACCTGCTCTGCTTGTATGTATTCACCATGCTGTTCACAGCCAATATCAAAGACATATTTGCCATGACCTACAGGCTGCACAAAGATACAAAAAATTCAGCAGAACTATAAAGTTAGTACATTCTAAGCACGTAAATGTAAAATATGCCTTACTGAAAAATACCTAAAATAGTTAATAACTATATAGTTTGAAAGCAAAGTTGTAGAGAAACTTGGCATTCTATACTACAGATTAATTCAGTATCATACGTTACACTTATGTTACACTTATGTTACAAGAAATACTAGAAAAGATGAGGAGCCTAGCTTCTTATTTTAAGTGGAAAAAGATCATATAAAGGCAATTCTATGCTATCTGTTCAGATTAATACAGAGTTTTGCAGAACACTTACGTTTCCATTCAAATACCTGCCCTTAAATCTATGGTTTAGGTGTATAAGTTCAGCTGCTCCTTCCTGGTTTCCGTTTACCCAGCCACCAACATACTTAGATCCTGTGTCTTTATAGACATATGTACCTTGCCCATGCCTAAGGAGAAAATAATAATTTTGCTTTATATTACTGAATATTAAGAATTTAGGATGTTGTTATGGTATTTAAACTGTATTATTCAAGTAGCTGAAACGACTCAAGTTGGATTAAAATGCCAAGTCATCCAGTAGCACTTGATTGGCTGCAACCAGCCATGCTTTGAAAATAACCTTTGCATTCTAATGCCATTGGGTGACTTGAAACATCATTGTAAGAATGAAACAAACCTATTGTGGTCACGCCATTCTCCAGTATAGGTGTCTCCATTCGGATACGTATACTGTCCATAGCCATGTCTCTGGTCATTCACCCAGTCTCCTTTAATGAGAACACAACAAAACCAGAGTGAGACGTGGCATATTTCATAGTGTGATACGGTGGTCAGTTTGTGAAGTTATCATACGCAAATTATTAGAGAAGGAAAATAAAGCTATGACATCATTATGATTCTTTACCATTCCTTAAACTAAGCCCTTGCTCTTTTTTCTTCTGTCTGTCCCACTACACAAATATTTTGGCAGCTGCCTGATCTCCCTTTCACTCCAAACACATTTTGTCCATCACAGCCTACTCTATTATCTTATGATGAACAGAAGAAGCCCTGTAACATCCTGCTCCTATCTTTAAATTTGGGAATAAGTATTACAGTTTCATTAGACAATGTGACACCTCCACTCAAATGAAAAGGGAGACCACTACAATTTGACTCATTTGCTAAAATTGTCCTGACAGTCAGGGGATATATATACTCAAAAAGATGCTAGATTATGTGTCTTAATTAATCTTCTGTTCAAGCTTAAAAAACAAAACAAACCAAAAAAAGGCAATCACAGGTGGATACGATCCTGTAAGGCAAGAACTGGGCTGCTCTTTTTGCCCTCTGCTTCTAGCTCTCACAATGTGAATGTTCTTTCTTGCCCAGCTTGGAAAGGAGGGGTTGAAATATTGTCCCTTGAAGCTTAACTGATATTCAGAAGGCTTTGGGTACTCTACAGGACAAGGGAAACAATGCAAATTTCAGCTTCTTCAAACTTCAGATGTATCCGCATCCCTGAGTAAGTGTTCTAATCAGTAGACTATTTTTTAAGGATGGACCTAATAAAGTTCTAAAACACTTTATACTGAACACAGTCTGTAGTTCTAATCATCACTCGGAAATAAGTAATTATTCTCTCTTCTACCAAGATGGCAAGAATAAACCACTACTAAATACCAACTTCTCACAAAAATCAATAAATCCCCATAAATAAAATAGAACACACTCCTCAGTGCTCGTAGTAGTAAAAAAAAAAAAAAAAGGAATGAAAGGAAACCATTTCGTAGCAATTTTATCTTCCTAAAATAATACTTTCTCCAATTCACCTAACTCCTTGCATTCCAGGGAAGGGAAGAGGAAGAAGGTGTCCTGTCAGTTACAGAAATCCTTACAACTGTGTTCAGTATCTTACCTTCATATTTTGATCCATCTGGATAAAAAAAAATACCCTGGCCATGTTTTTTGTTTTGAAGATACTGTCCAATGTAGCGAGCACCATTTTTAAATCTGTAGGTCCCCTGAAAGATATTTGGTATAGATAAAATACTTGTCAGTTCTCACTCTTGTTTCAATATAGTGCCCAAACAGAACTGTTGAGACATACACACAACCACCGTCTTCTGCCACTGTCTTACCTGCCCATTTCTGAAACCACGTTCATATTCTCCATCGTATGTATCACCATTGGGTAGACGAGCTTTCCCACGGCCATGTCGCTCACCTTCTGCATTGCGTTCACCATCATATTCCTGATCAAATGTGATAAAAAAATTAAATAAGAGGGCTAGACCTGACTGAATTTAACCTATCTAGACAGAGGAAAACAGGTCTTTTGCTCAAAGCACCTCCAGCTCGGCTTGAATCTGAGGCTGCAGGAGCAGCTGGCCAACAGATTCACTGATTATGCAGACACTTTCCTCAGACACTGGCACTCAGAGGCTTTCCTTCCCTTCCTGACACACTACTGTAAAGTACGGCTGACTTGTTTTCATCCAGTGGGGAAAGTCAGGCAGGTCCCAGCCAAAATGGTACGGCCCCACGTCCGGAACTCCTGTGCCCGGGGAAGAAGTGCCTCGGCAGCTCTCCCAGGCTCGGCACGGCCGGTATACGGTATTTCAGACCCCGTGACCGTTCACTCTTCCCTTCCCCGCTGGCGCTCCCCCATCCCCTGCCCGGGGCGCCCGTGGCCCTGGGCCGCTTCCCGCCCCGCTCCTCCCCAGCGGGGCCGGGCCCCGCGCAGCAGCCGCGGCCGGGAGATGGGGCAGGGCCGCCTCTATCCCGCCCTGCTGAGCCACCAGCGGCACCCCGACCGCCCCGCCGGACCCCCAAATCGGCCTCGGCCTCCTCGGCCTCCTCAGAGCTCAGGTCCGACATGGCCGCGGCGTCACCGTCACCGTGGCAACCACGGCGCGTGGGGAACGGGAGGGCGGGGCGGGGGCTCGCGCTGCTGTCCCGGGTGCTGAGAGCAGCGGCCGGCCCCGCCCCTCGCGGCGGGGCGGGGCCGGGGGCGGAGCAGGGGGCGGGTCCGCCCCGCCCTCTGGCCGCTGAGGAGCAGCGGCGGCGGCCGGTGCTGTTACCCAAGGCGGGGACTTCTGCCTCCTCCCGGGCAGCCTGGTGGCTCTGGGCGCGGAACTCCGGGGAGGGGTGCAGCAACCCGCCCTTCCCCCGGCGCTGATGTCCCTTCTGGGTTCTTGCGCTGAGCTTTGCCCGACCTGTGCCTTGGGGGTCTTCAGACAGGCTGCTGACATTGGAGATGAGACCTAGGACTCCTCAGCCTCCCGAGAGCTCCCAGGAGTCTGGCCTGTAAACAACATCTTAGATTTTAAAACCATTCCTGCATCTAGATTTTTTTTTTTTTCCCATCAGTTTTAATGCTATTCAGAAATTCCAGTCCATAAAACATTCCATGTTTTATATCTTAAGAGTTTCATTCTGATGAGGCTCATTCACCTGCTCCACAGACAGACATTTCCCCGTGATGAATCCCACTGGAAGTTCAGGATGTTCCTCCAGTGGGAGCCAAGAGGCCAGCGGCATTCAGCTCCGGTCTGAAGTCCCACAGGAATCCCACAGCTGGCTTGACGGTCCACATCCCATGGCACGGTTAGAGGCAGAGGACCCATGTGTACTCATCAAGAGGTGTCACTGAAACCTGCTTCAGCTGTCACCAGCACGCCTGGGGCACTGTTGTATTGTTAGTGGTCAGGCTCTGCATTCTGGGGTGCTTTGAAGAGATTCCCTTGTTCTCTATGAAAAGAGCAGCAGAATGGTCCATATGGGTGAACTGGGGGTCAGGACAGAGGCGGGAAGTGCTCTACTACAAGTTGCTTCTGGAGTTTTGGCACTGGAAGTCATCAAGCCACTGAGTTGTCTTGGCTGGAAAATCCTGTGTTTCTGCATAAATGAATGGAGTGTGAGTTACCTCTCCCATGATTTTTGCTAAATTGCACTGAACTGCTGTGGTGACAGGGGTCCTGTGCAGCTCTAAGAGAGTTACTGGTGAAATAGCAGAATGATGAGTCAGTCAGGTTTTTACATCGCTTAAATATCTTCTGCTTTCACACATAAAATTACTTTTACTTCCACTAAATTTTTTTCTTCTCGTTTTAGTAACTATAATTCTCAATTATCTTAATATGTAGGAAGTTATCTGTATTCTGACTTTTCTCCAAACCCCTCTACTCAGTCAGCCTCAGCAGTGATCTCTGATGACAAGCTCACTCACCTCAGCTGGTGAGCTTTCCTACACTAACATGATTGCAGCTAAATCAACGCTGGGAGGCAAGAAGAGGGCTCTCCTTTCTCAAAAGGCCAAGAGTGGAAGGGAGTAGCTCACAAGGAACAGGAGAGAGGATCATATATGATAGCCACCCTCAGTCCATATTAATCAATAATAACACCCCATATGGAAAAGACCTGTTTTGCATTTCATGTCACTTTTTTTCTTTACGTTTCATATGTTAGCTGCTGTATTCAAAACCAATCACTCTTCGAAATTATATTATTTGCCTCTCTGCAATGTAGTGCTTTGTTATTCTTTGCAGAGGAAAATGTCATAAAAATCTGCCTTGGCTAAGGGAGTTGTGGGTGACTGCATTACAGCTCATGCCCACCTGTAGATGTGGAGGATGAGTTAGTTTGGTGAAGGCAAGCAGTACTTTGCTTCTCTGCAAAGCAGCAGCTGCACGGTGCTTGCAGGAGCCTGGGGGGACTCAGGGCCTGCCAGTGGTACAGGAGACAGGCAAATCCCCTTGCTATCATCTTGTGCAGTAGTTTAATAGCCAAGGTTTCACAAGAGGACCACTGTGAGGACACGTGTGGTAAAAAGCTGCTAGCTAACTAGCACTGGGCAGAGGTGGTGACACTTCTGAGGTAGCACAGGGAGTGGCAAGTGGTTGGAAAACATGGGAGAGGTCACCTTATACCATAGGTCAAAGTTTTAGCACCCGAACCAGAAGAAAAACAGGGTCGTCTCTATACAAAGATACGTCTTAGTTTTCATAGGCAGGAATCTAAATAGCCAGTATTTAAATAATAAATAAATATTATTTATTTATTAAGATGTGTCACTTATTTGGCATATGTATCTTTTTGGTTTTAGCTGGGCAAAGATGAAAACGAAAAGAGAACTATTGCTAAATACCATCCTGTTCTTAGCTCATAGGAAGCATTTGGGCTTCCAGGTTAACACCCAGTTACTAATTTGAGAGCACTTTCTGTTTGAAACAATTAAGAACACAGAAATTAATTTTCTTAGCTGCCAGAGCTTTAAGAAGCTATACATTTATTAACTCAAAATTGGATGACTATTTCTCTTTCCTGGACATCTCAAGCATTTGACTAGAGAAGCTTAATTTGCATAATGGCGGTACTGTTAATAAGTAACTGCAGAGTATGCAACATACTGCTCTGATTGCTTACCTCCTGCAGAACTGGATATGAGTGCATATTATCTGATATACAGTCTGCTCATTTCCTTCTTTCTCACTCTTGACGATGCCTCAATTCCTTCTTTCACCTAAGGGTGGCTAAATTATTTTATCTATGATAAGATAATGTCTCTAATTATAAAACTGGTTACTTAGGCCGTGAGTGGCATATTAATTCTAAGCAGACACTGTGGCTCAGAGCTGTAAGGGAAAATACGTTTGGGATGCATATAGAGGTGCTCCCTGTTAAACTCAACGACAAAAATAACCAGATATGTCTTTTGACTTTGAAGTTCACGTAGCCCAGGGGGCAGCTGTGATGCAAACAGGACACAGTGACAAGCCATCAGATACTCTCCCCTTAATGCTCACTAAGTGTTCTTGCTTGACGTATTATTTTAGAGTCCTGAAGGAGGAACAGTTCACTTCTCTTGGGAAACAGCCAGGAACTATTGCTTTATAAAATTTGAACTGCTCTGAACCTAGAAGTGGCAGATTGCTCAAACGTCTGTGTGTCAGAATCACATAGTTTGACCTAAATGAGGGAGGCATCATTTAAAGCTTTCTATACCCAGAAACCGTCTTATGAGGACAACTACAGGTTATATGGATGCATATAATTAACAACAAGGAGGATGTATTTTGTAGTTTCTGGTCTTCCAGTTGCATTTGGGTGTGTTTCAATGTTAGATTGAAGTCAAGCTTTACATATGTTACTATTGAAAGGAGGGCTGCTGTCATCCTTATTTTCTTGTTCTTTTTCCTTCTCTGTCGAAGGACCAACATAATACCATAAATATTCTTAAGGTCTTGCTGATCTTATATATAAATTTCATTCGCCAAAAGGCCCAAGAAGGTCAGCAGCTGTGCTGAGGATCGGCTCAGCTCTCACTGCTGGCTCAGCTGGCAGCTGTCGGCACCGGCTGCCCTGGCAGGAGAGGGCAGAAGCTGCCGCAGCTGCGGGCTTCCCTGGGGAAGCTCCTGGTTTGCAGTTCGAGCAGAAGCCCCATAGAGAGATGCAGCTGCAGAGAAACCCAAAGCTTTTGCTGACGGAGGTTCTTACAAACAGGGAAGGACAGTGACATAAAAAAGCAAAAGGTGGCGAGGCACAGGACACCGTAAGGTGGCGAGGCACAGGACACCGTAAGGTGCCTCCTGTGGGAGAGGACAGCTCTGGTTGTCCTTTTATCCTGCTTTGCAGGTCCTCACTTTGAATTTAGCCAGAGAGCATCTGTAGGGAGGAATGTCCAAAAGGCACTTTCGAGACACGCTACACTCCTGGCTCTCCTTGGACTTCACCCTATGCTATGAGGAGGAAGAATTTTGGCAGTGTCCTCCACACCTCCAATTCAGAACGACGCCAGATTCTGAAATGTCAAAATCCATTGTAAACTGGGAACTTTTCTCTGCACAATTCTTTTTAAGGAAAAATGAAAGCTGCTTAGTATTTTTGTATACCAATTAAAAATAACCTCTATTTGTGCGCAAAACCAAGCCAGAAGAACAAGTAAATGACCTTTCTAGCCACTCAGTTTACAACTGCCTTCTCCAAGTACCATTAATGTTGGAATATCCTAAAGGCGAGGTGATTAGGAAAGAAAAGTTTGTACGAAAGCCATTCTT
Source organism: Pampusana beccarii (assembly GCA_013399365.1). Lineage (NCBI taxonomy): Eukaryota > Metazoa > Chordata > Aves > Columbiformes > Columbidae > Pampusana > Pampusana beccarii. Next base: position 218,771 of record VWYH01008201.1, on the reverse strand, counting down.
GAAATACCAGTAATATTTTTTTTTTTTGCATCTTGGCTAAATATAACCTTTCAATTCCCTCCTGCAAATTATCCAAGGGTAAGCATTCTGCTGTGTTTATACCCTACCTCCCATTTCTCTGACCTTACTGTTCATTTTGAAGTACAGAGCACATTCCGTTATGCAGACATATGGGAAAATTTTCAAGTTTTCCTTTTATATATGGGGTCTCCCTTTCTATTAAAGTGAAACAGGAACAGATATAGGTCACTTCTATTCCATTTTGGAAATTGTTGCTAATGTCTTTTCTCAAGACTTTTATGACAGTCAGCGTTACCACTGCAGCCAAGAAAGCAGTTTGCATTCCTGGAATGGAAGAATATTTTATGGTCAGTATAAGAATAAAGCAGTGTTAATATTACATTTTTCTCTGCTTTACTTGGGAAATGGGTTTTGTTTCATTAAATAAACAAAACCCCCAAACCTAAGCTGTTTTATTTAAGCATAGTTTGTAATGCTGAAAAGCTAAAGCAGCCCAATCCTTTTGTCCATACCATCTCAAGTCCTAACCCAGTAACTCAGAATTAATTCAGTTGAGAAGAATGAAACCATTGGAGTAGATGGGACTAATCTGCTGCCTCCTTATTCCTGCCAGCTCAAATACCTTTGTACTTCATCTTCTTGTACATGACTTGCAAGGCAATTGCTTTAGTGTCAGCTCTCTGTTATGGTCTGCTTTCTGTTTTACCATAGTATTTGTAACTGGTCTGGTATTTGGTTTCAACTAAAATACGCCTCAGTCCTCCCTTCTCATATAACTACTTTCCAGTGATCAAGTCTGCAAGCAAGGAGAAATGAAGTCTGTCAGTAGTCTTCCTGCCCATTTCATTCTGTTTATTCCTTAGCAATGTTTTCTGTAGCCGTTTCTTGCTCTTCCACTCAGCTCTCTGGACAATTTAAGAAGAGCAGAAGTAAGGGCACAGTAACAAGAGAAACTCCTGTTTCCTGCTGGAAGCAGAAATAAATTCTTCAAGATATGTTCCTCAAAACAGATGTTCTTCTTTTGCAATGGAGGATGGGCTATATATTGTTTTACAGGTTCCATTTATAATACAGCTTGGTTGTGGGTTTGTTTGTTTTTCTTAAATTCTGTGTTCTCAGTACATTCTTGTTCATTTTTCTGCGAGCAGGTGGCTGAAGAGATGAGAGTTGATCTTGGTTTCTAACCAGGGAACCTCCAACCTTGCTACAGGGCCACTGATCCCTGTATCAACAGGTCACCTGCCGCAGCTCCGCCCAGGACTCCCTCCAGTAGATCCTACACCAATAGACACCACTGTTGCTACAACCGCATTTTTACAGATCTTTCCTTAGACAGCATGAGGTGTTTTAGCAGTTCCACTCTCCACCCCTCTGGAAAGCCTTGGGGAGAGCTGGAGTAGTATACTGTCAACACCCCAACCTCATTTTTCCAAATGGAACAACCATCTGATAGGCAGCTCCCAAGGTTCAAATAAATGCCATTATTCCTACAGGTCTCCTGCAGTCATAGCAACATCTGCCTTTATGTAGGAAGCCTGGAGGCAGTTCTACTATCCCTCCCCCTCCATGTTCCACATGCTACAGGTTTTTTAATTCATAGGTAGCCTGTAGCGGTCACGTATTGTCCTGCTCTGGCTGGGGAAAAGGCTGTGCTGGAAAAGCGGTCTCATCTGCTGGCCTGTTTTCCTAAAGCTACCAACTCTCACTAGCTCTCTGGCAAGCTAGATGTGATTAAAGTACTGGTTGGGAAAATATGTAGTCATGTTAGCACGGCGCTGTGCCGGCACTGAAATTTCTCATCAACCGGCAGGACATCCTGTGCTAACTCAGCTCTGTAGCTTCCAGAGCACAGCTGGCTCACCTCCAGCCCTTTCAGAGTGTGGCCACAGCAGGGCTACACCTGTCTACCCCCAGCCATACAGGCGTAGCCTCCACAGCCTCCTTCATTTTTGGCCCTTCTGGATAATAATTTTTTTTTTGTCTGCCGTAGCTCAGTGGCAGGTTATATTTGGATTGCACACAGTGTTGATGTGAATTGCTTATACAATATCGCAGCTGCTCTGTTGGGAAAACAAAGCATGTAAAACTAATGAAGGCGGATAAAAGCTGTGATTATATCAGTCCTGAGAATCCTGCTACTTGTGTGGAATAAAGTCTAAATAAATATTGATTTTTATATAGTAAAATACTATTTAACAATCCATTCTTATGTAAAGAGGTTATGAACTTTTCTGATCCCCTAATACAAAGAGATCACTCAGTGGCTAAACAGATTAGCCTTTTCCATCTGTGCAATTGTGAATCATAAAATACACTTGTGCAATTTACTGGAAAGAAAATAAATACATTAATCAGCTAAAGGATGCAGCAGTCTGCATTCAGACTTCTGGTCAGCCAGCATCACCTACTCAGCAAAGACTATGCTGACATTCACTGACTTCAAAGCGGTTTGCAACGTCAGGACTTGAGGAGTTAAGAGCACCACTCGTCTTCACTGGAAGTAAAACTTAATTGCCAACCAGGAAATTAGATTATCTTTTCTGAGAGGAACAGCAGCAGAAGCATACGTAAGCATCTGTCAACTCATAAGTCTTTACTTCTGTTTGGTTTTGCAGACAAGAACACACCCTTTTCTGTTTCCTCTAGTACGAACATTGCCAGAGGCTTAGAAAACCAAGCTGCTGCCACACTTGCTACCTAATACAACCATTTACAGGACCAAATCCTTTATTTGTATTTAATTCTAGAAAGGAACCGGCAACATGTCCTTCCTGTTCTTCTCTATGAGGCTCCAGATTACATATGTTATTTTAAAAAATGTTATTTGTGTTCTGTTTTTTAACCATTTACTCCTGGCTGTGGACCTCCTTTTATCGCTGGCAGACCTCTGGCCCTCCCTTGATAACTGTACAGCAGGAGGCTGTTGTGCAACCTGAAGCATGAGCTCACACTGCTCCTTCTCTCTGTGTTCTCACTTACTTGACAGCTTCTGGCAGCTGGAGCTGCTGGTGACCAGCACTGGCACAGCAGGGAGAGCAGCTGCGCCAAGTGTGGCAGCCAGCAGGTCCCAGTGATGTCAGAGGAACGGATTAGGAGGGACCTTTATTTTAATGGGAGACGTAGTTTCTACTTTAAGTAGGAAAAATATCAGGGGAGTTTGTGGCTGTCTGGCTCATGCTTTTTGCAAGTTGCCTGTAACTGAAGATATAAAGATACTCAAGCAAGGTTAAATTCTTTAAGGAACTTTAAAAAGGCCAAGCAAGAATAAAATTAANTTGTTGTGATTATTTGAGATGGCTAATCATGTACACAAACAAATGGGTCTGACCTTTTCTGCTGTGAGGAGACAAAGTCCCATTTTTGCATGTGCCTGTGCCAGTCAGAATAGATGGTGCCTGAATGCCTCCCCGTGCTGGTGCAGAAGTGCAGCCACATGATTCACACAAATCCCTTTTCCTAGGGGAGAATTATGTCTAGTTTTGTCTCTGCTAAATGGTTGATACAGAAGAAATGACAAACATCAACATGCACAGATGCTTTGCTCTGGTTGTAACTACCCCATCTATATCTGACCTTAATGTGTGCTTTTCCACGCTAGAGAACAAATGTCCCCTCCGTAAGACAATGGCATTTGTGCAATAAGCCTGCTTAGAAGAATAAAGAGGCTTGAAGTATTTCCTCATCCAGTTCTTGCACCATCATATGTGGGACAGCAAACGTGAAGAGCTAAAGCAGCTGAGACATGTCTGTCTATGCTCCGCCTCTAAGCGTTAAGAGTCAGCTAAACATAGTCCTACAGCCCAGAGCATCAGCCATTTCAGCTGAACTGATGGGGGTTTGGGGTAGATGATTTTTTGTTTGGATTCACACGGGACACAGGACTGTATTGTCCAAAAGCCGCTATGCACTGTCCTTTCCCCAAAACACTGGGTGAAACTGTGGTTTGTCTTATACTGCATGATGGTTCTGTATAAGCAGTGCTAATGCAAGACCTTTTGATGCTGAGTAGTGGCTTTGGCTTTTAACTGTGAACCAAAATCATCTCCTTAGATTGCTGTTAATCAAGAGCAGTGCATTAGCTTTTCAAGTAGTGACTTAATAGCATTTGGGGAGCCAAAGTGAAGACTTTTTTTTTTCAACCTTTGATTCACTACTTGCAAACCTCAGATAGAAGGATGTGAGCCTGAGCAGGAATCAACATCAGCTGCTGCAACACCCACCCACATTGCAATGGCCTGGCGAAACTTTGCCATCCTGGTTCTGCAAATGTCATTTTAATGGAGAAGCGCTTGTTTATTGACTGGAGAAAGCAAAGGAAAAATGCCACTGGGACCATGGAGCAAAGCTGAACATGTGTCTGAGCGTTTGAAATGTGAGGCCTAAGTAATTTCATACTGGGAATCAAAGTATCTTTTACTGGAATTACCAGCATAGGCAGTGCAAGAAGAGAGGGAAGAGACAAAATAAACCCAAACATTTTACTGAGTGCCTTAAGTGGGTGGCTTGTGCCAGGCAGGTCATACTCTGCAAGGGACAAACAGCTATACAGATAAATTAAAACCTTCACGAGGTAACTGTTAGAAGCTATGCAGCTTTGGATGAAGTAGAAGCACGGCATTACCAGCACTGGTGAGATGGTCATGACAGAGGAATACACCTGCAGCTGCAAGTATGCATTTATATAAATAACTGAGCTTTGAAACATACACGTTTGTTGAAAGTGAAAATGCGCTGCAAGATCAGGACACTAGAAGGCGAATAAAATCATTTTTTTCCTAAGAAGTGCCACTGAATTTTTCCGTCAGTTTTTGGAAGACCCGGTGCGTGATTTCCTAGCATTTGCGGTTTGGCAGCAGAAATAGCTTTCGCGCATTCGAGGCGGGCAGCCGGCAGCGCTGCAGTGCAGCACCTGTGCGCACCCACCCGGGCCGGGGCCGGCCGGGGGATGGCACTGGCGATGCCGGGCCGCCCCCGAGCCGCCGCTCTCTACCGCCTGGAACGGGAGAGACCGCCGGGGTGATAGGTGGGTGGGCGAGGTCAGCGGGCAGCGCCGGCTCAAGGAGCGGCTTTTGTCTCCCCGGCGGGCCGCGGGTGGGGCCCCGCCGAGGAGCCGCCGCCGCCTCAGCCCCGCGGCAGCAAGGCCCGGGGAGCAGGGCCGCGGTTCCCCCGTTACAGAAGCGGCCCGCAGCCTCCGCGGGGCGCGCTGCCGG
>VWYH01008201.1:68206-213344 GCA_013399365.1 Pampusana beccarii | reverse complement strand
CGCTTCCCGCGTGTGTGGCCCCGTCCCCCGCGGGACTGCTCGGGGGCGGCGGCGGCGGTAGTGGCGGCCGGGCGGGGGTATCTCGGCGCGGCGGCTCTTCGCCGCCGGAGGCGTTGCTGGCGGCGCTCAGGCGTTCACCTCCCCGGCTCTCCGTTTTCTTTCCTTTTGTCTTGCTTTCCCCATTTACACTCTTCGAGGCTGGGCTTGCTGTATGGCCCCCCCCCCCGCCTTCCTTCGCCCCGGCCGGGCCCCGGGGAGGATTGTTTTGGGGTCACCCCTTGGTTTCGTTGGTAGCGGAGGGGACAACTGTGCGCTTGGTGCCCCTCTGGGTGCGCGGCTGCAGGCAGGATCCCGCTGCACGGTGGTAACCCAGAGGCACCGACCCGCCCTCGGCTGGCGTTGAACTGTCCCAAACCTCCCCGGCAGCAGCAAGCGGGGGCTCCCGGAGGCCGCAGCCCCTGGTACCGCTGGGGGAGAAGGAGGCGTGCGCTGGCCCCCTGCCCCTCGTTGTGCCCCCGGTCTGGCCCCGCGGGGTGCGGCGGGGGCTGTCTCCGGCCTGGCTGGGCGGCCGCCCCGGCAGTCACCGGGCCACCGCGGGGGTGCCGTAGCCCCCGGTGCGGGGCAGGTGGTCACGTAGGGTCCCAGGGCGCAGGTGTGGGTTTGCTGTGTGCTCTCTTGCCCCATGTTGTTAAGCTAGGATTAGCTGGTTTTTGCTTTCTATATTAAACAGAAGGAATATGGCCGTTACAGGTCCAAAGCTGATGGATTTGGCACTTAATGGCTCGGGTGCCGAGCAGTTGGGTGTTAAACCTAGTATGCATTCGATCCGCATGTGCCTAAAGGCCTTTTGAGTCCTGAAGGGACACCCTGGTGAGGACTCCCCCACTGTCTGCGTACACAGAATTAATGTCTGCCCTCCAGGGGAACCGTGCACAGCAGGGCAGGAGCTTCTCTCTGTGTCTCTGGCACGCAGCACAGCTGAGCCAAGGTTTGCAGTATGATTATTTGCAGTGGTAAAGGCCAGTCACGAATGACCATGTTTTCCTGAAACAGGGAGGGAGCTATGTTTCAGCCAGTGCAGCAGGAAGCCTGAAGAAGCAGTACAAAGTTTGGAAGGTAAATATGGATTCAAAGTAAGTACCAGGACATTGCTTTAGATGTTGCAGTACAGCAAGGAGGAAGCGAAAGTGCTTGTTTTCGTTGTCAGGTAAAATAGTTGCTGAAAATGAAAGAATGGTAAAACAGTGTGATTCAAATGGAGCTTGTCCTTGGGTTTCATTAGGAGAATGGAAATAGAAATGATGTGTTGGTAAACTACCAAGTTATGTGTTGTAGACTGCTAATGTAATTTCTGGAGAATAGCTTGGTTTTAAAATCTGTTTGAATCTACAGCAGGATGTAGTCTTTATAACCTGTTATTACAAGTTTTATTGCCAGAAGTTTCTTTGCTTCTGTAGAGGAAGTTTTATTCGCTTATTAAAAACACATGAATGTCAGAGGAACTCATGGATATATATGAGGGCAGAGGTAAGCTGTTGACGAGTAAATGAGAACTCAGGTCTCTGTGCCTGCGGTAGTTAAAATGAAATCAGCTCCTGTCAAAGAGAGTTATGCTGTAGTTCCCTAAATGCTGCTGGTAGTCCAGTCACCTTTGTGACTCTGGATTTACGTCTAGGATGCTGTTAGGAGGTGGTGTGAATATGATCTGTGCAGCAGGTGCACAGATGTGCAACCTTGTGTGACCACTTGGCATTGAAACCTCTCTGTAAGATGTGTGAAGTCTCTTTTCTGCTTACACTAAAGCTGTTAAATAGTAACCTGCTAAACAATTACTTTTCTGTGATGACAATTACCTTGTCCCATTATATTTTAAGGGAGCTGTTTAAAGAGGTTTATGACCTCAGATTTTTGTTCTTTGTTGGTTTCTCACTTTTTTTCCCAGTAGATATTTCTGTTACCTCGCTTAAAATGTGACCAGTTAAATAGTAGTTTTGATGTTTGGGATAACTGTGAGTGAGGGGAGATGAGGGTTTGTGATCACCCTGGAACAGGTCTGTTACTGCTGGAAGAAAAGTTCACTCCTCTGCTGGGCTGCTTGTGTCTACCTCTTCTTACCTTTCTTCTCCCACTTGAGCTATCCACAGCTCATTTCAGCCAAACGTTAAATTATTGACAAGTTATTTGTTTGAAATTAGAGTTCAGCTGACCTAACTAGCTGGCTATGGCTGTAAGGGGCAGTCCCACCTTTAGTCCCCTGCCTTTATGCTCCTGCTGCTTTGGATTCATTCTACGTATTAGTTTTGTGGCCAGAGAGTGAGTTAATATTCTCTGTTGGATCAGTCGTTTTTCAGGGTGGGTTTTCTGATAGATCAGCCACCTGAACCATCACTCTATGGCTACAAGGTCTGACATGGAGACAGGGACCTGCAGCTGGGGTTGGGAGGAGGGTGGAGGGTGCCCTTTCCCTAACCTCTGCAGCCTCAGGGAGGAGGTAGGGAGCTTATGTTGGGTGGGAATGATTATGGGGTTTGCTGGTTAATTGCACAACCAGTTATCTGATTCGGGGCAAGGGGGAGGAGGTGGAACATGCCAAACAAGATTAGCAAGTCAATTCAGTTTCAGGGGAGGGAGGTGTCAAGCTGAACCTGGACACTGTGGCAAAATTAAAGGTATGACAAAAATGTGTAAGCGTAAGGGAGCAGACCCTTGATCTTTCGATGGGAGACTCTAAGTGAAGAGGTGGTAGTTTTCCTCCATTCCTGGGGAAAAAGCCTATGTGGATAGTGAAGCTTTCAAGTTCTCAGCTTTGACGCAGCAGATTCTGTTTGGTGTTGTCATTCAGCTGGCGGAGGAGGAGTAGTTTTGATTTCTGTAGAAGGATGAGAGAAGAGAGGATCACACCTTTGCCTGCCCTGTGCCAGTGTCCAGAATACCCAGGTTAAGACAAACCCCTTGGTCTTGGCAGGTGTGTTTTCCTCAAATGAGATTTTGCTGAAGCTCTCCTCACGTTGTTTACCAGGAGAGCTAGTCCTGTATTATACCAGCTTCCATTGGGCTACCGGGAGGGCAGGGGTTATGTTGCAGACCCTGGTGTGTTATTTGGCATCCTGCTGGGGTGGCTCTGCTGTTAGCACACGGGGAGCAAGGCTTGGCTTGCACGCCCGAGTTGCAGTCACACCTTTTGCCTACAGTGCCTTTTGTCATCTTACTCAACAGTTGGCTCAGGCTTGCTGAGAAATAACAGCGCGGCTAGTTCCTGCTGCAGTACCTGCAGTAAAGGGTACTGTGCATCTTTTTCTGCTGAGGGGTTCAGCTGGAATTTTAACAAACAGGAGGAACTCTGCAAGATTTTAAACCAAACTGAATTGATGCTGCCACAGTCTCACTTTTCCCTGCGTGTCAGGTATACACATAAGCCTGCCTTCTCCTTGGGGCTGGATGACTGTGTAGGGAGCTCAGGTGCTGGAAAAAACTTTTTTTTTTTTTTTTTTCCTTTTTCCAAATCTTCTGACAATGTGGTGCTTTGTGCAGCACTGATGCTGGGGCAGGGAAATTAGGCTGGAAGAGAAAGTGCTGGTCATGTCTTGCTGGCAGCATTGTTCAGCAGCACCGCTCAAGCTGGAGGAATCTGTTCTGGGCTGACAACACTACAGTAATTTTCTTAACAAATTTCAACTTCGTGGATGTTTTTGATGTGTTAAAATAGATCTCTGTAAGGTGGGGAATTGCCTATTTGTAGTCTTTCTGGGACAAAAGCAGAGTGTTTTGATGTCAGCTGGCTTTGAATCATGTTCTAAGTGCATCTTTCACTTGTCTCCCGTATGCTGACTTCTCAAAATAGATTATACATTATAAAATTCAGAAAAGGCTGTGATTTATATTGGCTTAAAATTCTCCATTCCATTTTTGTTGTCTGGAAGGTTAGTTATGGTAATTACTTGTGTCTGAAATAGATAATTGCTGATTCAAATGTTATGATTAGAAAATATTACAGTAACTTGATAAGAATATTTACTTATCAGCTTCTCTTGTTTGAAGATCAGCAATTAACAATTGCCACGTTGTGACTGAAGGTAAGAAAAAAAACCCACCCAATACTACAGGGAGATCAGCTCAGCAGCATATCTTCCGCATTTATTAACAGCCTACCATCACACGGCTTTGGGAGGATCGTTTTAACGCATTCTGAAGGACAGATAACGTAGTCACGAGCACGTAATTGTGTCACCTAAAATTTGATGCCAGCTGTAGAGTAGATGGCTCAGCTTCCTCTTGGGATTCGCTTCATCACTTCATTTTCACGGGATCAGTGGTAAGTCTGGAAGTATGGTGGTGATCTGTGTTTTGGGTTATATGAGTTTGTGTCTGGGGACGATGATGCTGTTGCCTTGCTCTATTTTTGCTTTTTTCGTTGCTTAATATATACAGCAAGAAAATATAGTCGGTTGTATAGTAAATAAATATTGCTGAAATTTAAAAAGTGACATTTAAGAAGACGGACCCTTTCTAGTCAAGTGTGCTGGAGAATAAAGCCTTTTTTCCTTTTCTTTGCAAGGTATGTATTTGAAGGGATACATTTCAGATTTGTATTTTCAGACTCTTAGTTGGGAGGGGTGCTCGAGGTTAGTTTTCTTAACCAGAATTGTATTTTCTCCTTCATAATTGGATGTGTAATGTAGGCTTGTAGAATTACAGTTTTACTTCTTGCTACTGTAATATTAAAAAAAAATCTTGGAAGTTGGATGGCACCAGTTCTTGTGCTTTCTGAGATAGAATACTGAGGCAGTTGTGTGTGAATTACAAATAACAAATGAAAGACCAAGTGCTTCCCATTTGAGCAATTTTATCACATGCTTTCTCTAGTAAAGCAGCAAGGATAAAGTCATTTCAGTTTTACCAGTTGTGAGGATGTTTTCAGTTATGGGGGTAAATAACTCGACTTGCGGGATAACTCAGTCTTTTTTTTAATGTCTCTGTGAATATGCCAGAACTGTAAAACCAGACTCTTGTTATGTAGAAGTTTATAAGGCAGAGAATGATTGAAAGAGGTTAATTTAAAATTAGGGACCGTAGTAGGCTGTGCGATGTCAAATCTTTGTATGTATATATGTACTTTCATTTACAGATGTTAATTTTAGGGTCAAGGCTAGAAGCAGCCAGTAGATACACTCCAATCTCCGTGTATTGTTAAAAGCACAAATCCACAAAACACTCTCCTTCTTGAACAACTGAAACATGCTGCAGGTAGAGAATAGAACAGATGGGATTGTTATCTTTGTTTAAGTCTTGCTGTGACAGGGAGTTGGAGATGCCCATTTAATTCAGATGAACTGCAGAAAGACCCAAGGATGACAGTGGAGGTACAAGGGAAAATTCCTTCCCAATCTCAAAGCTGGTTAATTATGTCCGTGTGCTGCAGCTGACAGTGCACACAGCCGGTGTCAGTCCCCTCGTTTGTCTCTAGAAATGGCTGATTTCTATTGTTACACAGGAAGGCAGAAGTAAAACAAAATCCTAAAACCAGTAAGGAAGGAAAGAAGTAATAACCCACAGTACCCAAACTGGCAATTCACCAAGCCATCATTTATGTGCTAATCGTACCAGAAAAACAGATGAGACAGTGAAATGTGAAATCTGATTGTTGGTGTGTTTAATATTGAACTGCCTTTTAACAGCTCCCAAAGGAAGCTTGCAAAGAAGGCAGATCAGTGCTGTGGGCTCCAGAGCACTGCCCTGTGGTCCTACCCATAGGGGTGTAGTACCCAGCTGCACCCCAAAGCCAGCTCAGAGCAGATGTTGTAAAGCGGAGTAACTGATGGATGGTTTCTCCAGCTGTTAGAGAATGGGGAGAAAGTTGTCTTCCACTGTTCTAAGGTTGTCAATGACTTGTGTAATGCTTTTGTGTAACTTAAAGCTAAAAATAAATCTGAATGAAATAATCTTCAAATACTTTGCTTTTATATTGTAGGTATAGAGCCTTCATTTTCTCTCTCACTTTCTTCTTGTACGCCAGCTTCCATTTATCAAGGAAACCTATTAGTATAGTTAAGGTAAGCAAGGTTATGTCCTTGTTTAAACATCCTTCTACTCCTGTCAAACACGGAAGTAGTCATCTTTTTCAGCAGTTCCTTTTGTGACAGCAGTGTTAAACTTTAACTTGGAATGGTTTAAAAGCTAGGATAACGATGAAGTTAGTACACGGTGACATTTACTTGATAAACTTCAGTGAGCCTACACCTATGATATTGTGTATACTTCTAATCTTTGGCCTTAACACTTGAAACAGCTGTGCCTACGCTAAAGACTGTTCATGTGAATTAGTCTAATTATAGATATTTAAGAGCTTACAGGTTTACATTCGTATGTTTGAGAAAAGTTGCTCATAACTGATGAGTCAAAGGTGATAAAAATCTACTGGCACTTACAAGACTGTGCCAGGTACTGTTGAGCATCATAGTCCTAGTTGTCTGTACACTTGGGACTCTGTGGGACTTTTTTTTTTTTTTAATTTCTCCTGTTCCCAGTGAAGGTGCTGGCAAAATATTATCTAATTCTAGGTTTGCTAGTCTACTCTTTGGCCTGTATAACTTGCCAAACACAAATCAAATCTCACAGGATGCTATTGTGAATAACTGATGAGTAACAGTGGGCAAAGTAGCTTGATGGTAGTGAAGAATTTTGAAATTCTGCAGTAGCAGAAACACCAGTTCACTATAGCATGTTGTTTCTAACCACATAATTACTCTGTCTTGTAATGGTGCTTCACCCAGCAAACTACCAAGCAGTTAATGATGGCTAAAAATTTTACTGATTTCATTTGGTTTGACATGGGTTCATATAGAGCTAGAATTGTTAAATTTGTTGCTGTATCGCATTTAACAGTCACAAGTTAATTTTACACTTTCAAATTTCCTTTCTGTATCAGGGAGAGCTTCATAAACATTGCGCTGCTTCACATGAAGTTCAACTCAGCTCCTACAAAGAATATGCTGCCCAGATTAAACCTGTCAAAAAGCTGTCTAATGTATCTCGGTGTGGTTGGGAGCCGTTTGGTAAGGGTTGTTTTTTTGGTTTGGTGGGTTTTTTTTGTGGGTTTGTTTGGTTTGTTTTCTTGGGTTTTGTTGTTGTTTTTTCATAATGATGAGCCGATATTCATAATTAGATTATTTGCCTCTTGCTGATTCTTCTTCATGTGAGGGGGGATTCAGGAGATGTATATGGGAGGAGTGTTTTATTTTCAGTGTTTTCATTGACTTTTCCAAATAAAGTTAAGTTGCGACTTACTTTATGGTGTCTTTTCTACTTTAAGTCACTTAAGCAACTTGTGTTATTTTACCTGTTATAGCTATGAGATGGTTTCAGTAGATCAGTTTTCAGTCAGAAAATGGGATTTGTCTTTAGAATGTCTATTAAGGCAAAAAAGGGGTGAAGAATAAAATAAGTCATTATAATTTTCTGCTTTTTTCCTTCAAGGTCCACCAATCATTTAAATGAAATTACTTGCTGTTTATCTAAATTGGAACTTTTCAGAGTCCCTATCTGCCAGAAAGAATATTTTTTTCTTCCCATTTTAGTGGAGGAAAATGTGAGACTTTATTGTGGAATAGAGTTGACAACTTACTGAATAGCTTATGAACCTGGCCTTTTACTTAAATAGAAAAAGACTTGCCTACTAACAATTCAATTTGAATTTAATTGTGTTTGGATTTAATGGAGGTTTTGAATCATTCATTGGCACTTTTATCACTACCAAGAACGTCAGTGGAGTAGAATAGTACATTCTGCCAATTTGCCAGTCTGCTCCAGTCTATCTAGCCATCTATTCTAATTATTCTTCAATTATAAATTAAAAAAAAAAAGTCCCACTCTGTTCAAAGATAATTAAAGATCTGAGCCCTGGGTTTTCTGTGGACAGAAATCTGTGTATTAACTGCCTGCTGCAAGGTAATCAGTTTACTAAAATTATTTAGTCCCACAGGTTTCTAAATACATCGGGATGCAGTTAAATTTGGTTGCTGTTGTTCTTGGACCAAAGAGAGGCTGAGCTTGCTTGTCTAAAGCACTAGTTAGTTTTCTTAAAGGAGACTTCTGAGCTCCAGTGTCCTCGTTTTTCATGAATACACATTACTGCAAAGCTGCCCCTTTAGGCTGCCACTCTAGACTTGTTCTTTCAGCTCTGTTTTTGAGGCAGCATGGGTGGCAAGCTGGGAGTAACACCGAAAGAAGGAAGGATTTAGTGCCTGTGACTTTATTCTCAAAGTCAATGGGAATTGTGATTCCTTGCAGATACACAGGGTATGAGCTCAGGTCTCTGGAAACTAGGTTTGGTGTTTCTGTCTGGGTAGAGACAGAAACACCTGTTCCCTCCATCCTGCCTGCAAGTCCTATTTAGTTGTGATTATGGTCACTTGCTGTACAGAGCAGAACCCTGTTGTTTTTAAACAAGACTTCTATCTCTGTGCCTTATGAGTAGCTGGAAAATTAAATGCAAAAGGCTTTAACCATTTCAAAAAATCAAACAAAACCATATTAAGCTGATTCCTTGAAAGCCTATATCGATGGAGTTTTTTTAGCCATTTTGACTTAAAACATTTGCAACACATCTTTCGACTTACTATAGAGTCGGTTAAAGTTTGGATTTTCTTTTAAGGAGCCGTAAGAAAAGGCCACCTTGTTAATAACTGGTGTTTCTTCTCTTCCGAAATGCTATTTTGAATAAGGTGGAATTAAGAATGGACCTACCAATGTAGTTTAAGAAGGACAAGGAATTACTGGAGGGAGTCCAGTGATGGCTACGAAGATGATCGGGGCCTAGAGCATCTTTCTTANGTCTCCTTCTCTGGAGACATTCAAAATCCACCTGTACACATTCTTGTGCAACCTGCTCCAGGTGAACCTGCTTGAGCAGGTGGTTTGGGCTAGATGCTCTCGAGAGGTCCCTTCCAATCATTCTGTGATTCTGTGATATTTTCCTGATATGTTACAGCAAAAGGGTCAGTTGTAGGGGGTTGGTTTGTTTGTTTGTTTTAATGAAATGTGTTTTGCAAAATGAATACTTAAAAGTGCACATTGAAAATTAAATGTCAGTGCATGTCCGCTAACATTTTTCTTGTAATATGGAAAAATAGTTGGGAAGTTATTAGTACATTTAAACTGATAATTTGTTTTGATAATTATTCTTAGATAAGAATAACTACAAACAGTTACTGGGAGCACTGGATTACTCATTTCTGTGTGCATATGCAATTGGAATGTATTTAAGGTAAATTTCACTGTCTTGGAAACCTCCTTCATTGCTTACTGTTAATATATGTGGCTGTACTAGTTCTGAGATATTGTCCTTTCCTACTCTGAAGTTTCTCATGAAGAGAAGGAGAACTTGAGTGTAATTATCCCATCTACGTGCTAGTTGTTGTGGAAGAAAATGCATCATCTTGAGTCCCCAGTCATATTGTACCTGTTGGTATGTAGGGAGCTTCCTACCTGGTCCTGTCGTGGCTGCCTTTTACAAGAATGTCTTCCAACTCACAATCTAGCCTGTCTTCCCTTCATATGCAATATGAAGCAATATGTGCTGAAATAAGTGTTGCCAAAACTTACCAGTCTCCCAACTTGCACACGTAGACTAAGCTGATTGTCCTGGCTTTCTCTGTAGTCAAAGGACAGAAGCAGATGCCAGGACAAGGGGTGATGGTTTTAAACTGGAAGAGGGGAGATTCAGGCTAGATTGTGAGTTGGAAGATGTTGAACTAGATCGGGTTGCCCAGAGAGGTGGTAGATGCCCCATCCCTGGAGACATTCAAGGCCAGGCTGGATGGGGCTCTGAGCAACGTGAGCTAGTTCAAGACAGTAAATCACTTGCAGTGGGCTTCAGGGGGGTGTCTCTCCAAAGGATGGTTGTGCAGATGTCAGCACGTGGTAATTAGTGAACATGAAATGTTTATTGTTTTTTCCTGTCAAGTGATAAATATTGCTCATGTGCCACTGTCAAGAAAAACAGCAGGTAACAGTAAAGTTTATCCTCAATCAGAATTAAACAACACAAAAATATTCTTTATTTGTCAAGACTTGGGGTATGATGTGATTTTTAATTGTTGCCTTTTTATTTCTTTCCACATTCCAAGTGGAATAATCGGAGAACGGCTCCCTATCCGGTACTATCTGACAGTTGGGATGCTTGCCAGTGGACTCTTCACTGCAATGTTTGGATTGGGCTATTTCTATAATATACATAATCTGTGGTTTTACATAATGGCCCAGGTAAGCACAATGTTGTTTAGATACTCTGAGTTTCCATGGTACTGTTTAGTATTGTACTAGCTTTTTTTTTTAGTTGCCAACAGTGATTAGTGGTTGGCTGGGAGGGTGTAAATCCTGGCACATCTTGTCATTGATGACACGCAAAAATGAGAGTGGATAGCCCAAGGTTTTATTTTTGAATGTTTTTGGGTTTTGTTTTGGGGTTTTTTTTGTTTTTGTGGAAGAAATCTTGGAAAACAAATTAGTGTGTTTCAGTCAATGTCAGATCAGTGATTAAATCTTTGCAAGCTTAAATGTGGGCGAGTTTTAAAACAAATGTATTTAGTTTTGTCAGTCTGCCAAGACACAAGTTACGCACCCAGGCTTTCTCTGCAGGAAAACTACATTTATGCTGCTAATGATGAACAGTCCCCCACATCGGTGTGGCTGAGAACAGTCAGCTTCTGTAATGAGATTTCATTGTGTGAGATTTTTCATAGCACTTGTAGATCTGATCAGGCGTCACAAGAATGTTTACCATTGACTTAAAATGGAATTTAGGTCAGGACCAGGATCCAGTTGGCACTTCTGAGTCATTTTGGACAGGTCTGCACCTCGCACTGCTGCTGGCTTTGTGTTATTGCAGCAGCACTTTCACTGCCGGCAGGTTTGCACACGTTGTGCAATGGGGCACACAGCAGTGCTAACTGGGGAACTGTGAGCTTTTATAAACATTTCACCAAGTCGTCCCTTCGACCATGTCACTGCCCCAGTGCTATTGGCTTATGTGGCTTCCAAAACAGGATCCGGCTCCTTTGGGGTTAAGCTAAATACTTCTACCAGTGCCACGCTGCTGCTTGGTGTGGTCTGTGAATCCTGTAGCACCCAGGGGGGTCTCACATCACCAGCCTAATTGGGTTTTGTTGCGTCGAGTGAGGTTGTTTTGTTGCATGTTCAAATGCTTGCTGTACATGTGAATTAGTGTGTTGTGATCTTTGTGTTAACGTGTAATTCTAGACAGGGAGGTTTTTAGGAGCTGAGATGAGTTATGATCTGTGCAATGTGGAGACTGAAATAGTTCTTACTTCAGCTTGAATATACAAGTCTCTGTTAAGCATTTTAAAGTTAATGCGCAAACTTATCTGGGCTCCCCTGAAGTTTTATTTTTTCCTGCTTGTTTGATTGCAAACATGCTTTACTATATGTTCAAATTGTGATTGAATTACGATTTTCTTGTGTTTTAAATCAGAAAATAATTGGAGAGATGGAGGTGGAGGGAAGAATCTCTGGAATATCTGCAAAACACTTTAACTTGTTTATTCTTGGAAAATAATGCTTTAAAAACCCCCCACTAAATTTCTAAATTCAAAGCATTTGCGTAGGCTTCCTTTTCCCAATGCAGCACTCAGCAGGAATTGTGTAGCAACCAGAATTATTATAGGGTATGTTTATTTATTGTTATTTTTGTATACTTTCAGATAGCTAATGGCTTGGTGCAAACTACTGGCTGGCCGAGTGTTGTTACATGTATTGGCAACTGGTTTGGAAAAGGAAGGTAAATAACATGTAATCAAAAGTTTTGGAAGTACAAATCAACATGTTCTGGGCTTTAATATTATAGTAATTTTAAATATCTTGCTTTTGCTTCGGTGTTTTTTTGGTACAAAACAAGCAGTTAGGTTGATCTTTGAGAGGAGTTTTTGTTACGCTGATTGGTTTCTACATCAGTTTGAAATGTTCTCTCTCATGTCAGAACAGTGTTCTATCTGTGGTGGCTGTTTAGTGTAATGTTTAATTTTTCAGATGAAGTATTTCAGAATTAAATTAGGAATAATTTTTACAAATATTAATGGTCTAAACCCACTTTTAATGAAGGCTGTTATTATGCCATTTTAATGTGGAATTTCTCGTGTTTTCATTTGTGTTTCAAAGTGGTTGCCAGGGTGTAACTCTAAAAGTATATTTTTTTCTAATGTCTTTTTTCCTAACACACAGGAATTTGAAAATGTAATTAAAATAAGAAAATACACATAACAACTGATTTAAGCTTTCTTTCTGTCAGTTTCTTTCAATTTTTTTTCCCTTCATCCTGCATAGAGATCACTCATAATGTTTATTATGTCATACCATACAGGAGTTTTATATAAATTTTACAAGAGCTGCAGGCTAAATCCTGTGGCTCTGGTAATGGTTGATGCATGTAACATATAGTAATGCTCCTGAAGTGCCATCCGTTATACGTACATACCATTGAATGAACATTATTGTCAAATGGTTCAAGAGAAAGACATGAAAAGTATATGCTTTATATGTAAAATCATGGATAGTTGAGAAGATGTAGGCTCAAACTAGTTTTCTGTAGTCCCTGCAACCTGTTTGGTGGATGTTACAAAATGCAGAGAATGATAACTGTCATACAATACTGAACAAAATTGGCAAGTCTGTACAAGACAAATACATTTTTTTCAGATTTTGCTTTGTGCAAAAGCAACAGCCTTTTCTTTTAGGAGGCTGCATAGTGGACTGGTGGATAGGGCTCTGGTTTGAATGTCCATGGTCTGGTTCTTGATTTTGCTACAAATTCCATGAAACATGAGCAGACCTCTTGGGTCCTGTTTTCAGCCAAAGGAAAAGATTTGCTTTAGTTCAAATTGGGTTGTTCCAGATAAACTCCTGCGAAGGGCAAGGCAGTTTTCCCATGACTTAGAAGGAAAAAAATACCTGTTAGCTGTCATGACTTCAGTATGGTTTTTGTGGTTTACGTTAGCTCAGCTGGAGATGTTCTACAGCAGTTCTAATCTGGGATTTCCAGGCAGACAGTTCGATGTGCCTGTTAGCCAAGCATGCACAGGCGTTTTCTTCCACTAGTGCTTAGCAAGTCCAGAATGTGATCAGAAAATACTGCACCTGCTCTGCCCATCCTGCACTGGTTGTTTTCTTCTGCCTGAGGAATCTAGCATATCCTGAAAGCATCAGATTACTGGTGCAATGTGTTTGTAGGAAGACTTTCGTTCCCAGAAGCATCAGACTTAGTTTGCACATGCTACGCAACATCTGCATACTTGTTTTTATCAAAGAAACTCTCTTGCTCTCTTCAGCAAGCCCTACTGGTGCCTTTAAGTGCCATTAAATGCAGGGTGAGTTTTGTCATGCACAGAGAAGTATTTAGAACACTTCTATTAATATTTAGGTGCCTTGAAGCTGCCAGATGAAAGACTGTAGCGTAAATAAGTGGTCAGTTAAAGAACAATAAGATTGCAAATATTACACTAACACCCCAGATAAACAGTCACTTTTGATACACTTTTTTCAAGATAGTAATGCTTATTGTTGGAATAATAAGAAATATTTGTGGAATTTTTTTTTAAATGCAGGAGAGGTTTGATCATGGGAATCTGGAATTCACACACTTCAGTGGGAAATATCTTGGGATCCTTAATTGCTGCTTATTGGGTGTCTACGTGCTGGGGTCTCTCCTTCGTGATGCCTGGTGTTATCATTGCTGTGATGGGGATTGTTTGTTTCCTGTTTCTTATCGAACGTAAGTGCTTTAATGGGGTAGAGCCATGGAGGGAGGGGAAGAACACCAGCTGTTTAAGCTAAATGACCCATGCAAAATGTATTCCTCAGGCTGTGCCAATACTTAAATAACTTTTTCCTAGAACACTAGACGGAGAAGAACCTTTGTACGTCTAAAGAGTTCATACAGTCAGACTCTGGCATACCTGAGAGAGTAACGCTTCCAAATTCAGTCCGCTGCCCTGTCATTACTTCTCTGTTTCTATAAATTGTTCAAGTGTATCTTAGCAGAATGCCCCACCTGGCTGCAATGTATATTCTGTGCTGCCATTCAACCCATGCCATCCATTTTTTGTGCTACAAAATACAAAGATCAGCTGATAGAAAAAGTTTTGTCACTTTAAATTAGAAATTAAAAAGGAATGCCTTGTCTTGTCCCTATGTAGACTCAGAGGTATTAGTATAAATGTATATTTTACTGTAACTGCCCTGTCTCGGGAAGTAGAAAGTTCTGCAGAGATATCTAGAATGCTGTAATGAGCTGGACTGCCAGAATAGTACTTAATGTGGTTGCAGGATGAGAAGGGTACCACGGAGCACCCTTTTCTTTCTCCCCAAAGCTACAGTTACATATTTCTACCAGGGCTGCTTCTGTGTTGTCTGTACTGTTGGTTTATTGTTGGCAAATTACACTACTGGTGTTTTAAGAGAGATTCATTATGCTCGTTTTCACTATTAAATATGTGTGGTATTCTGTTTTAGATCCCAGAGATATAAGTTGCTCCTGCACACCATCCAGCGTAAGTGAATGCTTTTTCTGTTTTGATTTTTTTCCACCTAATACATGTGTTTATTATGATAGTTCTGGAAATCAGATAATCTGCATGGCCCTTTGGTGTCAGGCTATTATAACTGAGACTGCGCTTGAGGGAGCGATAGGTCTTCTGTGCTTCACTGGTAAAGCGCTAGCTTACTTTCTATCAAAGCAATGTGAATCAAGAGGTGAGTTTGTTTTAACTAAGGTTTGGCAATCGGTCATATTACTACAGTAAACCAAGTAAAAACTGTCTTTTTTTGGGGGGGTTTCTTGCTTTCCTCCAGTCTTCTGGGCTATCTCCAGAGCATTTTGTCCTGTCTCCTGCTGTTGCGTTCTTTGTTCAGGCATGACATGATGAGATAGCTGCCAGACGTATCTTGTGAAGGGTCTCACTGTTTGAGAACCCTGTATTAGGCATTGCAGAAAGTGAAGAGCAAACAGACCTTTTCCTGATGTACCATCAATGACCCGTGCATCTGTGGGCTTGGGAATGGAAGGTGAGATGTTCCCTTGGATGGAGGGAAGGACAGTAGGAGCACATTACTAGGGAAAAGAGGAAGCAAGGGATGGATATGAAGCTGAGGTGGAGAGGCTGCAGAAGGCAGTCAGTCTGACAGTGAGCTTAGTCATGGTGTAATATGGCCTTTATTTAAAAAAAACTAACATTAATGAAGAGCTATGAAGAGGAGAGGAATGTTCAGTGCTTAGTGGTATGGCTCACATGACAAATCAATGCTTTAGTTTTTGTGGCATCACAGGACATTGTATGGTCCTACTGTGTGTTTGTATTAGGCCAAAATTTGACATAGGATCGAATTGCTCAGGGCTTGCCTGTCAAATTTCTAGATCCTCGAGGATGGAGATGTTGTTTATACATAGATTTTTTTTTTTTTTTTTTTTTTTTTTTTTTTTTTTTTTTTTTTTTTTTTATTTTTTTTTTTTTTTTTTTTTTTTTTAGTATACACTGAGATTTTTAGAATGTATTGATCAAGTGCTTTACTGGCATCAAGGCAGTGGATCACACTGTTGTATGAGAGCTTATACTTAAAGGGCTTAAATTTTGGCAAGGTAGTGAACTTCACTAAGCCGTAAATATACTGTCATGCACACAAACTGTAGAACGCATACTGCCTGGATCATGAGGGAAAATGCGACTCTCTGGACACAAGTCTGAAAATCCAGCATCAGAGATTGACTGCTTAAGGCATTGTTGAAGCAGGATTGAAGTGTATGTGTGTCAAATGTGTAAGCTTTCTTTCAATTGCGTGTATACTTCCTTGTGCCATTGTGGCAGCAAAACTCAGAACTTTGAATTGTTTCTAAAAGGAAAGTTTTCTAAGTATTAGTGTAAAGTTGTTCAAACACTATTTTAAAAGTAGGTTGGAAATTATTAAGCTTTGGTACCAAGATGTTTGCCCAATGCTTTTAAAGCAAAAATTCGAAAGATACTTTATATATTCAACATTAATAATGTAGAAAGCCATGTCAATGATGAAAAGATGCACCTTAGAAAGCTTTAGCTAATACGTGGGACGATGATTCCTTTCTTGCCTCGTGTAGCTATGACCCAAGAGGAGAGAGGCAATCCAAATAGAATGAGAGAAAAAGAACAAGGAAGGAAAGGGAACAGAAAAAGAGAGTGTTAGGAGGATCAGTTGTGTATAACTTCTTATAACAGAATGTCATCTATAACCTCGTTCCGTTTAGGATTGGCAAAGAAGGTTTTAAGGTTTCCCATGTGTGAGTGCAAATCAGGGCTCTTGGGGAAATTGTTGGAGGGAAGGTCCCAAGGGAATCCCACGTATGTTTTTCTGTACTGGAGGATTGTACATGGAGACTGTTCGCACATGTAGGTGTATGTGAACTATACATTCTAGTTGCAAGTCTCGCAGGTAGATTGTACAGGGATAATTGCTGGTTTTTTTACCCCTGCGTCCCAGTAGTTTCAAATAGATGCTTTTATACATTTTAAATGTTCTTTTCTTCTTCAATAGGAACTGGAGATGACTTTTCTAGTCTGTGTTATCTCTTCTTTGCCAGTAAATGGATTTTTTTTTTTCCTCGTATGGAGTTCTCCTGATAAAGCTTCTGAATACTTTTAATGGTCTGTGGAACTCCTATTCTTAGTTTGTTACTGTGAGATAAGGTGTGCTCACAAGGCATTCTGGTTTTTTTCGTTTAATTCGCTTTCGTTTCCTAAAGGTAACAGCCATCAAGTGACAGAATGTTTTAAGTGACTGTTAGAGACTCCTAACAGGAGGCATTTTTTTCCTTAGCTTTTATGTAGTTCAGAGATGCTCCTATGAACATTTCAGCTGCTGTTTGTAATACCCAGAGCATAATGTTTACAGAATTTGCTGTTAAGCTTTATGGAAGTAAGTGTTTGTTATTTGTTTCAAATGCACTTATACTGGAAAGAATAAATAAAGAGTTCTGCACAATATGTTGCTCATATGTCTCAAAGAGCTGGTATGGAAAAATGTGGCATTCAGTATCTACTTGCCATTATATTTTTAATAAAAAAAATAGTATTTTAGGAGGTTTTTTACATTTCCATTCACCACCCTTTCCTCAAGTCCCAGAAAGGGGCTGTCATTTGACATAATCTTCTCTGAGACACCAGCAAGATCACAGCTCCAAGCAGTCTCATTGTGTAGAGATGTGTTTGACCTTCTGTTTCCCTGGAAACCTTGGTCTCCAGAGCAAAAGGCATCGCTTCTTCCTTCCCTATTGCATATATTCACATTTGCAAATCTTGTAGCAGGTTTATAAAAGTGCTCTCCCATGGGCCTTGGACTTTTCTCTGATTAGGGTTTGCCGTTGTCTTGGGAAGCTGTATCACATTGAATCGCTCAAATACCTCTCTTCAGACCTGTGTGGTCTGCAAAGTACAATGGATTCTAAATCCTTAGTGAACAGGGCTCGCAGCTTCTGTTCGCTGCAGGGAAGGTGGTTTTAGAAGTTAAGGAAATGAGTAAGGTAAGAATAGAAGTTCAAGAAGATCTACGAATACAGGTGCAGTAGTGACCATGTCTGATTGTAAAGAAAAAAATAAGATTACTAACTGAAGGAAGGCTCGTGTAACAAAACAGACCGTGTTATCACTGGGAACAAAAAAATTCAGCTGTGTTGTACAAGGGGTAGAATTTGCTGGCAAGCATGAAATACTAGCTGTCTTTTTTTGCTCTGTCATTTCAGTGGCAACCTGAACAACCTGTGTGCTTTGGCAAATAGTTAGAAATACATTTTTCTAAGAAATTAAAGAAACATGCACACTGGCTTTGCTTATAAAGCTGTAGTATGTCACTTTGGACCTATGTCTTGTTTAGGTGCAGGCAGCTCTGCCAGCTGGTGCCAAAAGCCAAACCTCATTGTGGACGAATGAGGCCAATTAAATTTAATCACAACTAAAATAAGTGCTCAATGTGAGGGAAGGACTTAGGGTGGATTTAGATTAAGATTTATAGATCAGATTCATCTCTGTGTGATATCACTGTCTTGGATGAATTTGGTCTACTGTTTATTTGCAGCATGATCGTGAGCCCAATATTTCTACTGAGTTTGTAGTGGTGAGTAATCTGATTTCACTGAGTTGTCCAGAAGGCGGAGAGCCAGGCACAGAGCCTTGCATGTGTGGTTCTTTATTCACTGATTTCTTGGGCTGTGTTTAATTTGCTTGTCTTCACCTTGGCTCTGCTTTATGAATCTGAAACTTGTTTCTAAACAAATATTTGAGTACAATGAAGTGCTTTTAAATGCCAGCATTGGAGGCTTGATCTATGACTTTCCAAAAGACTAAACCTATGACAAATCCAAATGAGAAGCCAGTGAGCTTTATTAAGCATTGGTGCACTTTCATAATGAAAGTTAAAAAGTAGATTTTCTTGCTTTTGTGAAAAGTGATTATTTAGAACTTTTTTAATTGCTTATCTTTTCTCCCTGGAGTTTGGTGGGGTTTTTTTGCTTTTTGTTTGTTTTGGTTTGGGGTTTTTTTGTTTGGTTTGTTTTGTCTTGTTTTGTTTTTTTGTTTTTTTTCCATAGGCAAACACATTAGTTGCAGCATATTCATACAGAACTGTCTTTATGTGCCAGGAACTTTCTTTAACCTGACTTTGCATTTCCAGAAAACTTAACTCTCTTCAACTCCTGTGGTAAAGTACATGTGCATTTATAAGATACTAGGCTGCAATTTTTATATTCTGAAAAGGAGAAAGAAGTCTAAGTATTAGATGTGTAGCCTCTCAGTCGAGTCCTTATCCCCAGACATTTCCTCCTTACCACAGTAAATCATGTTTTTGACAGTCAAATGAAAAAGTCTTTCGTTTTTTCTCTTCTGAGCTGCTGAATAAAGATGTAGATGGCTTGTCTTTAAATAATGGATTTTCTTACCCATAGGTTATTGTAAATCACTTTTTTGACAAGAACTTGATTTTCTGTAAGATAAAATTTAAAAAAATCTGTTTTATCACACCCTGGGAGCTTCAGTGTTGTTTGTTTATTTTGAGGAATGCATTCCCAAGACTGCTTGTGTTTCAGCTCTGCGTTAAGTAGCAAAAATACTTTATCCTCACTGCTTAAAAGTTTTTTTGCCTTCTTAGAAGGATCTGGTTGATGAATTGCAGTTTGTCTAGAGAATAGTGCAATATATATCCTTGTATTTTTTGGGGGAAGACTTAACTAGTGATAAATTTTGAATTAAAATGTTCAGTGAGGGTGGGCATTCTTTTTTTATTTGTGGTGGTGAGTTTTGGGGGTTTTATTTGGGGCAGGGCTTTTTTTGTGTGATGTTGGTTGGGGTTTTTTTTGTTTGTTTTGTTGTTTTTTTTTTTAGTAATATGGCATTCAGAGTGTGGTTAGACACTTAACCATCCCTTAGGAATGTACAGTGCCTCTTGTGGTCTTAGCAACAGGTTGTCCCTACCTGGCTGCAAAGCTACTTCAAAGCTGTATTTTTAGTTCAGTGGACAAACCTTAATGTCCCCGGTGAATCTTTTTAGACCAAGGATGTCAGAAGGATGTTTTTCAATGAATGCAATTTTGGTGTGAACTAATACACTTGTTAATAAGTAAGTATAAAAAACAGTGTATTAGTCCAGATCCATCTGGGACCTAGAATATAGCAGGTTGCCTCGGTTTCTGTACTGAGCATGCTGGAGGGGCACAGACACTTCACCAAACCCTCCTGCTCACAAGAACACAGTCCATTTCTGCGTTAGAAGAATACAGCTACCATAAGCTTAAAAGGATAAAATTTCCTCTTAAAATGATAGGGAAATGAAGAAACAAGGTTTTCCTGAAACAAATAAACTTCTGTATTGCTACTAAGATTATCTACTTCTGAGAAAAAACTAAATTTTTAATCTCAATGAAAGTTCAGTACAGGAAAAAGCAGCTAAATATTTTAAGAATGGCATGCCTCTACTCTGAATTCAGTATACTGCTTCTGTATAAAACAGTGTGAAGTTAACTTTCAAATAAATTTGTGATTGCTTTTTATGCACATTGCCATAGGCCTGCATAAGAACTTTAAAAACCCAGAATACAGTAATTACAGGAAAGATGCTTCATTGGGGGTTATGTTTATGTTACAATGCACAAAGACTTTTGTTGCAGAGAAATTATTAATACTAGTTAATCCTTTAAAAACAAGCAACAAAAGTATGGGGTGTTTTGTCTTTGTTTTTTGTTTGTTTGTTTGTTTTTTGTTTGGTTTTTTTTTTTCAGAGTTCTAAAACTTTCCTGAATGGTGAATCTCGATTTAGAGTCCAGATGCCAGCCTTAAATTCTAAGGAAACCAGCAAGACTCAGGTAAAATACAGCATATTGTTGTAAAGTAGTATAAAAGACTTCCTAAAGCTCACACAGAATATTTACAGTCGATTTACTGTTGGTAAAGATTGCTCTTCCTTTTATAATGCTGAAATATACCTCCCTTTTCATACACAAATGTAACTTCAGGCAAGAGGACTAAGCATTATCTGACATAAATACTGCAAAATAAGCTGAATAAGATGGCATGGTTACTCAGTTGGTCTTAATTTGTGATCTTCATACAATTGCAGCAGAAATAATGTACTGCAAAATATCTTCAAGGTAGCCCATTTGAAGTCTTTAAACTACTTTGTGGTGTTTGTCCCATCCTTGCAGTCTCACTTCTCTCCTTTTTTATGTAATAGACGTATGTGTGTACAGGATTATACAAGGAGATGGAGAGTTCTGTATATGAGACATTATTTGCAGGGATCCTGCTTAAAATTTGTACCCGTAAGTGCTGGTAATTATCATTAGAAACTGAACTCTGAATTTGCCCATTCACGGGCAAAACCACAATTTATCTTATGATGGACATTAACTGAAAATTTCCATTTGAAAGTTTGTATTTGTATTCAGTACACTTGGCACATCACATCCTGAAAGCATAACGTTTTTTTTAACTTCTTTCAGACTTTTAGAGGAAAATGGAAACTTCCTGTTCTTCTCATTCTTTGCGCGTAGAATAATAAGTAGTGTTCAACGGGTATAATCACCAGTGTTGATGAAAAGGTTTGGAATTTCTTGTTAAGGCAACACTTTGCTCATGTTTTTTATCAGTTCAGCTTAAACCCCCTCTATACTGAGTTTATTCATGTTTACGTTGAGCTGCCCAAGAACGGTCTTCAGCCCAGAAACCTTTTGTCAATATTATTTCACAGCCAGCTGGAAGATAAGGGGAGAAGACAAATGAGTATCAGTAGCTGTCTTTAGACAAGTCATGGAGACAGAGCTAAAATCGCAGTCAGCAAATTAGTAAACAAAGGTTTATCTTCTAACTCTGCTTATACCTCTACTGTCAGCTGGTGCAAAGAGCCTGCATAGCAAGTGGGCAAGGAAAATGTGCCCCCTCTCACACTGACTTGTGAGCAGGACAGAGAGACAGCAAACCATGAGGGCACTTGCTGGCAATCCTCTCAATATTCTTTTTTTTTTAATTAGTATTATTATTATGTTTTTTTAACAGGACCACTCTCTGCACCCCGCCAGCTGGGTTATATGTTTGTCATATGGAGACGTAACAAGCTTTAAAAAGAAATAAATAAAAACCTAAAACCCCCCGTTTATCACTGTTTGGGACTCCCCTGATTTTCTGCCAGTGACAAAAGATAATGTTTTTTTCTGTCAAAGTGGAGTTAAATCTTTGCTCTTTACAGCGGTTGTGTTGCAGTTATGCTGAGCTGATTATTGCAGTCAGCTTTTGTGCTGCACAAACAGCAGATGTTTTGCATTTATGAGCTGGTCTCCTCCAAGCACACTGGAATGGCAGTTTTTACTGATTTTTCATTGACCTCTTCAATTACTGTAAAAAGCAAGCAGATATTCAAGACATGCAGTGATTGAAAGCAGAGTGTGCTTTTGACTGCGTGACCTTGAATACCTCTGTGTGTTCATTACCGCTTATATCAGGTTGGCCTCTTAAAAATTACAGAAAGTCGAGGGATAATGGATCTGTCCCCAGAGATCAAGAGTCTGCCGTATGCGTAATCACACTCTGTGACAAGCTGGCAAGGCTAAACAATGTTATCTCTGGCAAGCATGAACTGCTGGTTTTATTTCTCATTTAACTACGTGCAGTATAAAAATCCTATATTGTTGATAAAAGTTTCCAGTGTGAGTTGCTAAGTAAGTTATTTGGACTTCGGTGACTTCCACTTCAATATTTAACCCTCTCTTCTTAAATAAGCTTGGAGCTCCCTGACTGAGAAAAGTGCAGCATTACCCTCAGACAGTCCTGGTTAGGTTTGCGGTGCAAATTGTGCAGGAGATACTCACCTAAGACACTATCTGGGTTTATCTTCCATTGAATCCAGTGGGGAGCTTGACTTTGTGAACACCTTTCTCTCTTTCTTTTTTTTTTTTTTTTACCTCCAAATGTTAGTAATTGATGGTTTCAGTTGCTGCTGTTTAAGTAGTTCCAGCTTTGAAATTGCTTCAGAAATTCAGGAGATAAATACTGATGATGGTGGAGTGACTCATGCGTCATGTCAGAGGTCCCTTGATGTTTTTCCGGTCTTCTAGTTCCCACTTCATCAGGGTGCACCATCTCCCATAAGTTCTGCATCCGGTCTACCAACCTTTACAAATGTTTGAGTAGCTTCTAAAATTAAAAGAAGTGCCTGGGCTCAGGTGCCCAGATGGTTCCCTAGTGTTTTCTCTTAAATAGAGTTCTTTAAAAACAGAATTTATTTAGAATTATGGAGTGTCAAATAGGAGGATTGAATCTGAATTTGTCCAGCACTTGATTTTTTTTTTCTTTCTTCCTCCACCAGCTTGCCAAATAATAATCAGAAAGTTTTCATCTTTGTAATAACTATGGGAAATTGAATTATATGCCATTTTATCTTTACTAACCTACAGATGTGAAGGTTAATTCTTTACTAACTCTTTATTCAAATGCACAAGCCTTGGGAGAAAGAAGACAGCATCTAGAATACGTCCATAGCTAGTAAAAGTACGCAGCTAGGGAAGCTTCTCAGCAAGCAGGTGAAGGTGAGGACAGCTGATAACTTGCTTCACAAGTAGTCTTAGCAGCCGTTGCAATTATCAGAGTAAAATCCTTCCCAGTGCTAGAAAAGAACTCAGAATTCACAACTTAGATGTTACTGGTAAACTCCAGGCTTTTGTAATTTGAGGATTGCGATGCTCAAATGAAACAGACGTGGAAAAAATAAGGAATTGCTTAACATAAAGCTCTCAGTGTGCATAATTCAATTGGAAGGATGACCTGTATTTAAATCAGTGAATAAGATGATGTTACAGTCTGAAAAATGGGCATAATATTTGTACAGAAGGGAGATAATTCATGCTTTTATACAGAAGTGTGTTGTACTACTCAGTGGATTGTCAGTTTTAATTAGACCACATTTATGTAGTGAGGTAAGGGAAGACTGGAAATAGTTTTGTTCCATTCAACCATACTCTATTGCGCCACAATAGAACAGAAACTTGATTCCATAATAGAGTGTATGCATTCAGACATAAACAACCAGGCTTGTTTCACCTGGTATTCTGTCTGTATTCTGTGTATACTCAGTATATCCAAATCAAAATATTTTGAAACGCTGTAAGTTTCTGTCATGAAAAAATATACAATTAAAAAAAATTGAATTATTTTATTCCTTGATACATGTTTTGATACGTTGTTCCTTTCTCTTTTATGTGGTGTTGCTGGGGGAAATTGCAGGATCCAGAGATGCAGCATTTGCTTATTGACAGTGAAAATTGCAGTGTGTCACTGGACTCCAGCACTGTGGTCACTGGGGAAGGCAGACACGGGACATCAGCTATCAGCTTCCTCGGGGCCTTGCGAATACCTGTGAGTACATACACTATTCTTGTCTATTCCTCAAATAATAAAGTTTTGCCTCAGAAGCCGTATTTCCATGGAGCTCTGGACGGAGTGGTAGATGCATTTAACTTTGCATCACAAGCTTTGATTGGTAGCTCTGGTGTATATAGGGTAGAACAGATTCTGGTATACACGACAAGGCGTGTTCCTCTCAGAGGAGGAGTGAAAATCGATACAAGTGTGCTTTCTTCCACAGTAAGCAGATGGCACAAGCTCATTGGTAGCGTCTTAGAATCACAGAACCACAGAACACCAGGTTGGAAGGGACCACAAGGATCATCTGGTCCAACCTTCTTTGGCAAAAGCACAGCCTGGACAAGATGGCCCAGAACCCTGCCCAGCTGAATCTTCAAAGTGTCCAGTGTTAGGGAATCCACCACTTCCCTGGGGAGATTATTCCAATGGCTGGTTGTTCTCATAGTGAAAAATTTCCCTCTTGTTTCCAATTGGAATCTCTCCAGGAGCAACATGTGCCTCTTGCCCTTCATCTTTTCTATGTGACTTCATGTAGAAAGGGGAGTCTCCGTCATCCTTGTAGCCACCTTTTAAATACTGGAGCATGGTGATAAGTTCTTCCCTAAGCCTTCTTTTCTCAAGGCTGAAGAGACTACAAGAATCCAGGTTCCAGTACCCATGTAAACTTTTTTTTTTCCCTTTTTTTCCTGTTTTCTTTTTTTGTTTTCTTCCCCCCCGCCCATCTCGTTATAACTAATGTTAGAGCACCCTGTAATGTAGAAGTTTATTGGTCTTAGATAATGACACGTGGGTATTAAGGATGGAATAGCAGGCTGAGTCTATAAGCACTTCTCTGCATCAGAACTTCCTTCCATGGCTTCCCTTTTAAACTCCTCAACATTCTTTTTAAAAGCTTCAATTTTAAAATTTATTGTATGGTTTATATTGAGAAGTTTCAAACAGCCCAAACATTTGGACTATTTGCAAAAGGAGAGGAAGTTTCCTTTAGGCTAGGGACTGTTATACTTGATTGTTCTCTAAGCTTGAAGCCTAGCAACTTCAGTAGCTTGCACGAGTAGAATTATACGCACATTGATTTGGACCAAGCGTAAAGGTAGAGGAGGAAATCCTGAGCACCCAGCTGCTGTTTTTCTCCATCTTCTCATCCTGTTCAGTCTGGTCCTTGGTCTCAATTGTTTTTCCTGTGAAAAAGTGGAAGTAATGGGTAGAAATGGGTAGAAAAGTTGCTGCTGCTGCTACCACCTGGAACAGCTGTAACTCTGTGGTATTTTTTCTGCCTGTTGTTGGGGAGGATCAAAGTTGTATGTGAAATAGAGCAAGCTGTGTATGTGTCTTGTCCATGCAGATAAATGCAGTACTCCATACCAGGGATTTAAGAAATACATGTTCAAACAAAAATATGTCAGATGGTGTGGGGAATGAAGATAGGTTGATTTGGCAGTTTAGTTGAAGTTCTCTGGAGTGAGTATACTTTTCGTGTTCCCAGCAAGAAAGAGGATGGAACAAATTAGTGTTTTAAATAGCTGTGTGCCCTGTCTGTAAGAGTCTTTTACCACATACTGATTTGAAATGTATCATACTGGTTAACTGGCTTTTTGTAAAGAGTTAAACAATAAGCGAGAAATCTCAGGCCCATCTGAAGGAAGGATCTAAAGAACACAAAAATTTGCCCATTTCTCTGGAATACACTCCAGACCTGCTATAATGCTTTATAAAAACTCTTTACATGAGGAAAATAAGTGAGGCAGTTATCCCAAATGACATCAAATCCTTCCTATTCGTTTTAGTGTTCTCTCTTTGGTCAATTGAGTACCATTAAGAGAAAAAGGTAAGTAAAATACCATATTCTGTTCTGATTTTAAGCTTGGCTGTCAGGGGAAGAAGGCCTTTTGGGAATTCTTGAGAGAAGATAAAAGCCTAAATACTTCTTAAAAACCATTTTCGTAATGGTCTTTGAAAGCAAATAGTAGCCTCTATCAAGATACTGACTTGCTGTTTTCTTCTTTCAGGGAGTCATAGAGTTTTCCCTTTGTCTTCTGTTTGCAAAGCTGGTGAGCTATACTTTCCTCTTCTGGCTTCCCCTCTATATCACAAATGTAGGTAAGTATCAGAGTGAGGAGATGCAGAATTATGACTACAAAGCATCTGGAAATATGAGCTTGAAATACATAAGAAAATAAACATTACTGCTTCTGAAGTAGACTTTGCTACAGTAGCAGGAGAGTTCTAAGTCACCAACTACCATATTTTGCAGTGCTATTAATTCAGTATTATGAGTGGGCATTTTCAAAACAAACAAAAAGAATCTGGATTATCTTCAACAATTCCAAGCACCAATGCTGTGGCTGTGGCTCTTGCAAACCAGTCAAAAAGGTTTACTTTCTAATAAAGTTTTCATGTGATTGAAGTGCCTTATTAAAATTGATAGCAAAAATCCAAATGAGCTTCTTCATCTGTTCAGTACTGCTGCTTTGGTTTGTGCTGTAGAGTGCAGAGAAAGGAATTCTCCCTAGCCAGAGAAATTCCTGTTTTTGTGAGTCATGATGTGACCTTTAAACCCCCAGCTAACAAAAAAGCTGTACTGGTCAAGTCTGGCAGTAACAACCAGCAGAGAGAGACAACTTGAACACCCTATGAAAACACACAGAATCACAGAATCATTGAATGGTTGGGTTGGAAGTGACCTCTGGATATCACCTAGTCCAACGCATAGAGCTGCAAATCCTGTAGCTAAAGGCCATTGTGCGTGGACTCCAAATAACCAGTGCTCCTGCAGGACTGGCTACCTTGAAAGCAGCAGACTTTTAGTAGAGAGGTTATATTTACCACAGTACTGCCAGCTGTGCTGTGGCAGATGTTGGTGAGGTTACGGTAGTGCCGGACACCACTGCCTTAGCACATACTGCACCTTCAAATGTATTTCAGAGGCTTGAAAAAAATACCAAGGGAGTTAGAAATTCAGTTCATTTTGAAACTTCACACTTAACGTAATGGGACTTGGATGCTGAACTTCCTGATGTACTTTTGGAAATCTTACCCCAGAGCGTATCAGTAACTACATTAGACTAAATGTGTGTGCAAACAGTGATCCTCACTGCCCATGGCAAATGGTGGAGCTGAGGAAATCATTGTCTCTTCATAGTCCCTGTAAACTGCACAGTGCATGTTGTGCCAAGCAGGGTGGTCAGATGTAATTTAATGATGAATACTGCTGGTCATGTGAAGGAGGACTCCAGGGTGAGGCTCTGTAACTGATGAAAATGTATGCTAATCATGCTTTTAGAGCAAAGAGCCTCACGGGCATTTATTAACTGTTTATGAATCTGTGGCTATTCACAAATGGGAATATTGTTAGTCTCAACTTTAACAATGGACAGCTCTATTGCTTGGACTTTATCTACAGTTAAAGTGGTAAGATGCCATGTCTTTAGTGTAGTTGCATTCAAAATACTGTATTCCTGAATACCCAGTTGTGATACATTCTTATTTGTCATATACAGTGGTAGCATATGGTAACTTATTCCTGTGAACAAGCAATACTGCCTTAAGATGCCTTTAGCCTACCATGATCAGACTGTGTTGAGTTTTCTACATTTTTGTAGTCTGGAAGTAATACAAATGTTTTACTTCTGTTACTAGAGCATCTTGATGCCAGAAGAGCTGGGGACCTTTCTACGCTGTTTGATGTAGGTGGAATCTTTGGTAAGTTTTAATATTTTATCCTTAATCAGACCAGTTTATGAAAAACTGAAGTGTGCACAGCTTACGTATATTATTGGTTCTTGTGCCTTATATCCGCTAAAGAAGAGTGGCAGTCAAGGTACTAAGTTGGGAGCTGAGTTGGTTGTTGGTTGTTGAAAACCTGGTGAAATATAATTAAATTGAGCAAATCACAGAGCCATTGATATTGTACATTACAGATTGTAAGATTTAAATATTGTGGAATCTTTTACCTCCATCAGTTCTGGCCCATGTGTCTTGGTCGCACCGCCTATCAAAATATCTTCCTTTTGTCACTCCTACATAATAGAACTATCCCAGCTGGTACAGTTGTGTAATTTTTGTGGGCACAGAGCCCACACTTTTATTTAGCCGCAAGTGGCTCTTTTTTTTTTTCTTGATGCCTCGTATGACTGTATGTGATAAAATTGGGAGATTGTAATAATAAGGATGAGACTATTCCATTGTAATTTGTGAGGTGACCATGGAATAATTAATTTTTATGCCAGTGTAGACAGTATAGTTCACAATAAAAAAAGCATCATCGTCTAGGTGCCCAACTGATTTGAGTGAACCTGCCATCCCCCTCTGCTTCACCCACTTCTCTTATGTATCAGCGATACATATAATGCATGGGGATATGATCCCTATGTATCAGTCTGTTGGAAAACGATGCTCATGATGAAGAAGTTCCACTGGATCAAGAGCTATGTAGACCCCAGTGGTTCATGATGCAGGTGTCAAGGTGTGTTGCAGTTACTGTTCCGGTCTTGTTCTGGATGTGACTTCTGCTGTTTTTCATTGGTCATTTCATCCCAGGTCTCTGAAAGCCAGAGTTAGTAGTATCTTAGAGATGTCGATGACTTCTTTCAGCAGCATCTAATTCCGCTGTGAATGCAATCTTAATAAGGTGCCCTATGCTGCACAATACCATTGGCATTTAAATTCAAGTGGGATGTGAGAACTTTGGAGATGGGCAGCTGTGAAAGGAGAGGCAAGCCCAGCGATATTTAGGAATCCAGAGAATCCAGGAAACCTCCTTTCCTTTTCCCCATACCAAATTCCGTTTATATCATTTTGGCAGCTCTCTCCCTCAGGCCTTCCAGCCCCCTCCTGCCACATGATCCGATTAGTACTTCTGTGTACAGTCGTTAGCAAACACAAGAAGTAGGGAATGATAAAGAGCTTGTAGTGACTGCCTGGAGAGAAAAAACAAATACTGCAATTGCCCCAAGATCTAGAATAGGTAATTTCCCCTGGTTTGGCTGTGACACACGCAGGGTGTTTGAGACCCAAGTTTGTCGTTGCATGTGAGGAGTTGGGACCAGTGAGCAGCTGGGCACAGCTGGATGCCAGGGTGCCAGCAGTGGGGCCACGTGGCACCTGGTGAAAAGGCTTTTTGTGTTCAAAAGCTGCAGAACAATGACTTCTAAATTTCTTTCATCTCTGTTCTGCCCCTCCCCTGTCATCCTGGATAATTGGTTGGCACAAACAATGAGGAAGAACAACTGTCTGCTTCTGTTATCTTCCAAGTCAAAACCAGTTGGGTTAATAAGGATATTGCTAAGTGCAAATTATGTTGTAAGTCTTCTCCTCTGCGCTGCTTTGTACATTAAAAGTCATCCTATTGTTTTAATCTAGGCTGGGTTTTATGGAGTATAGCTGATGTCTTTTGTATAAAACATGCACAGTGTTTTCCTCACACACCTGTCTCTTCTTTCAGGTGGAATTTTGGCAGGCTTGATTTCAGACAGGCTGGAGAAAAGGGCATCAACCTGCGGGATGATGTTATTGCTTGCAGCACCCACAGTAAGAGTTTGTCCCTCTTTCGTAGCTGTGGCTGAGACTTTGACAGCATTTTTTGGGAAGTTCTGCAGATAGCATCATAATTTGGATACAAAGAGCTCAGGCTGGGTTAAAAACTGGCTTGAAAAGTTGAGCATGTGGGCAAGTATAGACACTGGGGCTGCCTTTACTGAACAAGCAAACAAATCTAAGGTATTGGTTGTTAGAGGATTATGTGGAAAGTTTATCACTCTCTTGTAAAATTTGATGTTCAGTTCTTAGTTGGAATTTTAGGTGCTCAAACGCTAAAATTTCTGTGCTGTAACGGTTGGAAAACTGGCAGTTGGACATACGAGATGCATTTTCCTTTGATTCTCTTGTGAACAGTATTCTGTGCTGTGTTGAAACTTGCAATTTGAGAGTTTAAAATTGAGTGGTCTCATAACACGACCCTTCAGAAAGGACATATTGGGGAATAGGAACATATACCTCATCTCCCTCCTCTGCCCAATCAAAGAACCAACCTACTGTGATCTAAGAGAGTGTAGTAAAACCTAGAACTAGCTTGCACATAATACCAAGCAAACTATTTTACAGTTAACGTGTAAAATGGGGGACCTAAGATTAGTCCTTAAGTTGGTATTCAACGTTTGATTTTTCTTCTTTACAGTTGTACATGTTCTCTGCAGTCAGTAAAATGGGCCTTGAGGCAACCATAGGTGAGTATTTTTAAATGTTTCTCTGCCTGCTTTATGTGAACATTTAATTTATGATCCTTTGATACTCTTTCCTATTTTGTTTTGTTTTTTTTTCTATTTTTATTTCTATTTTATATTTTCCCTGAGAGGAGAAAGTATGGAATCAAATTCTGTAGACTTTGCCTTGCAGGCTTTTTACAGAGTAAGCAAAGAGGCTAGGGAGTAAGTAAGGGGTAGCCTGAGAACAGCGATTTAGTTAATATCATTAGTCTTCTTTCTGGAGCTTGTTGTGTCAGCACAGACTTTACTATATTCAGTATGCCAAATGTCAGACAAGGTTAAAGATTACTTGTAGTACTTTTGACAGCAATGTTAACTTTACTTGCAGAGGCTGAATTCACTTGTGGCTTTCTGTCTCAAAACAGAAGCTGAAAAAAGTGCTGACAGTACTGTCCCACCTACCTAAAGGCCTTGTTAAGTTTTAGGGTCTTCTGGTGCTTGGTGCTGTACAAGCAGAGAAGAGGCTTATGGGTGGCTCCCTGTGAGCATCCCCTGCTCTTACGGACAGTTTGGTCAGATTTTCCCCTTTCTCTGACCTACCAGGATTAATAAAGGTCCTGGGGAGTGCCTTTGACTCAACTCCATCTCATGGTATGTTTGAGAATGTACATCATGGAGTAAGCGTTGCAGGGAGGTATGAATATATGTTGCATTTCTTCCTTTCCCAATTCTGTAATGCGGTGAGGGAAGCCAGGGAAGGATTAAGCTGTTGGAGAATGACATACTGTGTCATCTCCTGTTGTTATAGTTAACAGTCATCCAGGCAACTCAACATTTTCCATTTTGTTCAACTTGCAACAGTGATGCTGCTTATCAGTGGTGCCCTGGTGAACGGCCCTTATGCACTGATCACCACTGCTGTCTCTGCTGACTTGGTGAGTTTGGCTTCGCCTCTGCTTCCCGTGTAAGAGCTTTGGCCTCCAGAGAGAGCCCTTTGACTTCTGCAGGGGCAGAATTGTCCCAAAGTAAAGGGACAAGGAGCTGGATAGGCAGCATTGAACTTGGCTACTGAGATTGTTTTAGAGTTCATGTATTAGTACGAATGAGTGGCATGAGTGTGAGGCTTCTAAATTATTCTTGCCTACTAACAAGACAACCCAGATCTTGTAGATGACAGCCCAAAGTGAATGTGAAGGTTGCATGCAAGGCCAAGTCTCTGTAGAAGTGCCTTCTCCCCTTTTATACTTCGCATCTTTAAATGAGGTGAGGGCCTGTATCTGTTTGAGGGCAGAGCTCTGTTTGTGTGAGAGATGAGGTGAAGACTTAATCCCCATCAGTGTGGAAACCTGTATGTGGCACATACCTTTATTTTTGCCCATGCTACCCTCTGCCTTTTCACGCACAGTTTCTCCAGTTGCCAGCACTTCCAGCTGGATCAGGTCAGTCAGTCACAAATGCCATGTGAAAACATTGACCCTGGTACCTTTCATTAGCTCAGCTTTGGAAGATTGCTTTCAAAGGTCCTTATTCCTTAAGGCACCAAGCAAGAGGCAAAATTTGTCTAAAAACAGACATTCTAAATATAGGAGAATGACCTGTTAGAGGGCGTTGTAGGGGAAAGGGCCCTGGGGGTCCTGGTGGACAGCAGGATGACCATGAGCCAGCACTGTGCCCTTGTGGCCAAGAAGGCCAATGGCATCCTGGGGTGTATTAGAAGGGGTGAGGTCAGTAGATCAAGAGAGGTTCTCCTCCCCCTCTACTCTGCCCTGGTGAGACCGCATCTGGAATATTGTGTCCAGTTCTGGGCCCCTCAGTTCAAGAAGGACAGGGAGCTGCTGGAGAGAGTCCAGTGTAGGGCAACTAAGATGATTAAGGGAGTGGAGCATCTCCTATATGAGGAAAGGCTGAGGCAGCTGTTTCTCTTTAGTTTGGAGGAGACTGAGGGGTGACCTCATTAATGTTTATAAATATGTAAAGGGGTGAGTGTCACAAGGATGGAGCCAGACTCTTCTCAGTGACAACCAATGGTAAGACAAGGGGTAATGGGTTCAAACTGGAACACAAGAGGTTCCACTTAAATTTGAGAAGAAACTTCTTCTCGGTGAGGGTGCCAGAGCACTGGAACAGGCTGCCCAGGGAGGTTGTGGAGTCTCCTTCTCTGGAGACATTCAAAACCCGCCTGGATGCCTTCCTGTGTAAACCCATCTAGGTGTTCCTGCTCCAGCAGGGGGACTGGACCAGATGATCTTTTGAGGTCCCTTCCAATCCCTAACATTCTGTGATTCTGTGAGAAAGGGCAGGACAGAAATCTCCAAAGGTCTTCTGGAGCCCTGTCCTTGTCCTGGAGGTCTTGGCAAGCAAAGAAGGCCAAAATGCATTGCTTGTTTTATCCTTAGCCTTGCTGAAGGGCTGCTAGCTAGAAAGTGGGGTCTCACATTGCAAGATCCCTACCTGTCCTTTGGGAGGAGTGTTGAAACTGCCAACCAGTTCCTCAGATGTCAGCAGTTAAACAATTGACACGAGGGTAATGGTTTTAAACTAAAGGACAGAAGACTCAGGTTAGACATGAGGAAGAAAATTTTCACGATGAGGGTGGTGAAACACTGGCCCAGGTTGCCCGGAGAGGTGGTTGATGCCCCATCCCTGGAGACATTCCAGGCCAGGCTGGACGGGGCCCTGATCAACGTGATCTAGTTGAAGATGTCCCTGCTCATGGCAGGGGGTTGGACTAGATGAGCTTTGAAGGTCCCTTCCAACCCAAACTATTCTATGATTCTATGAGCAATGTAAAGCGCTAATTACCTGACAGTATTCTCCTCAGTGTACTAGAGATAAAGGACTGTCTCGTTAGCAGTTTTCTGAGATATTCAGTTTTTCTGTCTTTTTAAGTCACTCCCTTCGTCACTTGTTTTGTTCTGAAGACCTGGCTTCTAAAATGTGGACTGACCAGCTTCTTTTGGCTCAATGATTCTCTGACTTAGCATTTCAGTATATATCCGTAATTCTGGTACTCTAGTATTCCTGTCACAGCAGTGATCTTTTTTTCCTGTTGTTCTGCAGAGCTCTGCTGTCTTAGCAGAGGGAGAGGTGACCGTGGAAACAGCCTGTCAGCACAATGCGAAGCTGAAGTGCCATCCTTGTTGCTTGAATCCACAGTGTGCAGACCAGAAAGCCGCTTGGCTCCTGTGGTTTAGATAACATAATTTAGTAAAGGAGAACACTGTAGGCAACAGGTTGATGGGGTAGAAGGCTTCTTTAAGCAATGATAAAAGGGTTTGAGCTAGGATATTTAAGGCACCTTCACAATGTACATCTCATGTGGAAGGGTGTGAGCTAAATTGCTATTGTAAGGACTTTTTCTGAGTTCAGCTGAGAGTGGTTCTAAGCAGTCTTTGTCATTTTAGGGCACTCATAAAAGCCTGAAAGGGAATGCAAGAGCTTTGTCCACAGTGACGGCGATCATCGACGGGACAGGATCTGTAGGTAAGCCGGAGCTGTAAGGTAGCCTGCCTTAGCTGTGGTAGGTTAAAAGGAAGGATCTTTGAGAAACTAGGCTCTCTTCAATTCACATTTTGCCAGGACTTGGTACATCTTTGGAAATTGGGAGCAGAGCAAACTTAGCCTTAAACCTCTCTAGTGGTCCCACACCTGAGGGAGGGAGGGAGAGGTTGGTAGGCTGACACTGGGCACAGGCAGCAGAAGTAGATACCATCAGCCTGTTTCTGAGATCAGGGATATTTCGTTTGTGCCCTCCGCACTGGCGCATGAAAGGGAAGATTGAGTAGGTTTTAGCTTAATAGCAGATGGGCATCTTGTTGAGCCAAAGGATGGCATTTCTCAAACTTCTGGCCTGCCAGCTTCCCTGTGTCAGGTTTCCTATTGGCTTGCAGCTGTACCACTATTGTGTTGCACTTCCTGGGGCCTTTTAATATACAAGGTAATACTGAGTTAACTAGGTGGAGAGATTGATGTTCTAACTCAGAATAACTTATCTTTCAGCATAGTAAATCTTAT
Organism: Pampusana beccarii; assembly: GCA_013399365.1. Lineage (NCBI taxonomy): Eukaryota > Metazoa > Chordata > Aves > Columbiformes > Columbidae > Pampusana > Pampusana beccarii. The sequence continues at coordinate 179,194 of VWYH01008201.1, read as the reverse complement.
GTTTCATCATTCTGACAATATCAATATTATCTTTTAGGTGCAGCTTTGGGGCCTCTCTTAGCTGGTCTTATTTCCCCATCTGGTTGGAACAATGTGTTTTACATGCTTATGGTGGCAGATGCTTGTGCCTTGCTAGTAAGTCTAAAACTATTATTTATTTGCTGTGTATATCATTTGTGCTAAACTACCTCAAAATGCCAATTTTCCTTTCACAATTTCAATACTCCATCTTATAAGAAACTTCCAGTTTTGTGGGAAATTTTCAATTAAACGGCAACATTGCTCATTTTGAAACTCTAATTTAATGTTAAGCAAAAGTGTGTCTTACTTTTGATGCGCTTTGGTTTCTGAGCAAATATACATTGCTAGCTGAGCAGATAACAGCAGGCATAACTGTATAAACCTTCATATAAAGACCTAGAAGATACCTCAGATTCCACTCACAGAAGAATTACTTCTGTTTTCTTTAAAGCTGGTTTAGCAAACCGGTAACAAATGCTTTGCTAGTTACTATATCACCAAAATCACCACGATAATGGAACTGTTGAAAGTTAATACATCACATTCTCCAGATGGGCCCTAAAACTGCTGTAGTATGTTAGACAGAAAACTGACATTCTAACTTTTGACAGTAACCAGGAGCAGATGTTTATGGAAGAGGAGTGTGACACGCACTCTGGCTTAATACAAAGTACATCCATTTTTCTTATTTTCCTCCTATTTGAGATCCTGTGTGATGGATAGGAAGAACTGAAAATGTTTGTGTGGGGTTTTGTTGGTGTGTTTGTTTGTTTTTGTGTTGGTTGTTTGTTTTTTTTTAATTGGGTTTTGGGGTTTTTGGGGGGGGGTTTTTTGGGTTTTTTTGTTCTTTTGATTTGCCCTGCTTTGCTTTTAAAGACCGAAGAAGACTCAAGATGAGGCAAGGCACGTCTTGCTGTACCTTTGAAGTCAATCTTGCTGCCCTCACCTGTAGGTTAATCTATAGGTTATGTTTTTGCATTTGCCATGGATTTCCCTGACAGATATCAGTACCAGCTTTGTTCTCCAGCAGAGCAGAGTGCTGCTGTGACTACCTCAGACATGTCCTGAAGTGTCACCTTCTTATCCTCTCCTTTTGAAGTCCTGGGTAGAAGTGCTCATGAAAGGGCAGGGTGACCATAGAACACTTCAGAAATCCTCCTTCCTCTGTACTGACTGCCCAGACAAAACCCTCTGCCTGCACATCTTGCACAGAGGTCTGTGCTCCTGCAGAGGAGCTAATGCTGAGTGTGCCGGGTCACTCTTCCCTCACACAAGTAAAGCAGAAAGCCTTGCTTTGCGTTACGATTGAGGCTTTTTTCTAAATTCAAGTTAAACTCAAACTTTTGAAGTAAATTTTTCCACATTTAAGATGCGAAATCTCTGGAAATTAAGTAAATGTATTAGGTAAGTTAACAGCTGAAGTGTGTTCCAGCTGGTAGTCAGCAGCTCTATAAATCCTGATTTGTGCTGTTTTCAGTATTGCATATTCCATGCTGCAGAGTGAGGTTTCAGAGGTTGTTGTAGTTTTCCCAAGTAGATTTAAAGCTCTGCTTCTTTCTCTTTTACAGTTTATTAAAACTGAATTTTAAAATCCCACATTTCTTTGCAGCATCAGTAAAAATGCCTTTGTAAAGTTCTGTTTTTGAGAGCATTGACTCTGCTGTTGTAATCCTGGGTTTTGGTAACTCTTGTTCTGCTTTTCCTGTTCTTTGTAGTACAGCATATAGATGCCTGCGTTCTACTGTTACTTCTTCCAAGATATTTGGAGAGGCTTTAGCCTCTTACATGGTATTCAGTTCTGTCACGCTTGGCCACTCGCATACCTCTGAAATGTTAGGTTTAACTTCTTAAAACACTGATGCTTATAATAGTGAAGAAACTTCAATTTATAACAGTGGGGCTCTGAGGATAAGGAAACCTGTAACAGTGATGAACCCTGGAAGTTCTAATTCTGTCTTTAATGTACATGGGAGTCATGAAATGTTGTTTGTAAAATCACTTTCCCAAGTACTATCTTAGTACACCTTTTAAAGTGCACTTGAAAGTCCTGATCCTGCACACACAAGTAAACATGACTGACTTCACTCGTCTTGACTAATTGAGCAATTAGAACTTTTCACACACACAGCTGTTTTTCAGAATAGCAGCTGAAATAGTTTAATGCTCCAGAATTTCTGTCTGCCATGTTTTCTTGAAGTCTTGGGTTCCCTCTGCTGGTTTCTCTACACATGTGCTTGTAAAGTAACTTTGGAAACCCACTCTGTTTTTTACCAAGAAATTGATCTCTCAGTTGAAAAAGGGAATTATTTTCCTCTTGCCTATTCGTTGTGAAAGTGCATCTTCCAAACATTGACTGAGCATCTCTAAATTTTTTTTTTTTTTTTTAACTGAGTCCAACATTACAGGGTAATGTTTCAAGTTAGGAGCTCTTTGAATAACATCTTATCCTGAAACTTACCCATATAGATATATGAATGAGCTATTAACATAGGTACTTTGTCTGTTCTTACAGTTCTTACTCCGTCTTATCCAGAAGGAACTTCGGTGTAGCACAGATCATACCCTGTAAGTGTTATGCGTGGCAGTTGCTTTTTAATGACAGTTTAAAACCATGTTACTAAGCTGTTGCCCCATAATACCTCGATGTAGGCTGAATGCGTTAAGGTTTCTGTATGTCCGTTTCTGTTTTAATTTTGTTTCAAAAGAGTAACCTAATTTTGATGTTTTCATATCATGAATGCTTTTCATTAGAACATCTTGTTTTGAAAAGCATTTGGAAACAACTTCTCTATCACAGTCTCTTAGTTATCGTTTGGGTTTTTTTTTCCCAAATATGTAATCTTCCTGGTTTTCATCATGGAGCTTGCAGGTGGGGAGTAAGAAGCTGCTTGATTGCTTGCTGTGTGTTTTTTAATAGTGTCAAACATAACTTTTTCCAAAAGGTCTCCTTAAAGTAAAGGGTGACTCTGAATTTACAGTGTTTTGAATTGAGGGCGCCAGAGGGGTGGAATCTACTGAATCAACAAGGTTACACTTGCCTAAGCAAAATGTAAATTGGGCTTCTTGGCTGTAGAAAAGTAAAAGGGACAGAGAATAGAAAAATGCATGGCAAGGAGGGGATCCTGCATTTTGAAGTTAGTGGCTGTTAAGCCGCACACCTCAACTTTTCCTGCCTGATTGCTATTCTTTCCCAGGTTCAAAGAACACTGAGCTAAGAGACCAGAGCTGGAATATGGACTGCATCAGTGATCGGAGTTCTTCCCTGAAGAAGAACCTTGATGGAATGCATTATTCTATATTTAAGATATTCTGTTTGGCGAAGAACTTTGTACGTTTATGGGAAGCAATGTGGGAAATGCAACTGGTAAATCCCTGAAGCTCTTATTTTTGCACTTGAATAAGTACCTCAGGATGGCAACTATTCATCAGATGAAGAGACAGGAACTTTGGGAAGGTTTTAGCAGCGCGCCTCAGCTGAGCCAAAGAGAAATACCAAGTGCCTTTTTATTTCTTTGGATAGGATGTTTTTAATTAAAATGCTGAACTGTGTGTTTTCCAACAACAAGTCAAAACTAGAGGAGAAGGAAGGCAAAATCATAAGAGTCTAGCAGTCAAATGTCCAGTGTCAGTGAGCAAAGTATGTATCCCTTATGTCATCTTGCGCACATACAAGACAATACCAGCTGGTTATTCAGATGCACTGCTATCAGTATTTTGAAGCTGCTCAGACAATAAGAACCTCACCGTATTATTAGTTTTTAACTACAGTACTACTTCTAATCCCAAGGACGACATCCAGCCTTTCGGTAGGTAATGAAGTGGGATTTGCTGTTGCGGTGTACTGCAGTTAGCAGTTTTCACAGACTCTCTGGATGGATGTTAGTCCTCAATTAGGATTGTGCAAAAAGGAGTCCTACGCAACAAAAAAGTAGACTGTGAGTCAGAATTTCCATTGGAGGGCTCTAATGATTTTCGGGGCATTATAAACTGGTTGTACAGACGTCACATAATTGTTGTGCTGCTCCTCTAGCCTGGGCTGAAACAAGAGGTTGTTCCTTTGGGGTTGCGGAGAACTGTGGGGTGTCACACTTCAGCACGACGGGATTGAAGAGATGAGCTGCTTTAGTGCCGACTGCCACAGCGATCGCTGGGTACTCCCTGCCTTCAGTGCTGGGGTGTGCACGTGGAAGTCGTCGTCAGATCAGAGCCTTAATAACCAGGAATCTTTCAAGTGGCTGGTTTCAAGTAGCTCTGAATTTCAGATTCAGGGCCAAAATATCTTCGTATCAGAAAATAAAAATTATCTAGGTGGTAGGTTGTAAGAGAACATTTCACGAACTGGTGTTACCCAGCAAATAGACAGTTTAATGTCTTCAAAGCATATCATTTTGTTGCACAGCTATCTTCTTATCTCCTTTACAAAACAGATGTTTCTGTGGTGGTTTTTGTAATATGTATAAAGTGAAAAGGATTTTTTTTTGTATGAGGTGTTTATACTTAGATCATGAAGACTAGATAATTTAAACTGTATATTATTCTTAACTGTATTTATTAAAGCTCTAGGCATATGTGTTGTTCTGAACTACGCTTTAAGTTTTGTGAAACAATGCAGTAGTCTTAACACTTGATTAACAGAACAGCACTCTCTAAAATAGTTCTGTAAAACCTGGGGAAATGTCTCATCGGCTGCTGGTGTTGTGTTCCATGTGCTGGCACAAAACTTAATTTCCAGGGCTATTTTGTGGTTGTTCAGCCTTTGATCAGTTATTTGACTGGATTGATTCTGCCTGTACTTGATGCTTAACTTGGACAGTACAAGAGTGTGTTCATTTTTAACTGTTTTGCTGAACAGCGGAGACGTCAGTCCTGCAAAGACGTAAGGAAGATACCAAAGTCCTTGCAAGTTGATGCTTTACTTAAGTCCTGAACCTCCAGTTACATAGATGAGTGGTTAACCTCTCGTTAACATCTTGTTACACCTTGTGTAAACCTGTTGATACTAGTGCGGATACTCAATGTCTGCATTTGTGAATCTGCGCTGCGTTCGGGCTCTAGGCTGTAGTTAAACGTGACGGAGCTCTGCAGCAACATTATTTGATCGGACCTCCATCCCGGTGGTGCGTCACCCTGCCCCCCGCTTGGCCAGGCTGGCCCTGGGGGGCCGCCAGTCAGACCAGGGGGTGGGTCTGGCCTCTGATGCGGGGAAAAATAACACTGCAACCCCAAAACAGCTGTACTGGCACAACTTCACTGGCTGGGGGGGTATGGCGGACTTCTTTAGCTGTAGATGCCGATCCCTTCACCATACAAAGGTATGTAGAGCTATATAGTAACTTATCAAACAATTTAAACTCTGATACACTCAGGTTTTGTGAGGCTGTTCCCTCCCTATGGGCTGAAGTCTTAAGTTAAAATGCTTTCGGTTGTATTTAACAGTCACAGGTTGTAAAGATATTTAAACGCGTTTTGGGTTTTACATGTTTTACTTGTTGGGGCTGCTGCTGTTATTTATTTATTTATTTGAATAGCTTTTGCACTGCAGTGCGTCGGGCATGGGATGGTGGCAGCGTTGGAGGTGCCAGGCTGAGTCCTTCCTTCCATCGATTGTAGGTGTGAGTTAGGACTCTGATTGTGCCGATGTCTCCTTCCTTGTTAATGTGCAGCGTTTCAGCTCTTCCCAGATGCGGATTTGTAGGACAGAAGATAAGGATTTGCCTTTCTTTCTTGACAACCCTAGAAGTCCCCCAGGTTGTGAATGAACTGTGTGTTTTGTTAGTATGGGGTGTCAGTATCCGTTAATCTGGAAAAGAACAAGACTGACAAAATTTTCTGTGTAGAAATGTGGGTGACCAGTAGGTAGAGCCAAATTTAAGTATGGCTGCAGGGTTTCTTTGTTGGTTTTTAATGCTGGTTATTGTGAATTTTATCCATTTACCATCCTGTGTCAAATAAAAATAGATTCTGCTTTAAAAAGAGAAATGTTGATTACTTCATCTTTTACATCTCATGAAGAAATGCTCCATTTATTGGTTGGAAGGATAGATATCCCTGCTGGGACAGCATTCCTATCACTTGTGTGGATAATTAAAATGCTTCATTCGGAGAAAAATTAGAACCTTTTGTTTTGTAAACAGTGCTGTTCTCAACTTGAACATGCAATTTTTTTCTTTTTGTGGATTGTACAGCGTGTTTCCAATCAGCTGCATCAGATGAGTGTGTTCTACCAACTTATTTTGGTCCAGTAGGGAAGGAGGATGCTCACCTGAGAAAGGGATGGAGTCCAACTCCTGCAGCATGGTTTTAAGGTGACATTTTTGTTGTCTACTTTGCTTGCCCTTCAGTTTATATGGAGTTGAAATTGAAAAGCTTCATCTTTTCTCTCTACCTCTAATTATCTTGAACAGTTCTTGTCTCAATTCTGTTGTGATTTTTGATGGGGCTTGTGGCCTCTACCAGAGCTACAACATCCACATGACAGACGCGCTGGGGAGAAACTACTTGGAAAGGAAAATAATTTCTGGTTAGAAAAAGGTGTCTGAGGGTCTTGGACAGAATTTCTGATCAAAATGTGCCGAAAGTGCATCCCAGGAATAGGCAAATAATACCTGAGGCATCTTATAAAAGATGGGAAGCTGGAATCCAAGTTTCTGTTCTGCCCGATGCAGAGCAGGAGCCTCCAGCAGAGGACTTTGTGCCCTCATGGGTACCCTGGCTCTTGCTGGATATGCTGCAGTGAGTGGAGGTTTGTCTCCATTGTGTGTAGGAAGGGTTTATAGGGTGGAGAAAAAACATAAATAGGTAGTAGGGAAGTTGATGTCATAATCAGAGGTCACTTTGAGACTTCTTTTGCCTTTAAGTTAAACTGCTAACCTGCTCCGTGCGCTAAAATACACCTATTCCTACATGTTTTTTTCCAGTTAAGAAATTCCAGAGGGATTCTGCCACCCGCTTCGGGGGGTTACTTCTTGTATTTCTGGCATAATATCCTTAGAATAACAGTGGGAATCCTCCACATGTGTTTGTGCCAGTGTCACGCTGCCTCAAACTTTGGCTGACCTCATGTTTACGCTTCGGAATCTGTCCGATTGCTGCTGGGGGGGGGTTCTCCAGTGACTGATGGGTGAGGTTGTTTACACGAGAACCGCTGCTCGAAATTAGGTGGGTGTAAGATGGTATAAATGAAATCAGAGGATGTTTAGAGCTGTTGGAGGCTACTGGTCTTCATATGGAATTAATTTGAGGAAGATTGTTTACAATCCCATCAAATGATGAGGCCTGGAACTGGTAACTATGGTGTTCCCCGGTCTGAATGAAACTTTATGGCCTGCATATTATGTAGGAGGTTAGATTAGATTATTTCATCATTTGTCCCAGCCTCAGAGCTTGTCTGATATGATGTTCTGATTGCTGACCTACGTCACTTTCACCTTACAGCAAGCCTGTTTGGATTTTTTTTGTTTTGCTCTCGGCTCAACCAAACGGGCGATGGTTCGGACTCTTCCTCCTGCCTTCCTCTCGCCGCCCACCGTGCCCGCCGAGGGGCTGCAGCCAGTTTGCAGGGAGGTTTGTCTGCCCGCTCGGGGACTGTGGCAACCTTGAGCCGCGTTTTCTGCCGTGCCGAGCTAAAAATCTGTCATCCTTAAAAGGTAGGGAGGGGGAAGGAGAGGATGGAACTGCTGCTGTGCTTCAGCCTCCTGTGCCCAGCGACCGTAACGCTGTGTTATGTGCCTCGCCGCCTCAGAGTTTAATAAACTTGATTGCTACAAAATGTTGGTTGTTCCTTTCTTTGTCTCCCTTCTTTTGGTTTGCTTCCAGTTTGGAATAAGGAGAGAATTAGAGAACATCATCAGCTGATGCTCGGGGTTTATTTTTATTTTTTCCTCTGTGTTTCTCTCTTGGCGAAGTATGCAACTTCATGAAACTTTATGCAACTTTATGCAACTATATGAAGCTTTTGCAGTTCTGCAAACTGTGAAGACAAGAGCCAAACTTTCTTCAGGCGTATTTCAGGGAACCTACTCATCTCCCGCATCAAGAGATTAGCTGTCAAAAATGTGTTGAAAGTCTCTTTTGATGCTGTACTAACCGAGAGGATTTTAAGGATGTTTTCTTTGCCTCCTGATGATACTGGGGGTAGGGTTTCTCTCCTTCCTTCTCTTATAAAAGCAGCTGACAAGTATTTCCACTCCCTGTGGTCCAGTTGTTTGTTTCAGGCAGAGGAGGGCACTAAACTGACTTCATGTGTCCTGCCACCTATGTATAAATATTGGAACACTGTTAAAAGGCTGACACACCAGGTGAAGTGTCTCACTTAAATGGGGTTGCAAAAACATTTCCTTCCTGAGGGTTGATTACCGTCTTCACTCCAGGCTCTTCCAGACGTTCAGAAATGGAAGACAATTAAGAACACTTTTCATTAATGTTTTATGCCACGACTTCACGTTGTAAGGGACTGTCTTTCTGGTTCAGAGTTGATATATGTGTTCCATGACAATCAACATGGATGTGAGCACACACATATAGAATATCCTTGCTTATGGCTGTTAAATACTCAGATGTAAATAAATACAAATTAGTCTGTTGGGTTTTTTTTCTCCCCATCCCCCGCTGGAGAGGTGTATCTGGATGTCAGTAAGGTTTAAAAAAAAATAAATAAAAAAATAAAGGCAAAGGGAAGCAAAGTACCTGTTAGTATAATTCAGCAGAAGGCGGCATTCAAGAGCTTGAACAGATTTCATCTAAAGAAGAGCAAGGGCTTTTGTGTATGGAAAATTTGCTACAGATTAAAAAAAGGGCAATGCAAAGACAGAAATGATGGTTCAATTTTGGAAATGAAAAGAAAGAGGAGGACATCAAGCGATGTTGCATAATTAAAATGCAGGGCATAACTGGGGCGCTATAGAAATGTGAATGTGGGATGGGGTAGTGGTAAAAATGTGAAGGCGGCAAAGCACAGAAGACTGGAAAACTATGAAGAGAGATGAAAATCTGGTGCTGGGATCCAAAAAAACCAGGTGGGGATAGAGCCACCTCACTCCAGAGGCCCTGCATGCTGAGCAGGGTTTGAAGGTGGGAAGCAGGGGGCTGTTCTCCCCATCTGCCCCCGGTGGGCACAAGGGTTGGGAGCCTGGGAGCCCCGAGGGAGGTGTCCCCATGGGAGAGGGCTGGCATGGCTGGGTGCGCAGCTCCTCAGCTCCCGGGTCCCTCCCCATGGGTTATTTAGGCGTATGTAACCTGTAAGATCATAGAACCACAGAACTGTTTAGGTTGGAAAAGACCTTTAAGACCATTGAGTCCAGCTGTCAACCTAGCACTGCCAAGTCCGCCGCCAAACCGTGTCCCTAAGCAGCACATCTACACGTCTTTTAAACACCTCCGGGGATGGTGACTCAACCACATCCCCGGGCAGCCTGTTCCAGTCCCTGACAAGATACCTAGATCTTATGGCCTGAAAAACCCTTCTGAATTTTCAGCTGCCAGTGGGTCCATTTCAAGTCTGGCATTTTTGTCCTCACATCTGTAATTTTCTTTTTTTTTTTTTCCTCTCCAGGAACCAGTTGGCTACTGTGCTTGTAACAAACACCTGCGAGGGTTGGGGTGATGTCCTGTCTTAGCACTGCAGCAAACAAGGGCTTCTACAGGTCCCCGTGGAGCTGTCGTGAGACTTGCATCCAACAACATTCAGTTGATTTTTCACTTTTTGGCATCTGTGTGTTCCTTTGGTTGTGTGGTGGCAGGCTGGACACAGGGCTGGATGAGCAGCTAGTGGACAACCTGAGTGGGGCTGACATTTAGGACGTCCTTTTCAAGCAAGGTGCAGGGCTGTCCGTGTGGAGCTGACTTCGAATTACTTCCATCATCTTCAGGTTACCGCAGTTACTTGAATCTGGGCTTGGGGCTAGAGGTAGTGCTTCGAAAATTAATGTCTTGGAACCAGAATTATTCTGATATTTGCATTAATTTACTATCGCGCTAATAGATTCTCATGCTCTAATCACATTTATAGTGTGTTTTTTTTAAATGCAGCAGAAAAATTTGAACTAAAACTTATTTCTAATTTTTACTCATCCCTAGAGGTCACTTTCTTGCATAAAGCTGGCCCTGAGCTTGTAAGGTTTCTCACAGTCTCGCTGGATGTGGATTTCGCACTTGTTAGAAAATTGCCTTTTTGTGCCCTGCCATCTCTGACTGAGTTAATGTTGGTTTGCGTTTTTTTCACATAAAGATTCACAGAAGGCAAAACCTTGGCAAGGTGGTATTGGATAGATGAACTGCAGCAGGGCAGGGTGAGGTAGGTTTCTTAACCTTTCCCAACCGTGAGGGCTTTGGCAATTGTACTCACATACTGCAGCGAAGGTGTCATCCCTTCCAGACCTTACACCCAGGAACTGATTCCCCTTTTGCTTGCCTTGCTCAGGATCAAGCGTTTGAAGAACCCAAAAATTCTATTTAAGTCCTTGCCATCTTGGGCACTTAAGTTTTTTAGTTTAATCTGGTACCTAAATCCTTAACAGGTGGCCTGAATTTCTTAGGTTATTCAGAAACCAATGCTTCCCACATTGAGGCCGGAACTCAAAGCAGCAGTCTGAGTTCATATGCCAAATCAAGAGGATACAGATGCGCCTGTGTGTGTGTTTATATTTATATGTATATATACATACGCACACGTGAGTCACAGCATGAATTGGGAACAAGCTGAAAGGGCTGGATTTCACTGCCCAATAGGCACAGGGAGTCTAGATCAAAAAACAAGTGTCAAAATGATAAATAACTTCTGAGTTCTCATCTCCTCCTTTTTATGATTCAAAGGGTAGTTGGTATAGGCAGCCTATTGTAGCTGAGTGACATACAGGAAAAACGTTTGGAAGGAGGGGGTTTCTTCTGAATCTTCTACCAAACACAGTGATGTTATTTCTGCTGCAGAGGACAGAGTATTATATTTGAGTCTGAGTCACCCAATTTCACCATGGGCCACGTGAGACTTCAGCTTAATAAGTACAATAAGTTCTGAATCTATTCTTAAATTGCTCTGATGATCTGGTAGGAAACAGCTGAACGTTGCGTCATTCTGTGGCAGAATCTGCAGGTTTGGTTTTATACCAGTAGGTGTAACAACAGGATTCGATTTAGCCATCCTTCTTAGAAGTCTTTATAAAGCTTCCTCCTCTTTTTCCTCTGGCTGCAGCTTTCCAGTTACATGAAAGGAAGAAAGCATGTTAACAAAAAACAGAACAGGTCACAAAAATGTATCAAAAGCATATTCTCTCTCCCAAATAGAAGCTGAAATGGCATACAGGGTCACCCGTGCTGGGGTGACTGTCACCCCACCCCAAGTGTAGGTGCGTTCAGCTTGATGCCAGCTCTTTGCTTTCCTGTTGGCCGTCTTAGTGGGTTGGAAGTAAGAAAGTTTGCTCACTTGCTTGGCACTGAGGGAGATCTACTACTACAGCTGGTCTGTGCGTGAGCTTGCAAAGCAGTGCAGTTGCTGAAAGCGGAGGGAAATACAGAGAAACCTCCTGGTTTCTCTGCTCTGATTTTTACAGCAGCAATTCTCAAGATAGGGGTCACCAGTCCAGAAAGGCCCGACAATGTGAGTTTTAGGACTGATATCTGTATCAGAGCTGCATTAGACAGGCTAACTTCCCATACACTTTGCCATCAGACAAATCACAAGACTCTAAACTTACCCCAGATTTCAGCAAATAATTTTTTGAGGAGGATGAAATCCCTCTCCAGCAAAGCACCTGGAAGTGGTGAGAGGATGAAATCCCCTGAACTCCTGAAGCAGAACTAACACATCTACTTCTCAGAACAATTTTTACTGTTATTTGAAATGAGACCTCTTGGTAGAAAGGTTACAGATTATTTAAGTTATACAGTAACAGGGAAAACAAAGCTCCTTGTATTTGCCTGCTCGAAATCCTCTAATACAATAATGCATGTGTCGAAGCAGCATCTAAATGTCATTTCTGTGTGTCACCATGGAGGAAATGTTATTCCTAAGCACAAACTGTTTCCTATACACAGGGTTTTTTTAGCCTTCACAGACCCATAAAAGCTGTCAAAATGGATGATTAGCAGCTCCAGTAAGTTTATCTTATGCATCCCTGTAAACATCAGGAACTGCCTTCTCTGTTGTTTTTGCTGTCTCTGTTTTTCAAGCACGGTTGAAATTACCCATGTAAATGGGTTCTGTTGAGAAGAACAACAAGCACAAACAACCCTGTGATAAACTGTCTTGCCAGTCTTATTTTTTAGGCCAAAAAAAAATTGATCTGGTAAACACTCAGGTGCTGTGTGACTTTCCAGCAAGTTCAGTATTCTGTGGCACGAGTCTATTTTCAAGCAAGTTTGTCCAAGCAATTACTTTGTGAATCACAGTTCAATTCACACAGAACCAAGTCCTGGGTCGTTTCAGGGTGTGCAGCCTTTGCTGGGCTCTGCCCGTACGGGTGCCTGGGCCGCCTGCGGCAGCTGATGCTCCCTGGGGGATGCGGAGGCTGGGCCAGGGTGCCAAGTGCCAGATGCTTTCACAGAATCACAGAGTGGATGGGGTTGGAAGGGACCTCTGGAGATCATCTCGTCCAACCCACCTGCTAAAGCAGGTTCACTCAGAGCAGATCACACAGGAATGTGTCCAGGCGAGTCTTGAACGTCACAAAGTGATCCCAGTGATGGATTTTGTGTCTCGGGAGAACTCGGCCAAGCATAAGCCTCCTCACCTGTAGAATATGAAGCAGAGCCAGTTGCTGAAGCTGGCAGGCTCTCAAGTGATCATGTCAGAAGAAACACGGGGCAGATGCACCCAGAGAGCAGCAGCAGCGCTGGGGAGAAATTGGACTCCAAAGGTGCGAGGAAGAGCACGCGGCTCCTCTCAGGTAGTGGTGGAATGTCTTAGTCTTGTAGGAGGTTTGGATATCCTCATGGAGAACTCCGTAGAAATTCCTACAAATAATATCTAGAAATACAGAAATGGCCAGTAATGGTGATTTTTGCATGTTGTAATATGATGCTGTAGCAGGCTAACATTTAATTCATGGTAGCTGCCATGTCTCAGCGGTGTGTGTTTGGAGGTAAGGGTAGCATGTTCATAACGTGTGCCATACCTTAAAGATCTATAGAGACTCACACAGGCACGTGCACACAACCCAAGCATACACCTCTGAACAGCAGCTCTTCAGCAGCAGGCACCGTTCTTCAGATAAAACTCAGGTCTCCGTCACTCACTCTGGGAACATGGTGTGATTGGTTTGGAGGAGGGGAGAGGGAGGTGTAGAAGACAAATAGACCAAAAGCACCATTTTATTAAAGGCAACAAAGCGATGTGTTGCCTTTGGCCTTCTCTCTAGCAAGCGTTAGGGTCGAGCACTCGTATGCTCCAAAGCAAGCAGGACTCAGTGTCTCTGCAGGAATCCTGTTTTGTTGTGATTCTGGCTCTGTGGCTTTTCTGCTGCTTGTGGGCACTGTTCCTTGGGCAGAGGGAAGGCAGAGAGCTGGTTGCATTGCTGGCGGGAGTGACAGATGGCAAACGATGGGGAGACTGCGCCCCTCAGATGAAATGGGGCAGGGGGAAGAGTGTGGGGCACCCCCAGCCATGGCACATGAAGACACTGGGGCAGAGAGTGGGGAGCAGAGCACTGATCAGAGGAGATGATAATGATGGAAGAGCAGCAAGAGAAACAAAAATAAAAGACCAAAAGTGCAGGGAAAAAGTGTAGAGTTGGAGAGAAGAGCTGGACACAAGGTTGTGCCCTTTTTAGTGGAAGGCTGTTGGGTTTTTACTTGATTTCTGCGTGTTTACTTTATTTCTGTGTGTTCTTGATCTTTTTAGTTTCTTGTCCAAAACCTTCTTTGCTGCCTCTGGGAAGTTTTCAGACAGTGGCTAAGATTCAACAGTGCATTTTCATCGAACACTTGGGCAGAGCGAGAGGTCCAAGGAGGGAAAAACTTCACATCCAGAGTCCAGGTTGTGTGGAAGCAGCTGAAGGTGAAAGGATAAGCATTAAAAAACAAAACAAAACAACCAAACAAAAACAAAAAACAAACAAAACAAAACAAAAACCAACCAACCAAAAACCTTGGTGAATCCAGTGAAATCCTTTCAAAGAAGGAAGAAAGGAGGAAGAGGAGGATAAAAGCCTGGGAAGGAGACATGGCTTCATCTGTATTGGAGTGTGATGGGAGAGGAAAGCCACTCTGGAAGAAGCCAAAAGCCAGCAGCTGTCACACCAGTAGCCCTCAGGGACAGACAGGCGGCTTGTCCCTGGTGATGGGCCCTGAGCTGCTCTTCTCAGTTTTGAGGCTAAATACAAGCTGTAGAGCTATCCTCAACGTGGTGACATCAGGTCCTTCCCTGTGCAGGAGCTAGGAAGAAAAGCCCTGGCTCGAACTTGTTTTCTTTACCCCTTGCAATATCTCGGATTTGAATGTTCACACCTCAAAAGCAATGTTATTGGTCTCAGGGTTCACTTGGGGCCACTGCTAAGAAAGGGGAGGGTGCAGGAGAGGAGGGGACGTGTGGGCTGAGACCCAGCACCGTGGTGAAAACTTCAGCTGTGCACGGCAAAATCCAGTGGAGGATGGAGAAACAGCAGTGAATATATATTTACCAAAAAAAAAAAAATTGTGTGAGACACTCCCTTCCCCCATAAGCTACTTCCATTTCATTTTCTGTAATACTTCGGTGCTGCCCTTTCTCCTGACCATACCTTTAATTTATTATATGTACCATTTTCTTCAGGAAATGGAATCATCTTATTGCGTGAAAATCTCAGCTCAATTGTGTTCCTTAGTGAAAGTTTCTGGCTTTCAAAGTTGTAGAGGAAAGCTCACGTACGTGACCTGGATGAACAGTGAGGTTCAGAAAATAGGAGCCAAGTAAAAAGAAGAGCCACAAATGTGTTATTTGAAAGCAGACGCTAATTATTTCTTATCTAATCTTTTGAGTTTCTTTGGTCGTGACCTGTGATTTTGAGATACAGTGACAACTTAATAGAGAGATGTGTGATGGGTGATTGTCTAGGTAATGCTCCTGGGGAAATGCATCACTCAACTCAATGTAGTTTTGGAAACTGCAAGAATAGTTAAAAACTTTCCATTTCATGCAGCCTTCAATACTCTGGTGGAGCAGATCAGGCACTTTCTCAGCACTATGTGAGGCTCCCATCATCCTTTTCACACAGTGTCTGTGGCCCTGTTCTTGTCTCACACCCTAAAAGCTGAGAATCTTTAATGTCTTTTATTGAGCAAATGTGCTTCTGCCCATTAGTGGAAACAGCACTGAATGATCTGTGCAAACAGCAAATATGAGAAAATATGTACATTATAGAAAAACGTTATATATTTGAGATATTATCTAGCTGTTTATGAAGATCAGTGTTTTAAAAATCACATTAAAATACAAGGTCTAGTATTTTATGTACTGCAAAGAAATTGGCAAAGTCCCTTTATGCTGACCCCCTAGGAATCCACACAGCTAGCTCTGATTTTTATGGGATGCGGTTATGAAGCATTTGAGGTACAACCTCCCACCCAGGGTCCGAACTTGGCCAATGCACCTTGCTTGCTGGAAGGCAACCCTAAGTAGGGAAACAAATATTTTGCAGCCATTCCTGCTGATGTGATGCTGTCTCTGTGCTGTGAGGAAGGGGTGACCGTCAGTGTGCAGACGAGGAGGCACCCAGGGCTGAGTTACGGATGCAGCAGGGATTGCCTCCTGCTCTGCCCATGTCAGGTCTTCAGCCCAGACACGAAAGTGCAGGGACACCCTCATCCCCCAGACCCCACACCTTGTGAATGTGTGAATATGCCAGGCTGGCACTGGTATTAGCAATCCTTCATTAATCTTCGGGTTGCCAAGACTTTGGAGTGCCTGGGGTCTGCTTGTCAGAAAGATGGAAATAGCCGATTTATGGTGAGTCACTGAGCTGCTCAGATGGCAGTCTCCCAAAACAGACATCTGAAGTAACTTCACTTTCCTGCACCATGTAAAATGCCAGGCAGTTTTCCCCAGGTTGAGCCATATACTGCTTCCCTCCTGTGTGGGAGCACAGGCTGTGGCCCCCACTCACACTTTCCTGCCAAGAGCATGAGCCAGCCTTGTCCAACAGAGGGAACTGACTTTTCTGCTTCTTGGCTATCATCTCTCTGAATGATCTAGCTGGTGACTCCAGACACAGTTAATTTCATTTATTTTTTTCTCATCAGCTCATGAAAGTTCCAGTTGTGCCTGCTAATTTCTTCCATAACCTTACGAAAAGACAGCTTTTATAGCTGGGCTTTCCCAGATGCTCTATACCGCGGATCCAGTCGTGCTGACTGCCTGTGTCATTAGCAGCTAGTTAGAGCCCATGTGTGTACGTATGTATCGCGTACTTCATATTGCAGAAAGCAGTGCCTAGGGCAAGTTTGCAAGTCACTTGCGTACTCTTGGCTCCATGCTGGTACTCTAAATCATACAATCACAGAATAGTTTGGGTTGGAAGGGACCTTCAAAGCTCATCCAGTCCAACCCCCCTGCCATGAGCNTTTCCCCTTGTCCTGTCATAACAGGCCCTGCTAAAAAGTCTGTCCCCATCTTTCTCATAGGCCGCTTTTAAGAACTGAAAAGCTGCAATAAGGTCTCCCTAGAGCCTTCTCTTCTCCAGGCTGAACAACCCCAACTCTCTCAGCCTGTCCTCACAGCAGAGCTATTCCAGCCCTCTGATCACTTTTGTAGCCTCCTCTGGCCCCTCTCCAACAGGCCCATGGCTAGGAACAGGTAGCTGGATTGCAGGTATGGGAGAGGAGTGAGAAATGAAGGGAAGAGGTGGAAAACAGGAAAGCACAGAGAGGGAAATGGGCATGAAAATCAAGCAGTGAGGCTGCGGTGGAAGAGAGTGCAGCCAAGGCTCCCTGTAGGGAGCTCACAGCACACTGTGCCATGGCATGGGGCACGATGATGCCTGAGGTCCTGCTCACCACTGGCAGGGAGAAGGGGTCGCTTGAGGAGGTGGTGCAAAGTGCTCTCAGCAAAATCAAGACGTAGAGTTGTTTGCGCTGCAGCGTTGCAGGGCTTGTGCCAAGGACCTGATGATAGCACTGCAATGAAAATAAATGCTTGTGGAGGCCGAGCTTCCCCCACACCCAGCAGGAAGCAGGGAAAGGCCATGGGTTTGCACCCCAGGACACCTTGAGGAAATCAACCTGGGCACCTGCCAGGTATTGCAAGTGCTTTGAAAGACAGATTACTAAAAAAAATTGGTAACGTAGAGCTGGAGAAATAAGTTTTTTTCCTCAGTGGATAAAAGAGGAAAGTAAAGAAATGCCAGATGCTGTAACGGAGACGTGCTTTCATAAAATGGAAGGATTGCCCATGGCTTGAGACTACTTTTCTTCTCCAAGCCACTACTGGACACATGGACAAGTATTTTTTAGTTAACGACTTTTCCTGTTTTCACTTTCCAAGATTTGAGCCTATTAACTGGTACATGTGAGTTTTGAGACACAGGTGAGAACTACTGGTACCAGAATTTTAACAATTATAAACAGAATAAAGGCAGTATTATCACCGAGGTGATAATCACATGGCCAGCATTGTTGGATTAAAGAGCAAGGCTGGTTCCTGAGTAATAACCACGTCTCCAGCCCACAGGGCTCTATATCTGCACCCTGGTGCCCCAGACCAGCCACATCAGGAGATGCGGCAGCTCCCTTCCAGCCCACATTACTGGGGCTTTGCCACAGAAACAGGGATGCAGGTGATTATGCCTGCACCATGTGGGTTGGGGCTGGGACTGGAGTGAGCAACAGACCCAGAAATGGGGCTAAAACCAAGAATGAGGTGGAGACCTGCACTGCTGCATCATGAAGGGCCAAACTCAGGCTTTCAGGGCCCGTATAGACAAACCATAAAAAGGTCCCAACATTAATAATCAGTCATTCTGTAACTAGCATTAAATATGATAATTTCCAGGACTGGTCCTGTGGAAAGCTGGCAGTCTATAAAAGAAATGTGCAAAGAAGCGAGCTAAAATTTCTGTATACAGCAAGCTTTTCATAGGCTTAGGGAAAGGAGCGAGGGCTGGACTGAAAAAAGTCCGTCATGCTCTGCAACAAGCGTGGTGGAAGAGCCATCAGTGTATCTGTTAACAGCATAACTGCCATGGAAAGTTAATTCCTGTACAGATTCAACCCTGACTCACGGGTTTGTGGGGGAGAAAAATCTCGAAGCAGGAGTGGCAAAACACCAAAGATGGTGAAAGGAGGGAGAGAAGTTTCAGTGAAATAGAGAGGGGGGAAGGAGCTGGAAGAGTGAATGGGAAACCTTTCCAGCTCCAGGGGTAAGCAGACATTTTGGTAGGTTTGAGGGAAATGATGCAGAGAGGTAAAGTGGTGAGGTGAGGTCCTGTGGGAACGCAGAGGCAGACAGACACATGCAAGAGACCTACAGCTGAGGGAGGGGACCTGCAAGGAAAGGGATTAGTGGGCAGAGGAGGCAGCTGAGAGGCTTAAACACAGAGTAGATAAGGAAAAAAAAATGATTTTTGAAAATTATTATTGTTTTCCTCTGGGCAAACTTGGTTCAAAATATATCACTGTCCTTAAAATACTTGGCTTGAGCCATGCTCCAGCTGCTCACCACCTTCTCAAGGCCAGGCTACACCTTCCCAGTCCCAATGACCCACGAGGCATTTCCAAACACAGCCTTAGACCCTCATCAGCCCCTTTCAAGGTCATCCAGGTACTCTCCGTGCTTTGCACAAAAACTCAAGGTTTTCCTTCTCCATTCTTGACCACAGGCATCTCTTCCTGCCCTTCAGGTGGGGCGGCCTATTTGGTGTTGGGTCCAGGCCCACGCAGCTTCCCTGGCAGGGCGCAGGCAGGAGCAGGCACCGCAGGCAGGGCACCGAGAGGTCTCACTCCATCATAGGGGCAAGGAGACCCAAAGTGCACCAGGGAGTGAGAAAAGAGGGTTCAGCAATGACTCACAAAAGGGTGTTCCTCTGAGAAAAACTGGAGATCTTTCACTGAAAGGTTTAACTTACCTGGCTTTGTTTTTTTTGTCAGTCTAAATCCCATTGAAGATTACCACCCTGCACTCCCCCAATTTGGACGTGCAGCTGCTTGCAGCAAGTTGCAAGGGGCACTCAGTTTCTTGAGTGCTGCAGGAAAACCAGGGTTTAGAGATGCTGGGGGTCACAGTCTGCAGTGGGTGCCACCACGTGAGCACAGCGACTTCAGGACTGGTGAAGTGAGCTCTGGAAGCCCCCTCCCATGGCTGTAAATAGGTGACTGGGATTGATGGGGGTGCTTCAGAGAAAGGACAGATTTGGGGAGACAATTGCAAAGGATGTTTGCACTCACCCTTTAAGTAGGGTTTGGAGCAGGAGGTAGATCTTGACCCATGTAAAGACAGCATGGATGTTTTGTGCCTTGACAGAAGTGAGTCCAAGCGCAAACGGTGTGTGATCTGCACATCCTCCAGTTACACCTTGGAAACCCTAAAAAGCTGCCTCTGAACCACAGATGTGGAGCAGATGCTGGGACTGGGAGACAGAGGCACCTTTTTTACTCCTTGGTAGCACCCACCAGGGTCAGTGACAACTGGGTGGGGCATTGCCAAATTGTCAGGCCACAGACTCAAGTCCCAGAGCCCTCTGGAAGCATCAACTGCTTCTAAGCATTGAGTGTATCCAGTGCTGTGTGCTGGCCTCAGCAAACAGCTTAGGAGAGAAAACAAAGCAGAGCTTTGCAACACTTGAGGTGCCGCCTGTGGTCTGGGGCACAATAGCTTCACGCTGCACACAGCTGATCAAAATGCTCCTTTAGGGCAAATGACAGAGAAACATTTTCTGGTGCTGTATTGCCAGGATTTGGCCCAGTTGGTGGACTGTTGAAGGGTTTGATAAGATAGAATAATTCCTCTAAGTTATTTTTGACCTGCATTGCACAGCATGTAATGAGATAAGGGGATTTGAGAGGGTTAAACCAGCTAAAGGGAGGCAATGATCTCACAGAGCTGCACATCCTCTTTGATGAACACTGTCTTTTGCCACCTTTCAGACATGGGCCTGATCTACCATAATTTCTAAGAGCTCAGCTTTTGCAGGTTCACTTCTACATGAAAAGTTCTTGAAAAGTGCAGTATCAGCAATTTTACAGCAAAGCAATTTTTCCAACAAGTATCAATGTAATTAAGTGGGGGTGGGATGTGTGCTGGAGCTTAAAAAACACGATTTAAATGCACAGTCACAACAGAAATGATAAAGAGGGTGGAGAGGCAGGAACAGGATCATCACCTGGATTTCGGAGCCTGTCTTTTTGCTGGCTGAAGAAGCTGGTTGCTTTTTTAGATAGAAATCAAAAGGTGGATGCTCACTGGTGTGACATTCTGATCTTTAGATGTCTCAACAACGTGCAATCAAATCCTGCAATGCACCGGTGACCTTGTCCAACCACTCTTGGAGAAGGTCATCATGGAGAGGGGTCTCAGGCGCCTTCTCTGCAAGATCAAACACCCCATGTACATTTCCCAATGTGAGTGCTTTTGCTGCCTCTTTCTAAATGGCTGCATTTTTGTCATCATGGCTGCCTCCCTCAGGTATCCACTGCTTGTCAAGGTCAATCAAATCACCTAGGAGTGAATCATGGTAAAATGGGGTTAAGGCAATGCTTAGCAGAGCAGGGTATGAAACGATCACTCACAAAAGTCCTGACTGCTGTACAGAAGCAGTGGAGTGGATGTGGAAGTGCTGTTGCAGTGGGAGAGGCCCACCTCGGAATACCATGGGCACAGCCTACGGCACAGCCTAGGGGATTAATTAATCCAGGATAGCTTACAGGATAGCCTATGGGATAGACTGGAAAATAGCCTAGAGGATAGCCTAGCAGGTAGCTTCCAGCACAGCTTAGGGGATAGAGCGTAACACAGCCTACAGGATAGCTAACAGGGTTGCCCATGGGACAGCCCTACAGTGGCAAGGGGTCTCTCCTGGGTGGCTTCAAGTGCCTGCTCCAAGCTGGCAGAGGAAGGATGTGAAAGTATCTTTCTTATGGGGAAATACTGAGAGAGCTGGATCTGTTCAGCTTGGAGAAGACTGAGAGGGGATCTTATTTACGTTTATACATATCTCAAGGGTGGGACCAAACTCTTTTTTAGTGGTGCCCAACGATAGGATGAGGAGCAACAGGCACAGACTGAAGCATAGGAGGTTCCATCTGAATATGAGGAAAAACTTCTTTACTTTGAGGGTGCCAGAGAACCCTTCAAAACCCTCCTGAACACATTTCTGTGTGATCTGCTCTGGGTGAACCTGCTTGAGCAGGTGGGTTGGACTAGATGATCTCCAGACATCCCTTCCAACCCCAACCATTCTGGGATTCTGTGAAGCAAAGGCTTGTACCTCCCAAAAGAGTCCCCTTGCTGCTGGCTCTGAGAGCATTAGGAGTGTCACTGGCTTCAGTCCCAAAGGCCAGCCTGGCTCTGCAGGTAAGTTGTGCCTCGCTCGTGTTGCAGCAAAGGCCTGGAGGCGGGCAGGGAAGGCAGCACTGACCCCATTGCCACACACCCAATTCTCCCAGACTGCAGCGCCGAAGAGGCCAGAAAATGCTTTCGCAGCTGCTCCATCAGGAGCCTCAGAAAACGTAGAGAGCTAACATTCACAGGACAGGCTGTTTCCAGCCTCTGTGCATGCTTGCAGCCCATCAGACAGCCTCTCCCCAGTGGGGATGGAGGAGCTGCTGTCTCAAAGCTCTCTCTCCTCTGTGACCGAGCGTCACCCACCACCACTGCTTCAGCTCCCCACAGGCGCCGGCACTGCAGCACAGCACAGACACACAGCAGATGGCATATGGCATCTGCTCAGGGAATCGGCTGTCGGGTGCTTTGCTCCCTCCTGGTTTTCAGCTGTGCCTTCCCATGGGAAATGCCTCTGCCAGGATACTTTACATTCCCTTAAATAACAAATTCCTTTGCAACGGGGGTAGTATGCACAGGGTGTTGGGCTAGAGCATGGGTTTTATGCTTTCTTTGCCTGCTGCTTTTTCTTTCCATCCTTGTAATGGTAACAGGAGGGATGTGGAAATCAAGCTGCCGAGTTTGGGCTGAGATGGTGCGAGCCATGGCTGTGGCAGGTGTCCGAAAGAAGACTCTCAGAGCAAGGGACAGCTGTGAGCCTGTCACACCACTTGTAGGGTGCAGGCAGCCCACCAGAAGGGTTGGTACTAATTAGTAATTACGGCCCTATTTCAGCATAAAAATGAACGGCATCTCTCACCACTCTGATGGTGGAGGATTTTTCTCCTCCCCTGCCCCCCCAGGGGATAAGTGCAACTTGGTCTTGTGTGTATCAGGGGCTGGTCAGCCCCAGGGTCAGAGCTACAATGCAAATGCCCAGCAGCTCTCAGCCCTACAGCTGAGAGGGGTTGTTGCTATGGGAATGGAGAGGGCACTTGCAGACAGCATCTGGAGCCCACGTCTTTCCCTGTCCAAGGCAGCTGGATTTGGAGAGAAGCAAAACTAAAAGGAGGTGGCAGAGAGAGACAGAGGCACAGCAAAATGCATGCATGTTAGAGGAGGGACCTTCCCAGAATGAGAGTACAGTGGGATACAGAAGAGCGGGGACACCAAACTGTCAGGCAGCAGTGGCTCGGCTTAGTAGGATAAACCTTATTTTCTGCTCCATTTAACACTGGAAAAAAAAGTCCAGTGAAAATCCAGCTGTAGCAAGATGGGATCTGCCTCCTCAACTTACCGGCCCAAGTGTATTTATTTGGATATTGATGGAAGAATTCAAAAGGTACTTTTGCTGTTTTTCACAAAGTAGCGTCTCCGGAGGCAGCAGAGGCTGCGGGCTGTGTTTGCTGCACGACCTATTTCTGTAATGTGAGTTAGATGCATGTTTGCATTCAGCGCCGTTGCGGGCTTCAAATCCTTTTTTTTAAGGGGAGAGGGGGAGATCTTGAGTGGCTTCTGCTTTGCACACAGATGTTTATTTAAAGGGGAAGGGGAGGCTGGCAGCAGGGGAGGGCTGGGCACTGCCAGTTCTCGCTGCCAGTGTGGGGATCCTTGGCTTCGCAGCCGTGCAGGCTTCCCCTCTCGGAGCAGCATTGCGACATGTTTACAAAGTTTTGCCTGTGGAGAGGTTTTTCACCCAAGCAGCAGGAGCTGGAAAGCACGGCGTGATGAGTTATTTAGAGATTGCCTGCCGGGGGGGTTAGCGATGGGCATTTTCCTCCCGCCACGCTGAAGGGCAGGCAGGTGCCCGGCTGTTGTGTGATGGAGTGTGCTGCTTCTGCATCGCCGGGGGGCTGAGGGGTCCCCCCCACCTTTGCCAAGTTGTTCATCAGTGGCGATAGATGTTAATGAAAACTTTCGCTTCCATTAGCCTGCCTTGTTTGCTTAACCACGGTTCACAGCACAGGGGAAACTGCAGGAGAAATGTATTCCGGCTGAAAGGGAGAGCTCACACGCTGTCGAGCTGACAGCCCACTGCTTTTAAACAGAAACAATGCCGCTGTGTCTTTGTAAGTCAGCTTTTTCTTCTTTTTTTCAGCAGTTCTTTGGCCATAAACCAAGTGCCTTTTTTGTAATAGAGTGAGAGGGGCCACGAGGCTCAAGAGCAAGTAAACTCTGTCTTGCAAAATTCAAATATATCTCTCTCGTGTCTTCCTGCTCTAAATCTTCTTTTCACCCAGCCTCGCCTTTTGTTTCTCCTTTAAAAACGAACAGCAAAGATACTCTTTCCCTTCCCTCCCCTTTGCCGTATGAGTGACCGCAGAAACGAGGTAAAGGGAGAGCTGATACTCACAGTCCCATTCCGCCACACACATCTCCGTTGCCTGTGGTCCCCTCTGCCGCTTCCCTGGAGACCCACCACGACCGCCAGAGTCTTGTCCTCAAGAACAAGACCTCAGAGAACCCAAATCTGCACCACATTCCCCAGAGCAGGCTGCTCCTCTTCAACCGTCTTGGGGTCTTAGACATGATGGTGGTCCCTCTACCACTGTGGTCTCCTCCGTATGGGTGGGAGGGAGCGTGCTGGCTTCGCTGAGCTGAGGGTGCCGCTTCTCTTTTGCTGGAGCTTAATGAGTTGGTCGCCTGGCAGCCCCAGAAGCAAGGCTTCTGCCGAGCTCCCTGGCACCTTTACAGTTCAATATGAAAATATTTCAGTATTTTGGAAGGGTGGTAAGTGTTTCCATAGGTGTTGGTAAAGCACATTGTCTGTCATCTATGCTGGTTTTAAAAAAAAAAGAAAAAAAGAAGAAGAAAAGAAATAGTGTTTCTCAAAACCAGTCTCTGGAGAGTACTTTTGACACTAAAAACACGGAAGAGGCACAATTGCATGAGCAAGCAAATGCAAACTCAGGCAGTATTAAGGGGGTTTTTGCCTGATAAATGTTATCTGTTTCTTCTGTCAGATGTAAAATTCCATCTGTGCAATGTTTGGAAGGATTCCTGCAGTAAAAATGCCATGTAAATGGGGTTCACCCAGGGGTAAGCAGGGCATATCTCAGATTCTCATGCCTCCTCAGTAACAACATCATTTGAAAGAAAAGCTACCCTTAATCTTCCAAGGAATGCAGTATTGGAGGCTTCTAAAGGGAACTCGTTAAATCAATGCTAAGCTGCTCATCAACTCAGTAATGAGGTATGAGCTTCATTATAACTGCGCTTGTTAAGTTTGAAAGGGTTCAGTTCCAGCTTGCAACTGGCTTGCTGGACATTGCAACCGGGCATCCTACAATAGCGCTAGATGTGCCGGCAAATTTTAACAGGTTAACTCTGTTTCCATGGCCTCATCCCGATTTTCTACCACTGCAGACACAGGGCATTCTACTGACTTTGGGAGAAGTTGTTTTGCCACAGCACTGAGGTGAACGAAGGGACACACCAGGCTCAGAGACCTGCTCGCCACCTCCCCTGGGAACCTGCGCATTGCAGAGGAGCACTTTGAAGTGCTTTGTAACAGGAGCAGTGAATTAAGCTAAGTAGGTTTGTGTGTCAGCAGGTCCGGAGGGGCACAGTGGGGAAGGCAAAGGGACGTGGTGATTGTTGGAGGAGGGTTTGCTGGCTTTGAAACTGTCCTCAGTGGCTGCTGAAATAAAGACAGCATCATAGAATCATAGAATCATTTAGGTTTGAAGAGACCCTCAAGATCGAGTCCAACCATAACCTAAGTCTAGCAATAAGCCATGTCCTTAAGAACTACATCTACACATCTTTTAAACACCTCCAGGGATGGTGACTCCACCATTTCCCTGGGCAGCCTGTTCCACTGCTTGACAATCCTTTCAGTGAAGAAATTTTTCCTAATATCCAATCTAAACCTTCCCTGGCACAACTTGAGGCCATTTCCTCTTGTCCTATCACTTGCTGCTTGGGAAAAAAGACCAACACCCTCCATGCTACAACCTCCTTTCAGGTAGTCGTAGAGAGCAATAAGGTCTCCCCTCAGCCTCCTTTTCTCCAGGCTGAACAGCCCCAGTTCCCTCAGCTGCTCCTCATCAGACTTGTGCTCCAGACTCTTCACCAGCTTCGTTGCCTCCTCTGAACTCTCTCCAGCACCTCAACATCTGTCTTGTAGTGAGAGGCCCAAAACTGAACACAGGATCTGAGGAGCAGCCTCACCAGTGCTGAGTACAGGGGGATGATCACTTCCCTAGTCCTGCTGGCCACACCATTCTTGGTGCACATGACCATCAGCAGGGCTGAGGATGAGGCCAGCATGTCCCAGGGGAAGGGCTGAGACCCACAACTGCCAGCACCATGGGCACCCAGGAGTCCAGTGGCCTCCTGTGGGAGGGCAGTGGGAAGCTGAGAGCAGAGGGGAGCCCGGCCCAGTGCTGCTGTGCATGAGTCCCATATCACACTGGGGAAGCCTGTCCCTCACCTCAGTAACTGCCTCGGCCTCTGCCCTTTCCCCTTGGCCCCGTCCTGCCTGTGCCCACAAAGGCTCCTGGTCACTTGTCACAGTTTGATCAACTGACCTTTCAGAGGCATGGGAAGGCACAAAATGTTCTTCACCAAAACTGACTGCAGGGGCAGGTTCTCCTCCCACGGGCAGAGCTGACTGAGTATCTCCCCACACTGGGGCAGCACAGGCTATGCTTTCGGAGGGACACAAGACAACCCACCCTGTCCCAGCAGACACCAGCTGTGGAACCCCCCACAGGCACCTGAGCTCAGGATCCCTAAAGAGTTGACTTTTGTGCCCACCAGCGGAAGGCTTCAAGCTGCTGTTATCTGTGTCCCAGCCATGGGGCAGGGGATGGAGGTCTCCCATGGGGTCACCACCTACCGAGCTGGTGGAGGTAGAGCTGAAAGTGAAGCAGGAGGCAAAGGGGACAGCCATGCCAGGGCTGCTGGAGAGGGAAGATCCAAGACTTTGCAGCATCACAACCCCCTGCCAAACCGGGGACTCTGTGCAAACCAGATTCAAAGAGGTCACTTGTTCTCAGAGCTGGTTCAAAAATGAAGTTACAGCGTAATGCACTTCCTATCCAGTGCCTAGGTAAAGGGGATACATGCCCAGGGGAAACATGTTCTGCTTGGTTTATTTATTTTTAAAGGATTCTCTCACCCAGAAACACCCAGCAGTTCGTTACCCACTTGCCTGGACACAAACTCCTCCTGCACTTCGCACATGTGCCCGGGGCTCAGCACACCTGTGAAACACCTCCCTGTCCCACCTCTGACACAGCCTGGTCTGCTGCCAGGCAAAGGAGAAGACAGCGGGATGGGGCGAAGCCATGGTCGTGTTTCATACAGGATAAGGTGATCTTGCAGTACCACTATGGATGGGGATTTCTTGTTCCTGGAGTGCCAATGGATGGGGTCAAGCACCCAAACCCCCAACCTGCCAGCAGAGCAGTGAAGTTTGCTCTACCAAAATTAAGCCGGATCTGTAGTCTTATTTTCCTTCATAACCTTATTAACCCTTTGGGTGCATTTTTAGGAAAAATTCCTGAGTCTGTTTCAAATTAAAAATCCACCAAAAAGAAAATATTCCCTAGCCCATGCCCAGGTTTTTTCCATGGAGAAACTACAGGGGAACATTTTCTTCCGACCTTCGAGATTTACATGGTAGCAGAGCCAAACCAGCCAGTGGCCATATTCCCAGATGGGTGCTTCATGGCTCTTGTTTTCAAATGTCACAGGTCTTTGCTCACTGAGTTGTAAGACGTTCCTTTGACAAAAATGTTTAATTCAAGAGGATTTCTGTTTCCAGTGTCTTAATCAGCATCACATTTGTTACAAGGATGGAAAGTTAGAGGGGTACAGAGCCTGAGCTAACCGGAAAAAAAGAAAAGCACTGCCGCCTTTGTCAAGGATTCAGGGAAATCACTCAGGGTGGTATTTTCTTCATCTTCAGAAAGCAAGTAAAGAATTTTGGAGCCATTTTGCTGGTTGAGTGAGTCATTCTGGATGCCAAACAGAGAAATGACTTTTTTTTTTTTTCCTCAAACAAATGCATTGAGTTCAGCCTTTCTGGGTGTCTACTGTACTGGCAGGACATGGATCCATCCACACCCATTGTTCTTCTTGGCCTGAGGTCCACAATGAACAGAACAAAGCTAAGATTGCATTTTGGTCCTGTGGTTATTGTACTGAAGCATCAGCACATAGGAATCGTTTCTGTCATGTGAGCTTTTTTTTTTAATTAGATCAAGAACAACTGTGGTATAAATGCCTAGACTCCAACAAACCAAACAGATTTTTCCAAAGCTCACGATGCTATTTTTAACATGCCAAACTGGATTCAGATTAAAACCAAAACGCAGCAGAAAAATAATGATGTGATGATCAGTTCAAGGCGATTAAATAATTTTGCATTCCAGCGAACGTCTCAGCACAGCTGGGCAAGCTTGCCCTGCGGTGCCCATGGACCCAGTTCCCTGCCTGTTTGGACCAGGTATTTAGGGCAATGCCCTTTCAGCTGCCAATCATCAGAGGGGTGCACAGACAGGGGGTTCACAGGCAGCTGGGACATGAACACCTCCGGGAGCCGCTCTGCCTGGCTGGTGTTTGTAGGTTTCCTTCAGTACATGGACAAGGTGATGACAAAACCCTCTTTAGCATGGTGAGGTATGAGTTTGTTTTTGTGGGATCAAGGCCATTTTCTTAGTGCTGGCAGAGCTCTGTGGGTGAGGGAAGGTGCAAGGTAGCACAGCCTGAGTCTGGCCAGGGGCCTCAGCTCACCTTGGCTTTCTGATTTTAGCTGGCCCCAGTGAATTCAAGGTGGCTGCTAGATGCTCTTGTAAAGCAGAAATAAATGAAGAGCAGGTTCCTAAAACTCCACCACATTACAGCACATAAACATTTTAAAGAGTAAAAATGTCTTAAAACCAGGCTTTTGAAAAAAGTGAGAGAAAATTTCACCCTTGAGGCCTCTCTCTGCCTTCCTTTTCCTCCCCAGGGAGGGCTCCTCAGAGCATTTAGGAAGCCAAACCATAATCCTAGCACAGCTCCGTAATTCCAGCATAGCTCCATAATTCTTCTGTACCCATCACTGAAAACAGCTTGTTTACTCCTGTTTGTGTTTCTGAAGTCACATGCAGTCTGCTATAGTTATTACAGTTTATGCTCATGTTAACCAAGACAAAGCGTAGGTCTAACACTCCACTACTAGCCTTACTGATGGATTCAGACAAGCCAAGCACAGTGACTTATGCTACTCACATACAGACTCCTCTGGCTTTAATACAAACAAGGCAAAACCGCTTTGTTTCTGTCACTTTTCTAGTGACTTACTTCTACAGCTGCAAATTGACCTTTCATTGGCCTCCCACCATACCTATTTTTTCTTACTCTGTTAACTAACGTCACCTTTCTGACAGTCCTATTAATATGCTATCAAGCGTTTTGTAACGTCAAACATTAATTTTGTGAGTAGTTCTGAAAGAAGCAGCCTGGCTTCACTCACATGTAGTGAGGACGTTTAGTGCTAAAGCATCCTTATTACCTAGTTTATGAAACATTTAAAGCTTAATGCATTAATGTGCTACAGGGCTAATTGTACTTAGCGCTCCACGAGCAGCAACTGTGTGCCCTTTTTCTGTTGAGTGAAGCCAGAGCATAGACATTTCTGTTATTTGTCAAAAGCTGAAATACTTTTGTGTGTGCTGCAGAAAATAAGAAACTTTTAGCTCAGCCTCTCAAAAGCAGCTGGTTCCTGGTTACATTATGCCATTAATCACTAACACTGAAAGACTGAATAGTAGCAACGTGTCCCTTAGTGCAGCCAGGAGGTTGCACAAGGCTCTCTTCAACGTAACCTGGCTTCCCCTATGAGCCCCAGTGACTTTAAAAAGTAATGAGATCCTTCCTTCCTCATAGTGACCGAGCCAACCCTGTCATGCTGTCCCTCTCAATGGATATCCAAGATTGCCCTGAGGGTCACACATATCAGTGTACCATAGACAGTTTCTCTTTCCTGAAAAGAGAAAAAATCCCTTTTCCTGTAGCGCTCTGTTCAGGGATGTTATAAGGATGGGAATCGCAACTTACCATATTGCTGCGTGCCTCAGGATCTTGATACGTCAGTTCTCTCTGATGGCTCCTGTATCTCATTTTAAGGTAATGTCTATAATTAGGAAGCTAGCAGGATTCACCCCACTTAACCGTAGCCATCTAAAAGTTAGCGATGACTGCTCCAAGCTAGTCACACAGGCTCCCCCATAGCCACTGGGGAGGCGAATGGTATCTCCAGAGGATGATTCATCCCATGTTAAACTGTGTTTTGGAGACACGTGGGCTGATTTACCCTTTGGAAGTTGTCCTCTTTCTCTGCTGGCAAGAGATGGAGTCTAGCAGAGTGACATGCATGAGATGCCAAATCTGTAGATGGCTAAAGTTACATCAGACAAATCCCACCCGTACATTTCGCTTAAGCGTCGAGTTGACACGAACGTTGCCAAGGCGCATCAGTGCCTGAAGGTACGTGTGAATCAGCAGGACTGCGGAGCTCCGGCTGGTGGGAGTAAAACATCTACCACGCTCCCCACCCTCTGACAGGAGCGGTGTTTGAAAATCTCGGGGGTGCTTCCATTTTTGCTCAGCTGAGCTTGTGTGGGGAAGAAAACATGAGAGCCCTCAGCTGAGGGCTCTCATGTTTTCTTCCCCACACAAGCACACACACACTTATTTTCTGTTCTTATGTTAGAGGACCTCCTACTACATCAAACAGATGGCATATTATTTTTAATACTGCCTAACATTTGAAGCTCAGATAAACTGAGTGGTTTTCCAAATATCGACTCTTAATTAGTGCAAGGAATAAGAAACAGACAGGTAGTTTGGATATAGCTGAGCTCACGCTATGCTTGTGTCCGAATTCAAAGAATAAGAAACCTGAAAGATGTTTAGATATGTGACTTTAGGTAAGGCTTCTGTTGGATATTGGAAACTATGACTGATGGTTCATTTATCGCTGTTTTTTGAGGAAGACCTATTTGCTTACATGTTTAGAAATATGAATTCCTTTCAGTGATTTCTACAGAGTGGTATCTAAAAGTTCTGGATCCTGCTTCCTTTTGATATGGATGACAAAGACCACTGGAGGGACAGGGGAAATCACAATGAAAAATTTCACATCAGCCTTCTGCCTTAGCAATTCAGAAATCCTCCATAAAAGCTGGTGTTACAGAAGCAGCAACATTTTTCACCATCCATGCAAGATACATAACTGAGTTTTACCAGACTGTTTTCTAACACACCCTCTTCTGATCTCATTAGTGAACGATTATCATTTTAGATTGTTTCAACTCGACACTTTCAGCCCTGACTCCAAACATTGCTCACTGAGCTGAATGAAAAACATCACCACATGCTAAAAATCTGAAACACAGCAGGTTGAGATGAGCAAAAGGAAGTAGGACTGGAAACTGAGGGTACACTGGCTTTGAAAATATTTCTGCATTATTTATTTGGAAATTTTACTTGGGGGGGTGGAAAAAAAAAAGAGACACTTTAAATTCTTGGAAGAAAACCCAATTACCAACAGCAGATCAGAACAGGATAACATTCAGGACAGGGTTTGCAGTTTACAGAGAGGATTAGCTGTTCTGAGGATCAAATATAGAACAGAAATTGGATTTGTAAACTGTGTAGTTACCCACCCTATCCGAAAGCAAAATATAATGTGATTAGTTGTAAATTGGTAGGTTACAGACTATGTGCACAATGGGCCCCTAGTAATATCTCCATCACAGTCCTTAATATTGAACTGCTCCTCTGAGTAGAAAAAACAGCCAGAGTAACAGGGCTCTTAATCCCTGGTCTTTCTGAGAGGCGTTTTTTAAATCCTTGTCCTCAACCAGAGGTGGATACTATAGATTGAGAGATAATGGCCCCTTATTTCAGAGGAAGATGTTTCAAAAAATGCAGAACTGTATCCAAGAAAGAAACCAGTCCCACAGAAACGAGCTCTGGGCCAGGAACCAGGCATCCCCATGGAGTCCCACTGTCCTACTTTGCACTCACTGTATGCTTCATCAAAATTTAATTTCCACTTGAAGAAGAAGAAGTTATAATTCATTCTGCTTTTCCCGTCTTTGCTTCACATTACTTTCCAAGGCAGATGGACACCATTCCCCACTTAAATCAAATGGCTGCTTCTTGGTCTTGATGGAGACCCACTGAAACAACCAAACTAAGCATTTGGAGAAGATTAGTTTTCCTGTCACTTTTTTCTGCACGTGGTAGAAGTTTTACTAACAGTAACAAGGACAGTTATATGAAACAACGTTAACACTCAAACAGGAGGAAGGAATTGTTTGCAGATGCTGCATCACTTTTGAGGAATACATTCTTTTCCTCCTAGCACAAATCCAAGGGAAATGCAATTAACAGGGTTTATATGTGGCTGATTTTCTTCATGGCATTTAGTCACCAATCTTCAGGCTGAAGGAGAGGCCTCTGTTTCCCTTTCCCATGCAGTGTTATCACTACTGTGACTCTGCTTACACACGATATTGGCTCTGCCTTTGCTTTCAGAAACGACACTGGTAGGCTGTAGAAGCTATGGTCTCCTCTCTTCGGCCTCTGTTAGGCTCCATAGCTTGGTCACAGTCGTGTCCTAAGCAGTGATTCTCCCAGCACCAGGCGTTAATGCAGGGAGTAAGGTGCTGTGAGACAGACCATAGCAGCGGCTTGCCACCCAAGTGTAGAAACAGAGACCTAGGCAAGAGGATGACTGCGGGTGAGAGACAGATGAGACAGGTCTGAAGGGAGTCGAAGTCCCTCCGTGCTGACTGCAAGTCTGGATCAGACCCACAAGCATTGCCAGAAAAGTATCATCGTGGATACCCAGGCTGAACAGCAATAGTTTCAGGCCATCCTTCCAAGCAAGGATATATTCACAGGACTGGGTAAAATGCTCACTTCTGCAGCTAGTGCCAACAGGTCTACCTGTCCTCAAAGCTGCAGGTCAACTATCTTCCAGGTCATGGGAGAAACCCTGTGTCCCCAGTGGCTGAAGTGTAGCTGCAAGACCAGTGTCACTATATTTGCCCTCATATTGCTAATGTCCCTGCAGTGATAATGGACTTTAGGCAAATAGGATTCCTATACTGTGCTGGACCCATCAATAGTACACAGTACTGTCCTCCCATCTCTCCAAAACACATTCCAATCGTATTCTGTCAGCACAACTGACATCGACCTAATTTGGAACATAAACCTGCAGGCAATAACAGGAACAATTGCATATTGCTGGGAAATGTCTGAGGCTGCCCGCTTTGTTTTAGAACAGAAGGAATTTGGTCAGAAAAACTCAGTAGGCTGCGATAGAAGACAACTTTAGTAGCATACGCTCTTTGAATTAAAAAAAAAAAAAGCCCAAACAGCTGAGGACAGCCATCCTGAGATGAGTACCAAAGTGCGGTGGGTGATTCACAAATCCACTTTTAGCAAACTCAAGTAAAAATGCCAAGTATGGAAAGCTAAAAAGCATGCATGGAGACAGCTCATGATCTAGTATCTACAGTCTTTGTTTTGCTTCCCACACTTTCACTATTACATGGAGTAAAAAGAAGCATTAACATTTATCCTCAATGCATTGAAAGCTCCTGCTGCTTTCTGTGAGTCAGGACAACTTTCTTACCTCTAATGTTTTAAAATGTATATATTTATTTTTCATCTTTTCGTCTCTTATCTGTCCTGGTCAATAATAATTGATTTCCAGAATAAGAAACCTGAATACCTGAAATAGCACTCCTGCCATATCACAAGCCTTTACCATCTGTTCGGCTGCAATTAACATAAGTTGCTCAGTTATTGCATGTACTGGTTGCTGTACCCTCCAATACTCTGTCACCCGATTTTCACAGCAATCACACCAGTAGGATGCTGCGTTTTTGCTAGGAGCACGGTTTCAGTCCTATCTGAACTTGACTGGCTATGTTTTATTGCTTTGATTGCTGCTGTATTTTAATAACTAAGGGTCAATCACTGGGCAAAATAGGTCTTTAAAACACAGCCAGGCATTAATCCCACCCATTTGCCTGGTAGGCAATTACTAACTATCTCAGCAATTAAGTGCTTTGATGTTTTATAAATAAAAATATTGCCTAGTGTAACCTCATCTGGGTGAGAAAACAGGGAAGGTGTGTGTGTGTGCACGTATCAGTCACAGCCACCTCTTTGAGGTGACCAACATCACTGTCTTCTCTACCACAAAACCCCTGACATTTCACTCAAGAGTAAGAAGGTTCACCACCACCAGTGAAAACTGAAGTCTGATGCCTTAGAATCATAGAATGTCCTGAGTTGGAAGGGACCCACAAGGATTGTCGAGTCCAACTCCTGTCCCTGCACAGGACAACCCCACAGTTCACACCATGTGTCTGAGGGCCCTGTCCAGCCTCTTCTTGAACACTGTCAGGCTTGGGGCCGTGACACCTCCCTGTGGAGCCTGTTCCAGTGTCCACCACCCTCTGGGGGAAGAACCTTTTCCTCATGTCCAACATAAACCTCCCCTGGCACATCTTCCTGACATTCCCTCAGGTTCTGTCATTGGTCACCAGAGAGAAGAGCTCAGCGCCTGCCCCTCCTCCTCCCCTTGTGAGGAAGCTGGAGCTGCCATGAGGTCTCCCCTCAGTCTCCTCCAGGCTGAACAAACCGAGTGACTTTAGCCGCTTCTCATACGGCTTCCCCTCCAAACCCTTCACCTTCCTTCAGCATCAGCTCGAGTGTTAGTGTGTTGCATCCCAGGTACAACAACACTTAACCAGGCTGGCCAGATCTTGCAGCATTGCCCTGACTCTCCCGATACACCAGGCTGGTGATGTCCCAAGCTGTCAGCAGGCATCAGCAGCTCCTTGCTGGCAGAGAATCCTGCAGGCCCTCCCACGGCCTTGCCATTGCCAGCAGCAGAGATTTGGGTCGACAGCACCGACATGTCCAGGTGAGGGATTTCCCTTGGTGTTTGAAAGGCACCTTAGAAAAGGCACATGGGAACCATGTTACTGCAATGCTATTACAATTTAGGAATTAAAGCACTCAAAGGCCAAGACTGCTGGAGTGAGATTGCAGGCTTAATTAACTCCTGGCACCTGGCTGCTGCATCCCAAACCCAGTTGCTATTTCTTCTTCAGGGGTGTGAGGGAGCTGATTTCCAGCCCTGGCCAGGGAAGCTGCCCCACTCCACATCATCACTGGTCCCAAAGCCTGCAGCCACGCTGTTAACACCAGCAACCCAGGACAAATCAGCCCTGCCATTTGCTGTTGTGCATCTTTGAGAAAACAAGCCAAACTTGACCGCAATGAGGCATTTGGTTTCCACAACAGATTTAAAGCCTCCGCTGCAGTCAATCGAAGGCACAGAGAGAGGCTTTCTGCCCCCCTATCCCGGCTGCAGAAGAGCTGCTTGGCCAGCGAGCCACCATCACCCACATGTTCTGATGGATGCAGGAGCCTTGGAGAAAATTGTGGCATGGGATCGTGTTATTGAAGGCTGTATCACAAGGGGATCAAGGGGATGCTGTGTTCCCAGAGCCACTGCTCCAACAGTCTTCTGCACATAGGGACTGTCTGGTGTGTGTG
This sequence comes from Pampusana beccarii, assembly GCA_013399365.1. NCBI lineage: Eukaryota > Metazoa > Chordata > Aves > Columbiformes > Columbidae > Pampusana > Pampusana beccarii. The sequence continues at coordinate 144,150 of VWYH01008201.1, read as the reverse complement.
GAAGGGCAAGGCGATGAAGAGGTGTTTGGTGGCGTGGGAAGGTGACAGTGGCAAATCTTGTAATTCAAGGTCTGAGCTCTGACCTAACAGCAGGAATGATACAACCTGATAGTCATCAGGAAATTCGGCACAACCTGGGGGGAAAAAAACCCTCTCCTCTGTTGAAAGCTACCTTAACCTGGTGTAGTCCAAAATGCAGTGCCCTTTTATACCATCCAAGGGCTTCCCCAAATCTGGGATGTTTTCTTCCTAATTCTGGGCTCTTACACCCTTAATTTTGCAGTTGTTATCATGCTGCAGCAATACTGCATTATGAGATACATTTTGCTCTTGGTTCACATACGTTATTGCTCTACTTCTGAACAGTGCAACCGGGTCTCCAGGGCTTGCTTACTTTATCAAAAAAAGCACAGGTATTAAATAGGAGTAGAGAAATATTCCAGCTCACAAGTCAAATCAGATAATTGAAGTGGCAGGATGAGCCTTAAAATTAGCCCAGTTCACACCTGAATAGACTTCATATCTCACCGAGAACTAACTGTTCTTCCTCTTCTTTGTCTTCTGTTTTTTTTCCCCCTGCTGCTGTTCAATTTGGAAGGTGATCTTCAGTAAATATTGCAACTCCAAAGATATCATGGACCTCTTCTGCATTGCAACAGGGTTACCAAGGTAGGTTTCTCTTCTCATTTGTGACATCCTGTTCGCTTTCATTCCTCATTTCATTTTCAACAGAAGACTTTTAAAGAATGTTGATTTTAACCAATTTCACTTCTGGCTCCTGGAGCCAGACTAAACCTCCAAGGCTTAGATCTGAGTCTATGAGATCACACCTAGCACAGTATTAAAAAAAAAAAGGTCCCATATTAAGCAAGATACCTGGGGTTTTTTTGTTTTGCTAAAAGAGTATCTAGACAAGTCCAAGACATTCATAGCACCGGTAGTTGTTTGTATAGCGTGAGTCTACATAACTGAGTCAATGTTTCACAAAACATAGCTTTTTAATAGAAACTATTAGTTGATGAGTCATCAGAATACATGAATTAGCAGGGAGCAAAACCTGCTCTGAGATCAAGGATGATGACACTTATCATTTTTCTGGAAACCTCTCTGGTAATTGAAATGGGTGAAACACCAAGACTACTCCCATCCTGTGCTTTAACCCTTTCTGCACCAAGGTAGAATGGGTCCAAGACAGTGCCAGGCCAGACCAGGCCAGGAACGCTGCAGGAGAGGAGTTGCCTTTGCTCCATATGTAGCAGCACAGAATTTCAGCCAGCATTTCTAGGTCAAATAAACCTCTTTCAAACATGTTTTTCAGGAACACAACAATTTCCCTTTTGACGGCAGACAATTGCATGGTATCCATTGATCCAACCATGCCTGCAAACTCAGAGAGGTAAGCCTTGCTGCAACTGGCTCTTCGAAAATGGGGTCAAGCCCAAGGGAAGCAGGGTGGTTGCCCGCAGATGCCTTTTCTGTGTAGTGGGGGTTGAGCAGCTCCTCGAGGGAGATGACAATAAGAATTGCATGCTGGCTTATGACACTAGTGCCTGCTGGTTTTGAAGCTTTTTAGTTGTAATTAAAGTAGGAGTAATTGTCTGAGGAAAAAATACCGTTTTTAAGTATTTAATGTAGAACACCTGTTCCCATTCCACCCTGTTTGCTGTCAAGTCTCCCAGATCTTTTGTTCTCCCACTCCTTTATTGCTCTGTTAGGACACAATCATGACATTACTTGCAAAGCAAAGTCAAGGTGTTTGATGAGGTTAGGCCTCTTCCGTGACGGTTTCGGCCCTTCCCACCTCCAAGTCCCTTTCTCTTCTTCTCCTTGGCTTCTTGTTGCTTGTTCAGCCTGGCACTTTTAGTTTCACTCCGACTGCTCGCAGTTACTCGTTCTGCTATTAGTTACCTCATAGAATATTTCATCACTACTTATCACTGGCATTACTCTCACTGACACTGTGTGGCACAGCCCCAACAGCTGGGAGAGTTATACTGCACAGGATGATGCATGAACACAGAGCAAAAAGATGTTCCCCACCACTGGAGCTCCCTTCTGACCTACAAAATTTCTTCACCATCTCAGTCCACAAGCTATCAAGGCTTGCCAAAGAGGAGGGATTTTTACCATGTTCATTGCGTGACCATACAATACAAGAAGGATCTTTGTATCCAGTTCAGTAGTAAATCGAAGGGTCATGTGTTCATAAAAAGTGCCCATTGCATATTCAAACAGACAGGTTTTAAGAGAGCTTAGAATATATTCAGATGCTTTCTTCCTACTTCTCAGGGAGTGTAGATGTGAAGTACAACCTGCTTTCTGAATCTTGCTAACATCAACCCTCCCTGACTCTTCCAGGTCTCCATACAAAGTGATACCTGTTGCCACGGGGCAGCTGTCAGGTAAAATGACCCTTTTCAACTGAATTTACTAACACTGAATTTGCAAACATTTGCACGTGGAAATTATGTGGCTATGAGGCAAGAAAGAAAGATGACAGTGTCATGGTTGTAGCTATGGCAGAATAAGAAGTGTTTGATCACAGTGTTCTGGAGAAAAGTTAAAAAACTTCTCCAGATTTCAAAGTATTTGAGAGTGGGGTGGAATGTCTGAGGTTCAGGGGACTTTCACAGTGCTTAGCTCACGTCTGACTCAGCACCACTGGTGTCCTGGGGAAAGTGTCACATGGAGCAGTGGTGGTTTTTTCAGGCAATGCAGAAGATGTTTGAAAGCTGGTCCTGCAGTGTTTTGTTAAACTCTTTCATCTCTCAGCACAGCTCTGATGGAAAGCTGAGCACAACATGTGAACCCCATGTTATTTCAAAATGGCTGAAGAACGAGCCTGATTTCTGTTGTGGGCATGGTAGCTCTAAGCATAATAAATACATAAATACACCTGACAAGATTAAAGAAGGCCTGGATGAAAGAACACATCTGGAACACATTCCCCAGCTCACCACACTGTTGTACTCCAGAGGCAGGACTGAAGTGGCACTTCTACCATTTCTCTTTGCCTGCCAGTGTCATGCTCAGGCCAACAGCTCTCAGGCGCTGGAGCGGAGCACTTGCTTGAGGCAATTCCTGTAGAGCATCTGGCTCATGGTTTCTCTCTTCTGTGCAACTGCAGTATCTCCTGCCTCTCACTCCAAGGCAGCCTGAGCAAGAGCCCTGTACATGGTGGAGGTGCAGGGAGAGGCTGGCTGCTAAGGCAGGGCCTGCAGGATGGTAGGAGATGTCAGATGGGGACACATTTTGGAGCAGTAAAATGAGAAAATACGAGATAAAAGGGCTAAGACATTGAAATTATCTTGGAAACATAGACTGCACAGAAAGGAGGGAGCCAGGAAGTCTGGGGCTGAAAAAAAGTAGTTTGCAGGAACGGGCGAGGCTCTTGGGACAAGGACAAGGCAGTTTTGCTGGTCCCGCCTCATCTTCTTGCTAATGCTAATTGCAGGTCCCACCTCTTGTTCTTGCTTAGTCTCCTTTGCTACGCAAGTAAACATAGTGTCTCACAGCACTGTCTTTTATTAGATGGGGAGGTGCAGGGAACCAAAGCCATTGTCTCAGGTAGCCATGTCTGCTGCAGCAAAAACATCTGTAGGAGAAGCGCACAGCAAGGCAGCGTAGGAGGATGTTGGGGGCACCAAGAGGCAACAGTGGGGACCTTCTGCATGCAGAGAGCAAAGGCAAAGAGAGAGCAAAAAGAACAAAGAAGCAAGGAAACAAGGAAGAACTTTATCACAGTAAGATTTGTTACAAGCCATAAACAGGTCCCATGTCAGTGATTGCCACTGTTGCCAGAAGGCGGTAGTCAAAGCCGAGGGATGTGTGTGACTGCTAAACGAAGCAGTCTCCTAAACTATTTCCTTGTTGTAACAAACTCTGCTGGAACAACATCACTCTTCTGGTCCAGGAGCAGACTATTTGCATTATCAGATCAGAAAAGGTGGGGTCTTAACAAGAGCATGCATCTCTGTGTGCCAGCTGGCATGGGTAACCACCAGCCATGTGCCCAAAGACGGAGAAAGACCAGTGAATGGGGCCGGTAGGGCTCTGCTGGGGAATGCCACTGTGCTATACCAGCTGGGAAGCTGGTCGCAAAGCTTTCTAGAAAATCTACCTTTTTTCCCCCCCCCTAACATGAAACTAACTGTATATTTTTATAAGACCATGTATGACTTTTTGCATTCTCCCAGGGCCCTCATTTTTCAGCCCAGCTGACAGCATATGGCTCAATTTTGTGCAGAACACAGCCCACTGTGTCAGCAAGGTCTCTCTTTCCTCCCTGCACTTTATAAAACAAGGATTTCCAAAAATCTAAGCTGAAAAGGGCAAGAAATATTCTAGCCGTAGGTTGCCAAAGCATAAGTCTGCTATGCAAAGAGGAGGAAAGTTGAACTGAGTGTGATGGAACTAATGTTCCTTGGTATCTGTTTCTCTTTCACATGGGTTGTCATTAATCTTAAGCATTCCTGACATTTTGCTGAGAGTAGGAAGAATAAACAGAGTGGGAAATTGTTCCTCTTCATTAAAAGAAAAAAAAAACAGCTCTGTTCTAGTCTTCACTTCTTAAACAACTCTGCCTGTGTGATTCTGCTTCCTGAAGGAATTTGTCCAGACATATGCCAAAAAAGGGGTCACCCCAATTTTCACAGCAGTGGGAGGTAACACACCTCTTTTCAGCAGTATCCCAGGCAGCTGGAAAAGACTAATGCACGCCTTAGTGGAACAAAGTCTGTAAAAGGTGGGACTGGAAAATACAGTCCTTTGGGAGGAAAATACAAGCCGTGGCTTTTGTCCAGCAGAGGAGATATCCACCGGAGTCCTGCTAAGAAACCGTTCTTAATTTCCTGGCCATAGTCCTGGGACAGGACTTGGAATTAAAAAAAATATTATTCCACTGAGCGTCCATTGGATGCAGCAGCGATTGCCGTATCACAGCGGGGTCAGCTGGCTGCAAGGCAAAGGGGGGCCCAGCTGGCCGGCTCCGAGCCTGTGGGGCCACTGCATCATGTGCCGTCCATCATCCCATGGCCCCAGACCGGAAGGCGTGCAGCTGCCCCAGCAGACCATCAAATCCCCGGTGCAAACCCCTTCCTTCTCTCCAGGACGTTTAAACTCCCAAGCCTATAGAACGGGCACCTTTCTCTCTTTCGACAGCAGAAAGGCTCTGGTCTGCATCCCCATGGTGGAACAGGCCCAAAGCTCACAAAACAATGGCTTTGTTGCAGCTGTAATTAGTAAGGTTCAGGCAGTCTGTGATATTGCTGGAGATGCCAATTAAATGGACAAATCCTACTGGCAGCACACTCTTGAGAAATAAAATTGAAGTCTGTCACATTTCTGATAGTGCGAAAAAGCTATTGTGGAGCTCAAGTTAGCCTGACCCACCACGGTCCTAAACGGTGGGAAACATGTGCAGGGGCTCTCCTACCTCTCCAAAGTTAGGGCAGAGAAGCCCAAAGAATGACCTTCTCAAGATCGCACCAGGGATGTGACCTGAGAGAGCACGAGATGTGCCGAGCTCAGCCCCAGCCCTCTCTGTACCTCTGTCCTCAGCTTGTTCTGATGCTTCCTTCAACACCAGCATCCCCTCATCCTTGAGGAAATGGGCGAGGGAACCCAAAGAGAGCAGTGCCCAGTGGGGATGGAGGCCGACACGCAGGGAGAGCTCACCAGCTGCCACTCCTCGCTCAGCAGCCTCAGTGCCAGGGACCCCTGCCAGCCTCAGAGCCGCTTGGCCAGGCTGAGGCTGCAGGCAGCATCTTCACCTCCCACTTCAGTTGCCGTTTAGTTATTTGCCTTTTCAACTAACAAGTTATCTCGTACTTGCAAGGAGGAAAACGCACAGTCTCTCCCCAGGGATATTGGCTTGCAGAAGAAGAGCTAGCTCTACCAAACCTGTGTAGCTGCCTGCTAGGAGGCCCATGTCTGGATCGGTGCTAGCCCTGCCTTGCCTGCCACTGAGCCCACCGATAGTGTGTACAGCTGCACCAGAGGTCTCCAGGGACTTCTTTTTTCCCCTGAATGATTAAATGCACAAGATCTTGTGCAGATTGCTATTGGCAAAGCGACAGAACCTTGTCGCTGTGCCTAAATCTTCTTATTGTGGCATCTCTCTGCCTTTTGGAGGCATATTCACACTTGCAGCTCAGGCAAGAGGGAAAAGGCAGAGAGTGTGAGAGAAAAAACCTCTCCTGCCTGCTGCTCCCTACACACATCCCACGTGGATGTATTGCAGCAGAGTGGGGGCAACTGCTCAGCTGCTTCAGGATTACTCACACGAGTAGGGACTTACATGTGGCAGCCCAAATTAACCTGGGCTGTCAAGTGAATTCAGTGCTCAATATGATGTCATTCACGGTTGTGGGCTTGGGCTTTAAGCACACCCCTTCCCCAGGCTTTTGTCCACCTGGCTGTTTGTTTTTTTCTAAATTCCTCTGACTGCCCAGATCCAAACAAACTGCAGAAAGGGAAATACAGACAGGAACTCGAGCCAGAGGCACAGGCACACGTGAGGAAGAGACCGTGTGGCAGGAATTCACCAGCCTGATGCTGGCAGGGAAAGGCAGACTCTCACGTCCTCCCAGCCTCGCTTGGCCACAGCTGAAAAGATGAGGGAAACCAAGCCACTGCCACAACCCCCTGCCCTCCTGTTTCGCACCCCGTTGAGGCTGGCAGGGTGGCGAGAGGAGCCGTGGAGGGCGGGAGGATGGAGGTGGCTCCCCAGACGTGATCCTGGCGGGTAAGACGGGAGAGGAAGAGCCGCTGCCAAGCAAGGGCGGTGTGAAGCAGAGGGTGCACGTGAGGTGGTTACAAACCATCTGTGTCAGTGGGCACATAACCTGAGCTGCCCCAGCGTGTCTCCGTCTGGCAGGGAAGTCGTGTGCTCGCTGCCAGCCCTCCGATCCGGCCACGGCGAGGGCTGCAGGAAAAAGTGCTGCTGCCACGTGCCCCCTCGCCTGCTTTCCATGCAGACCTCCTGGAGACGGGGCTGTTGGGAGAGAGGGAGGGAGGGCAAAATGGCTCCTTGCTCTGCGATGCCCCAGCAAAACTCCCTGCTGAGCTTCGGCCAGGAGCCAAAGTCCCCGTGCCAGCAGCGAGGGCGGGAATGAGCCATGGGAAGCCCGGGGAGGCCTGAGCTGGCCTGTCCCCTGCCCGGCATTACGCCATTGCAGCACCTTCTGGAGGTTTGGGGGTTTTTTCCTGCTTTCCATTTGTCAGCTCTAAAATACCCTGTGTATTGTGCAGAAATCTGACTTGCTGAACACCCACACTTGCACACGTTGCACGCTCACGGTGCCGGCTGGGGGTGAACTGAGAAGAGGGTTGCTGTTTGCTTTTGGGTTACTGCAGGTGGTAGCTGGCCACCCTCAGCAAAGTGCACAGACTGCAGCTACGTGTGGTAGGATTTCCTTTTCCCTGAGGTAATTGCAGCAGAACAAAAGAAACAACTGAAGGAAAAGGTATCTGTGCACACCTTGGGTGTGAGCCCTGCCCAAAGGTATAAAAAAAAGAAGACAGAGGGTAATGAAGGCAGTAAAAGGACACCTAGCCTTCCTGTTCCATAAAGGAATGGGCAAGCAAGACTAAATTACGTTGGCACGATGTCTCGTTTTCTTCAGAAGCAGAAGTTAGCAAAGGTGTTCCCCTTGGAAAGGAACAGGGCAAAGAAATGGATCTTTGTCTCTTTAAGATGAGATGAACTGCCACTCTTAGTCATATATCTTTACTGCACCCTAGGGTTATAAAAACATACATCTTCGTTTTGAAAGTCTTTTATTACATCCATAAACATCAGATTGCAACTGACTGTTCCCTGGATGAGAACGTCCCAGTACTCCGAGTGAGTTTTGACAGGGGGAGGGAGTGAAAGTAAGATTGTGGGGCTTTTTTTACTGGAACCGTGTTTATAGGGAACTTGTCAGTCTCTGGCATGCTACAGCCACTGTCAGAGAGCTGAGCGGCACCGAAGTGAGAGGACACGGGTTTCTCTGCTTTTTCTCACTGTTGGACTCAGGTACCATCCCAGGTGCTGCAGACGGTAAGCTTTCCTCCTGTCTTAAATAGGATGCAGCGTTTGCCTTGTTTCAGCGCTTGGGTTTTGTGAGAAAACTGAAAAGTGGGTCTCTGTGAAAATAATTAATCTCTTCATTTTCTCTGCTAGCNAAAAAAAAAAAAAAAGGGAATTAGATCTGAGATTTGCAGAGCTCAGAGTGCTTGCTCCAGTTTAGAGACATAGGGGTAACAGCCAAATTGTTTTGGCCAGAAAATTGAATGCTCTTTACAAGTATTTTTGATATCTCTTATACCTGAGCAACTGCAAATCCTTTCAACAAGTATAAGAGCTATTATTTAGAAATACATTATAAAAGCCGGGTTGTACTTCTGTCTGGTGTGTTTCGCCTGGGTGATTCCACTCGTGAGGCATCGTGCTCCCTCAGGCAAGTGCAAGAAGCAGCTTCAGAAATACCATTGGGGCATTTCTACATAGGCTATTAATGGGTGTTCTGTAATCTGCGGTGTGTATATGAGAACATGCAATGTTTCTGCTCTTTGAGCATGAGAAACCAAGAAAACGTCCACATTGCAGGCACAAGAATGACTGCAGCACAGTGCAGTTTAAATTGGCTGGTGGGGGGAAGCGGGAGCAGCCTAGAAACAGCAGCTCACAGCTCAGCAAAGTGATTTATGCTTCCCCCGCTTGCGCGAATACAGTGTGGACAGACTGAAAGATGAGGAAACACTGGTATCGTACTTCTTCCTTCCTAAAGCGCGCTGTCCCTCGAAATCTAGGGTCTTATTTTAAGGACTCTCTTGCTTTTCCTGTGCTGCTGTTTGCAATCCTGTGATGTTCTCGGGAAGGGGCTGGGGCTTCAGCAGGCTGACTTTCCCGAGCAGGCTGAAGTGCCCAAGCACTGGGGTTGGCAGCGGGAGGTGAGGAGCTGCTGGTGCGAGCGCTACCAGCACGGCTGCTGCAGCTCTATCTGAATTGTGCTCTCAAGGGAAGAGGGGTATTGGGAAACTTGTGCACCGCTGCGTCCACCCCATGAACGGGGGAAGGCAGACATCGTTTAGCAAGGATAATCACTTTGACACCTCACGTTTCCTGAAGTTTATGCATGGCGGTGTGATTCTTATGAAATCGCACCAAAAAAATTGGTCTCCAGGATAGCGTTCTGGTGTAAATCTGAAAGGCAAACTGGGTTTACTTGTGTTCATAAGCACTGCTGTGTTGTTTGTGGGTGTTCGGGCATGGTGTGCTGATGATGTAGGGGCAGTCCTTGTGAGCCAGACTTTTCAAAAGCAGACAGCAATTCTGGATATCCCACTCAAGAAATGCAAAATGGGTCTCCTGCTTCTCAGAGACCCAGCACCCCCTGAAAACCTTCTGAGAAACTTTGACCGTAATCTGCAGGCAGAGGATAACAGGTGAGATGAGGAGTCATTCCTAAACACTGCCACTGTTCAAAGGATCAGAATGATTTTTTGGCTGAATATCTCACCGTCAGAGCTGGAAGTCTGGGGACATCACTTTGCAGGGAGGTTGAGGGTGTCTTCTTTCCTCTGTCATTGTATGTTACGTCTTCCTATTTTTTTGTTTGTTTGGGGTTTTTTTTGTTTGTTTTTGTTTTTTAATGGTTTTGGGTTTGTTTTCAGAGAAAGAAGAATTGTTCCAGAATTTATTGGGACAGATTGCTGAGCAGTTCTCCAGGTAAGAAGCTGAACATCATTATTAATTTAAAATGCTATTTCTTGTGTCAGCCTGAAGTGAAATTTTAACAAGAAGCAGAGGTACTTTTAAGATCTCTTTCAAATCCCACTCTTCCTGCCAAATTTAGGCTTGGTACACATGTTATGTCCTGCTGACAACAATACAGTAGTTTAAACCAGAAGCAATTTTGGCGATTATTTTTGATCTAAAAATGACATCAACTAGTAAATATGAATATTCTTGTTGTACTCTTGCCCTCTTAGGAAGCAAAATAAATGCTTCTTTATGGAACAATCAAATCAACTGATTTGTATCAGTTTTCCCTTTATCACCCAACACGTCTCTCCTCCAAGAAGATTTCTGAACATCCGTACAGCTGCTTATTTTATTCCAGATGTTCTCAATAAGACAGGTCAATCCCACCACAACTCAGCAAATCACCAGAGTAACTCAAAAGGAGGAGGGCTTCAGAGTGTGCAGACACAGGGTGCTGCTGTTAAACGAAGCGTTATCAATTTAACTTTGCTTCCCTGGGGGGTAAAATAACAAGTTGCTGCCGAGAGGTGGGGTAATGAAGTGTTGCAGAGCCATGGCATATACTTGGGGCCATAACAAAATCATTTGTTGTTAATTTTTCTAAAAATTAAGCCTGGGTGTATTTTCATCCCAAATTTTATCATTTCCATGGAATATTTTATTTTTCCCTATGGCAACTGCAGCTGGACTGATCAGCCCTCTGAAAAATGTAGACATCTCTAGCAAATGGTCCTTTGTACCTTGGGTAGGTATGGCACTGAACGTATAACATTAATACATGAGGGTTTTTTTTGCAGGGTTTTTAAAATCAATGAGCTGAAAACCGAAGTAGCTAATCACTTGGCAATGCTGGAGAAAAAGGTTGAATGTGAGTGTCCCTTTATTCATATCGCGCTGGGAACCGGTGCCTCAGAACCCCTTCACCTCAATGCCCCATTGTACTCCCTTCTGTCCTGCTCCTCACAGCTGCTTCACTTTCTCCACTGGCTCATAATTTGGCTGGCATTGAGCCCCAAAGGCCACAGGCCAGCCTGGGGTGAGGTGAGGGGAAGGCAGGAGCCTGTGGTGGCACTGACTGGTAGAACGAGGCTGGGGAGGGCCCCCTTTGAGAGGCCATCCAGCCCCCCACCAAGCTTTGGGCCTGGGGTCAAGTCCTCCTGCTACCATATCCCTGTAGCAGAGGGTTTCCACTGCCCACCTCCCTGTCCCCCACCTCCAGGCCCCCTGCCTGCCCTCCTGCACCCCTCCATACCCCAGCCCCCATCACCTCCCCTGCCCCCAGCAGTGACCCCCCCATTCACGGGCACTCCCTGCAAAACACTGTCCTCTCATCACACCCGAGCCCCAGCGCTTGCTGCTGCGTTTTGTAATTAATTAAAGGGGGGAAACACAGCTGCCTTCCTTCTACTTTAAGTCGGATATTTGCACAGGTCAAATGTGTTGTCTTGGAGAGAGACTTTCTCCTTTCAGAAATGCATTCACTGTGTATTACATGGTTGTGTCAGTCTTCACTGCTGACCGAAGCCCAGCGCCAGCACTGAGACCTGACTATATTTCTGCCAAGGGTCATGTCAAACTCCTCCCTCTGCTGGGAAAGGGCCCGAAATGGGATGAGGTCTGTCCCCACAGCACACATCCATGCTACATGCACAGCACAAACACAGCACAAATGCCGAAGTGTCCGTGAATGGGCAGCGTAGCACGTGCTGCAATACAGCCGGAGGGAACACCTCATCATCTTGTGAGGCAGTGATTTCTGGGCTGAAAACATGGGGGTTCACCCTTCACTGGCCATATTGCCTGGCAGACTACTAGGCAGCATCGATTTCCTTGCTTGTTCAGTGTGTTAGCAGTAACACAACCATATTCAGTTACTGTGCAACAACCACGTTACGTTCATCTGGTCAAAGAGCTCCTTTTCCGTTGTGGCTGGCTGTTTTTCAGTATATTATGCAGAACACAGGTCCCAGAAAGGCAGGGAAGGGATATGAATAAGGTGCTGTTGCCCAGCACTGTTTTGATAGCAAAGACCAATCCTCTCTGATATGCAGCATCTACTCTAGGTGTACCTGCTTTAGCAGGTGGGTTGGACTAGAAGATCTCCAGACATCCCTTATAACCCCAACCAGTCTGTGATTCTGTGATTTAAGTCAGGATCCTTCTCTGCAGACATTCAAAACCCGCCTGGACGCCTGCCTGTTTAACCTCATCTAGGTGTTCCTGCTCCAGCAGGGGGATTGGACTGGATGATCTTTCGAGGTGCCTTCAAATCCCTAACATTCTGTGATTCTCTGATCCGACAGAGTCTTCCCCGACACTACAGCTGCAGAAAGCACTTTCTCACTGGATCTCGCTGGAAAAAAAAAAAAAAAAAAAAAAGTTTCTGGGTCATGGAAGAAGTTGTTTTCTTGAGATTTCCCCTAACCAGAAGCTACCTTGACCCTGCAGCTGCTCAGTGAGAATGTTGCCTCTGTCAGCAGTGAGAGGGAACAATGTCCTTACTCAAAGAGCAGCTGCAGGGGAACTTCCCTCAGGGGCCACCCCAGCTACAGGCTTCCAGTGCTGTGGGAATCCTCTGACAATGTCCCCAGAGGGGGCACCCCACGGCGTGCCTGTACCCCCTGCACAGACCTCTGCATCAAGCCTGGGTAGCAATTCTTCCCTGTCTGCTTGGCTGCTGTTTACCCAAGGCTCCGCTAATTTATTATTTGGTCCAAAAGAAAAAGAAGAAAGAAAGAAAAATAATTAGCTCAGTCACTCTGCATTTTCTGTGAAACTTCTGACCAACTCCAGACCTCGGGGCTATGTGCCATGGACTAGAGAAAATGAGGCAAGCAATCCTGTGGGTCTTCTTATCCCATTGGAAGCCCTGGCAAACAACTATCCCAGCCAGCAAGGGGCTGCTTTTGGCCACTACCTCTCCCTGTAGACCCCCTGGGATCCTCGGCTGCACCTTGTGCACACGCTGCCTTTCGGCACTGGCAGCCCTTGGCAGTGGAAGGAGATAACGAAGATTTTCATGCCGCTGCCAGCGGGGAAGAAATGCGCACTGGCACTATTGGGCACTCTGCTGCTGGTTTAGGGAAGGCAGCACACCCAGAGCTGCTGTGCCATGCAGGTGAACTGAACTCACTGGTCCCCAGAGGAGGCTTATTTCCGTAAGTGGGTCTCGCCGCTGATGGAAAGAGCAGCAGATGTAGCAAATCTGCTGCCATTCTGCCTGAGCGCTCGTGATCCTGTCTCCGGCAGCCTCAGCCTGTGGGAAGGAGCTCCCTGGGTTGCCTGTCTACAAGTGCACCCATCTGCTTGAAATCGGACTTCCAGAATTTGCAACGGAGCCAAATCTGAAACCTTTTTAAATAATCTCAGGCTTTCATCTTTGAAAAGCAAAACTGTGAGAGAAGGGGAGTGTCCAGCCTCCGGACTCGAGCTGGGCTCCCAGGGGTTGCTTTAAGAGCTGGATTCAGCCCAAGGATTTCTTTAGACAGCACAGGGTCTTTTCAGGAGGTATTTCTTGCTGCAGAATAACATAATGGGCCCTTAATCAGTGCACATGACAAGGCCATTTATCATTTGCGAGCCAAATGTGAAAAGAATTGTGCTTTTGTTTTGCCTTTTCACCTACCTCCTTTGGAGATCCCTTTTCCACCACTTTCACACGTGATCTCCAGGATTTCTTCCCCAGAGGGGACATGTGTGTGGGCATAAGTGCTCACGACAGCGCTACATCTGCACCTCGCATAAAAATGTTCTCAGACTCCTTCCCGTTACTGCCTAGAGACCACATCACAGAGATGTGTTTTCAAGCAGCCAAAATCTTTTAACTGATTTTTAAATCCCACCTAAAGCTTGTGATTTCCCAGTGGAAAATGCGTTCATGCAGGGCAAGCACTGGCAATGTCCCATGGCTTGACTTACTCTGCTCCAGTGTTTGCACAGCAGCCCACACATGAATAAAGAAGCTGGCAAAAAATATTTACGATTTGTAAGCACCTCACATCCACCTTAAGAAAATAATTATGTAAATTGTCTCCTCCCTGGAGAGGTTTTGGAAGGAAAATAAAGAGACACAATAAGAAAAAATGCTCAGGGCTGCCATTTTGCACCATAACTCCTCTTCTCTCTGCAGTTGCCTACCCAACTACCCTGATGCTCTGATAACTCTGCTTTGCTCCTCCTGCTTCAAATAGGCACCAGCCAGCATTTAGACAGCTTGGAAAATGGGCTATTCCATGAACTTCTCCTAGATTAATGCTCCGGGGTGGTACATAGCAGCACAGGACCTGCAGGTACGCTGCAGCTCGTCGTCAGCCGTTGAACCAAGTACCCAAAAAAGAGCAGCCAGATACTCAGAATGAAAACACTGAATAAGCAGGACAGCATATTGCCTGTATCATCACATTGCGATCACTCAGAGAAATTGCTTGTAGCAACGCTAGACGAAAAAAAAAGTTCACCTGTAAATGGGATTTTTAAGTTTGGGGTGTCCCTGTAATCAAGCATAAATCAAAACTCTTTCCCTTTTCTCTCCTAAAATGCAGTGGTTTTGGCTTGGTTCATACACCTTTCTGTTTTTCCAAGTTCCAACAGCAATCTTTATTGTTACCAGCATAAAGAAAACAAAACTGAGGTCTCTGCTTATCTACAGAGTTGTGCCCTTCCAAGGCAGTTTTTTGTCACTTACGTGCTACGCTCCAGATAAGTGTGATTTTGACCATTATTTTCTAAGAAAGTGACCAAATACCGATTGTACGATTGTACATTCCCTCGAGTTGAACCACAGCTTGTCCATGCAAACAATGAGTTCAGTAAACAAACGAGCTGTGAAATGATTGCATGTGAATGACATGTACTTAATAAACGGTGCTGTACTATGTCCTTGAGAATGCTGATAGTTCAACGAGAGGGAAAGAAAAGGGAGGATATTCTCATACTTGCAGTGTTAGGTTCTCACAGCTGCGTGGAATGAAGTGCATTGCTGCATAAACAGGCAATCAAACTTTTTGCCTTGTGGCTCTCATAATTACATACAGAAGGGGAATATAGGATTTTTTGTGCCGCGTGCAGAAATAACCCTTGATTACGAAATTGATTGGCAAAAAGAAGGGACATATTGTCAATAGCTAAAAAAAATGAGATAAATCGTTAGAGCAAAACTTTTCACTATTTCTCTCTCCTGCATTCTCGCTTTAGTTTCTCTGTATCTAGCAATGCCTCTCGGAGCTCTTTAATGCTCTGCATGAACTTTCAAATTAAAACCTTCTATCTTAATGGGAATTCTAATCCTACCGGGACGTGTTTGCCTAGCTGCGCTTATCATCCCATCGCGGGAGGGTTTTTTTTTTCGCTCAGGATTTCCTTTCATTCGTGTTCTACAGCAAAGAAGTGAAGGCACTAGAAGAGCTGACTGCTGCTAACAGCCGTGGAAAAGCTGAGAGGTTATAGCCGTTCTGTGAATTAAAATACTGTCGCTATTACCTAAAATTGGCAGTGGAGAAGTCCTATGGGGTTTCAAAATATATCGCTTTGGCAGCACCTGCCTGTGTGAGAACCAGGGCAGACTGTAAGAGCGTGGTGGCTCACTGGATAACCCCACTGTTCAAGTCCTTTGAAATTTTGCACAATTGTGAAATGAGATCCCTCGACTTTTGCCATGGTAACACCCCTGTTGTTTTCCTTTGTTGACAGTGGAAGGCCTGAAAGTAGTGGAGATTGAGAAATGCAAGAGCGACATTAAAAAGATGAGGGAGGAAATGGCAGCAAGAAACAGCAGGTAAGTTCTGCTTTGGACCTAAGCAAAGAAATAAGCATCTGGTTTCAAACCCTAATGTAATGTTTCTGCAGGATTACGTTACCTTCTTGGCTTAGAAGTAAAGGAGCAAGGAAACCAGTAACCATTAAGGACACGGGCTCTAATGTTTGAAGATCTGTAGCCATTCATCAGCTAGAATAGCTTGGGCCACAGAAACAGATAAAATGGTCTTGCAAGAGAGAATTATTTTTCAGTATATAGGATGGGAATTCTTCATCCAGATTTACTCAGAGACAGGGAATGGGAAAAGAACTTGTGCAAAGTGCAGCGTTTGATTTGGAACCGGCTAACACTCGAATCAGCTCCAATATATTCTGGGAAAATACCAAATAAATATGTAGCAGCTCTTCTAAATATGATCTCCTGCTATTATAAAATATCCATTTCAAACTCAACAAGAAATTGGGAATTTACTTTCTGATTCAAGGGCTTGCTGTGCTTGTGAAGCTTGGTTTCACTGTAATTAAAACAAAGGCAGAAAAAATTGCATTTTGTATGGTATGCAGTCTCAGCTGGAAAATCTGCCCCCTGTGTCACTGAAACACCCCATTAGGACAAACAAATCATCACTGCAAGATTATGAATACTTCTGGGAAGGTTGCTGAAGAGAGATATAGTGTATTGCTCTAAGTGTGGATGAAGGGGAATTTTCTCAGCAAACGTAACTATGCTATCTTGACAGCCTCTTTCTTTTTCTTCATTTGGGGTCAAATTCTCTGACCTTTAATCAAAGCTATTTCCTATCGAGGGCAATGGGAGATTTGCTCCAAGAATTAGGCTTTACAATGACTCGCTTTTTTAAATCTTGCTATGCAGATATGTCAGGAAGCACGGTACTAATACATTCCTATCAAGTCTAAGGCCAAATTCAGCTGTCATACTAGCATAAATGCAGAGTAACATTATTAACCTCAGATCTGCTCCAGATTTATACCAGTAGGATGGATTGCAGTTTGCCCTGTGACCTGTAGCATTTCTTGTTCAGGTGTGTGAGGAAATCTCATTAGGAAACTCAGAGCTCAGATCAGCAGCAAATGCAAAAACATATACTCTGATTCGTGCTGGGTGTGATGTGAATAATGTGTGTTCCCAAGTGTAAGTCTTTACTTTTCTTCAACTGTTGTAGGGAGCTGGGAGAGCTGCATTTACGAGCATAGTGACGCACAGGCAAATAGGGAATTAAAACAAAAAAAATAAGTTGTGGCAACTTGACATTCGCCCAGTTGCCACCACACACACATCAGGAAGTACAAGATTGTCTCAACAGCAGCAATGACTCATTCCCATCCCAGATCTTGTCACCATACAATCTATATTTTGTAATATAAACAGCAATCTGCTAACAAGAAAAACAGGAGTGGGGAGTGCTGCGTCTGCCCAGTGCAGCCAGCTCCAGCTGAGGCGTAGCCTTCACCAAGGGCTTGTAGTGAGGTATGACAGCCACCAAAAGCCAGAGACCAGCACGGAGCGTGATGCTGGAAAGCTGTGGTAAAAACCGGTGCAGTGCCCAGCAGCAGGCAGGGCTGGGCACACCTGCCCAAGCCAGTCTGCTCTGAGCTCACTCTCCATAGCTGCTTTGGCTGAAGGAGGAGCTTAACTTGCTCTGCTCTGCATCACTTTGTGCTGTATCGATGTTGCAGCTACCTGACACAGCTTCTCTGGGTTGCCTTGAGCTGGGTCTTCCTCCTCCCAGCTGCACAAAAGCTCCTCCACCTTGCACAAAACTCTGCCTGTGATCAGCTGTTACCCTAAGGGCTCAGATCTCAGAGCAGCAGCTGCATGTGGCTTGGTTCCTATATAACCAGGAGTGGCTACAAGTCACTTTTTTTGCTATAAGGCTGAGGGGAGGATGCTCCTTGGTGGCTGGCCATTAAAAGGGATGAGCTGTGGTTCCTCATTCCCAGGCAACCACAGCTCTGCAGGAGCCATGCTCCCAGCCTGGGGGTGCTTCATCCCAAAGCGGCTGAGCAAGCTCTCTTCATTGGTGTGAGATATATACATACTGTGGGGGAAGCAGAGGCATCCCAGGGCAAGCAGAAATGGTTTTGCCCCTATTTAGACTTGTCATCCCTTGTGCAGCATCATTTGCTAGGTAATGCGTTACAATCGCAATTAGGGTTCACATCTAAATTTAATTAATGTACCTAAGTATGTGTGAGTGCATACTTTCCTTCAATAATATCACAGTGTACACAGCTATATTCTTGTACAGAAAGAGGTTTCTAAAAGTCATCACTCACAGTGAATTCTGCATCTCTCCTCTTTAGAAGAGCAAAGCAGCCCTACTTGCATCCTTTCAAATTGCTTTTTTTGCTAGTCTGCTTTTTGCGCTCGCCACTGGCAGACGCTAATAACGTTATAGTGTCATTTAAAATCACAATCATTTGCAGATACTGTTTTACATTTATAAAGGTCTGATGCATCCTGGCTCTGGTGTGTTCCCCAGCATGGCAGGATGAAGGCTTTGATATCTTACTGCAGCTGGGAATTAGATAGTTGGCTGACCCTCAGCTAACCCTGACAGCCAGCTCCAATTAGGGCAAGGAATGCCCAAATCTCACTATTTTAATCCCACTAATACTCCTCACAGTGGAGTTTTGAGGAAATAGCTTCAGAAACAATTAAGGCAGCTTTTCACCAACTGAGGATCTCCTTAAATAGGACAGAAAAAGGCCACTGGTTGAAGCCAGCTGACCACCATGAAGTGTAAGATGATGTAACTTTTGCAGTAATCAGACAACGCCATCAGAAATGACAGCAGACATCAGGAGAAAATAAAAGAGATTCAGACCAGTTCCCAGAGAAGCATTAAAACCAGATGCAATGCAGAATATGTGAAATAATTTTAAAACGGACAAATAAAGTTAATGGAATACTTTAATAGTCTTCTTTTGAGGAGTTTCTTTCAGCTTCATTTGACAGGAGGCTTGAAAAATGAGAAAGGATAGTCCAAATGTTAGGACTACAGGGATAAATACAAAATGTAAGCAGATCCACCACACATGCCAGTTATTAAACCCACGTCATCAGCTATGTGGGAAACACGTGTTGAAGTACCACGATTGCCACGAGTGACACCACAGAGCTCTTAGTTTTATTGTGCCCCCCGTGCTCTTACAGTGCAGTGCAGCAACCTCGATGTGCTGCAGAGGCTGAAAGGCTGGTGTGCACCTCCCATCGTCATGGTCCTCTGCTCAGGTGGGACAGCAGAGCTCTTCCCCATGCAGAAGAAGGAAAAGCAGATAACTGGCAGCAGGTGCTGGTGTTAATAACCAGGCAAGCGTTAACTACCCGTAATCGCTGGCAGTGGCTCCCTTCCTGCAGGACCAGGGATTGAAGCAGACTGTGCCTGCTGAGCCTGTGCCTCACTGCTATTTTTTCCTGCCTGGAGGGCAGCAGGCAAGATAGTCATGCCATCAAAATGGATGGTCTTACCTGAGCTTTAACAAGGCCTAGAGCTAGGCTGCAATAAGCCATGGGCTCAGAGGGTGCCTACACCAGCAAATAAGCGCAGGTGTGGCAGTGCCCCTGCCCAGCGTGGCCCTGGCAGGGCTCTGTGGTCCTTGGACAACCACGCCTGCCATGGACAGCAAGCTGCTCACTGAAAGTTACTTGGTTTAAACAGAAGTGGTTGGGTATCCATGGATACATGCCTGAAGATAGACACTCCTTGCTTGAATTCAAATAGATCGAGAAGTGGCAACAGCAGTGTTGCGCAAGGGGAGAAAATCCTAAATAGGATCACACTTTTAAAGCATTTGAGCAACACCACACTGGAAAGAGAGAGGTTGGGGAGTGGGGTAGTTCTCCGAGTGAGGCCTACTGAATGACCAGAGTACTTCCAGCATTTTTCGAGGCACTGTGGTTCTGTTCCCATGATGTTAAGAGCTCAATATTTCATTTCAGGACTAACTGTCCTTGCAAGTACAGCTTTCTGGATGAAAACAAGAGGCTGACTCCCCGGCG
Organism: Pampusana beccarii; assembly: GCA_013399365.1. NCBI lineage: Eukaryota > Metazoa > Chordata > Aves > Columbiformes > Columbidae > Pampusana > Pampusana beccarii. Next base: position 124,621 of record VWYH01008201.1, on the reverse strand, counting down.
GGATGTACCATCCTACCCAAAGGTACCGTGCAATGCTTGCTCTTCCAGCAACCTGATCTACTTGCAGATGTCCCTGCTCATTGCAGGGGGGTTGGACTTGGTGAGCTTTGAAGGTGCCTTCCAACCCAAACTATTCTGTGATTCTATGATTCCCAGAATCCTACCACACACTTGCCATCCTGACAAGTGCTGGTTCACAGTGCATGACTCCCTAGCCATCTACCTCCTCATTATTCTAAATGCAGGTTCTGATCCAAAATCCCTGGAAGCCAATGGAAGAAGTTGTCGTTGCCTGCGGTGATTTAAAGTTGGATCCTCAGTAGTCTTTAATAAATGAAAGCTCATTAGTGTTTGAAATGTTAATGAACATTTTGCATTTGTCAACATTTAACGCTCTTTTGTCTAGTTACATTTGTTTATTCTCCATGCTCACAGCAAACAATCAAAAAAATAGGCTATAATGTTGTACTCTAATTGAAAATAGTGCTGCTGCCTGTTTTCTCCTAATGGATTATTTTTTAATTTGAAAAGTAATTTATGGAGATGCTTCACCTAGGGAAACAAAGAGAAAATGCAACACTGGATTATCTCCAGAATGATTCATTGTCCCTGTGAAAATGAGTTAGTGTATTTGCTAGAGAAAACAGTAATGCTTGAAGAAAAATATCTACTCTGCAAGTACAAGTACAAATTCACAGTGATGAATGAGGCTGAAACCATGAAGCACGCAGGATTGTTGGTCCTAGCACTGGCAGTCTTTGCCCACAGGAATTATTTAAAGCCGCCAGGTTATGTCTGCTCAGTGCCCAGCTCAAACCTTGACAAAACACCAGCTCACATATGTGCATACCAGTTTAACAGCCTACATCTGCTTGCACACATCAAAGCTGGCTCAGCCACTCAGAAGTTCATGTGGTCCCGTGTGATGCAGGTGTGTGATATGGACATGCATTCTTGCATATTTGTCTTCAGAGCCTTTCAGAGCAACAAATTTTAAGTTTTGCTCTTTATTCTACTCTGCCTAGCAAAAGTAACCTCCAGGTCTCTGAAGCAGATACTATGAGACTTGGATTTCTTTTAATTAACTTTTGACCAAGAGGCTTGTGCTCCTGACACTAACATGTGTTTTTATGAAGCATATCAGTTCTAAACCAGGTTTTGTCCCTTGATAAATATATATGTCAGATCAAATTTGATGCACTGCTAGGATATTAGAATCTTGAATTAAAAACAAGTGCTACAAAGAGTTGTACTGACTGACTGCAGAGTAAACCGGTAGTCTGTATTTCTGTATTATCCTTAGACCAAAGATCGTAGGAGTTTTGGTTTTAGGAGTCTGGGTTCTGTTTGACAGATTTGCAAAATTTCTTATCAGTTGTCAGGTGCTGGATTTGTCCAATGTCAGTGAGGCTAGTAAATGATGAGTACACTGAAAGAAGATGTCAGTGTTACCAAATAACAAACCTGTACTGCTAATTCACAGTTTTCTTGCAGAACATCATATTAAATGCACATTATATATGCAAATGCAAAAATCATTGCCTTCTCAAGGAGGAAAATTAATTTTCAGGGTTATTCTTCCTTGGATTAAGTACCAATAATTTGATGGCTTAGAAAATTTCGTTCACCTGCTCAGTACAGTAAGTCCAGACTAATTAGAGACAGGCGTGGTAAATGGGCCAATTGAAGCTACAAGGTTTTTGTGTCCCAGAAAGACTCTGATCAATAGAGTCTTGAAAAGATGGATCGGTACATATTCCTTTTTTTCATTTTGTATACAAATTGTAACAGGCTGATGAGCTTGATTTTGTTTTAAGCCTCTGAGCGTAATGCTAAAAAATCACTTGAATCTTGCAGGCTGACAACCAATTTGGAAATGTGGGCGTTCTTGAAAAAGCACTCAGAATGAGAGCATAAATCATCTGAAAGTAAATATATCATACCCACCAGCTAATTTAACACTGTAAGCACAGACACTTCACACCATCCAGCTGTGACTGGCTGCATCCAATGTCACTGATGCTCTGCAGGCAGTAGAAGCAGTGCAGCTGGGGACAGATCTGTACCCTTTATATCCCCGTGCTGGATTTACACACAACCCCATCCATGGCGCCTCTGCTCCCCTCCCTTTTCTCCCAAACCCTCCACCTCCCTGCTCCATAAGGATCTCCACCGATCAGCGTCCTGCCAGCTGGCACCATGGACATCCTGGTGTGACCACGAGCAGCTGGTGGGGAGGCTGAGGAGGGTTGGGCAGGCAGAGGGAGAGAGCAGTTGGTTTCTCCTTGGGAAATATGGTTAAACCCCACATAAATGGAACCCCAGGAGTTCCAAGAATGTGCCAATAGCAGGTTCCATGCCAAGGTGGGAGGCCCTGACTTATGCTGGCTGACTTTTTGTCTGCAGTACATGCTGTCCCAGGAGACCATTGAAGCCCTTCGGAAACCGACCTTTGACGTTTGGCTGTGGGAGCCCAATGAGGTGAGGATGCCACATTAGCTGCTTTAGCACCCTTTCTGAGAGCCAGCAAGAGCCCTTTGAGATGGTCTGCAGGGTTTTTCCCCTTTTCTGCCCCTTACTCTCTATACTATTTTTATTTTCGTATCACATCAGAATACAGTGCTTTTTCCTAACAGATGCCAGATAGGTTATGCTGATTATCATATCCTGACTCCTCTCTGTTTTGCCTTTAATTTCTTCCTAGTAGTGTCCCACAACAACCAGTGCACTATCATTACTGCCACATGAGCTCACTAATGCCATTTATCTGAACAAATTGAACCCTAGCAAAGCATATGCTTAAGCACATCACCAATAACTCTGCTCAAATCAATAAAGCAGGGTGCCACTGTGTGAAGCCAGGCAGAGGTGCACACTGATTCACAGGCAAGCGATTTTCTGTGGTGTATTCTGAAGAGATTGCAAAGCTGCATGCACAGCATATTAGAATTTTCTTCTTGCTTCATTTTCTTGTTTTTCTTATTGCTGTTGTTGCTTTTCTCATTGCTATTAGTATTATTCATTGTTTGTCATGTGCATTTCTGGAAGACCCATGTGTAAATCTCTGTAGAAACTTGAAGGAGAAGGATGTTTCTGTAATGGCCAGATCATAATATAATCTAAAACTAGATTCAGCAAATACAAGCCAGCCTCACTTAGGAAAGACGTAACTGAGAACAGGCCCAAATCAGGATTTCAGTGTTGAATTTTTACCAGAGGATGGATTGGGTGGTTCTCGTAGCAGCCCCAGCAGCGATCACCTTCATTACCTTCTGAATCAGATATTGTGCGTACAAGTAATTCTGGCTCAGCACCTGAAGATCAATGTGACAGGGAAAAATACCCCATACCCCACCTACAGCAACAGCACACTTCCTTCAGGATATTTCATCTGGCTGGTAGAGTAACAAAAGGAATTTCTGATGGCTTTAGGTCCATCTCCCATTCACACAGGCTGGCAGAGCTGAGGCTGTTGCTGTGTAGTTACTGCTCCCTCTCCAGCCCCTTTTCTCTGTATGACAGCCATACAACTGCTCAGGAAAAATGGCTCACCCCCAGCTTTTGAACGCCTGTCAGGTCTCTACAGCAAGAGAGAATTACGACCTGCCAGGTGGACCATAACACCGTTGGGTCATTGTTGTTCTGACTATTAAGAAAGAATAGGGAGAGACAAAAACCATTATCCACGGATTCTTGTGTGCTGAGACATAGTATTTTAGCACAGTAAGTCATTCAGAGTACTAGGAAACACTATATGGTGGCATGAACAAGGCTAACAAGAGAGTGCAGAGATTAGATGTGCCCTGCAAGGGCACAGAAATAAGTGCTGCTCAGAAATAAGATACTGCACAAACTCCGGTGAGCCGAGCACCATATGGGTTTATCTCACTCTATTATCTCTGCTTCATGTTTACAGAGAATATTTCAATTCTGTCAATGCTTGTTTAGCAATGAGCATTTGCCCATGTGCTCAATGTGCAACAGGCAGATTATAAACCATAATCTTCTATCAGCAAAGTGATTATGTTGTGCCCTGCAGCATCTCAATAAATGGAGCTACGCAGCAAGATTGCCTTCTCTTTCTCAAATGCCCACTCACTTTCAAACCTTAGAAGAGTCCAGTATGTGAGCTGTTGACTAAGAAAGCTAAAAATGAAAACTGAGATTCTCATGTGCTCAAGAGCTTTGGGATGCAGAATCACCCTGACACCCACCCACTTGGCAGCAGCTGGAGGGAGATAGGCATTTCTTAAGGTAATTCAGCCCTTCTGGATGAAGTTTATTGTCTCAGAAAGTGTTTTCTGAAACTATTGTGAAACATACACTCTACCTCAGGGACTAGGAACGAGACAAGCAAAGTGCTGGCCTTGTGATCCGAGCACAATTCAGCTTGTGACATTGTCCCTCAAGTCTTGCAGGAAAGTCTCTCTCTTCCTGTTCACATGACTCAAAACCAGCCCCTTCTTACTGCATGAACTATGTATATTCCCTGGATAAATATAAAGTTTCGTTAGATGAAATCACTTTTCTGGAGAGTTTTTAAGAGCCTAAATATCAGAAACCTAACTAAGAATGTTTTCAAGGTCGTTTTTGTGACATTACACTCATGCTAAAACTCCTGGATCAGTCTACAGCCTAAGAACTACATCTGCTAATATAATGGCTACATTTCATCCCCTGCAGATTTTGCCTTCATAAATGGGAATGTAGATACATAAACTCCTGAACTTCTGGAAGTCTGTTCATTTCTGACCGGTGGCAGCTGTTACATACCCAGACACATCAGACTGACAATACCTTTCTTTTGCAATATTTTGAATCCCAGAATATTGACCAGGAGTGGTAGTGCTAAACTACCTGCAACCCCCTTCCCACCACAGAGCAGATGTTGTCTCAGAAGAGCAGCCTGCCTTTGCATTTCAGCTTTTGGGATTCATAGTTTCAGTTTTATGGGAGTGAAGGGTCACAAAGCTGCTGCAGTTTTGCGGTTTTATAATAGGAGACCTTTTCATAATCAAGAAATTTGAGTTAGGAGAGTGGATTTAGGAACTCATGGGAAACCACAAGGAAAGAAGATATTGACACATATCTGGAATAAACGTTTCTTTAAGGACCTCTTGTTTTCTGCTGTCATTTTCTATACAGCTAGGATTCGATCCATTTCTGTACAGGCAGGGCGTTTGGAGTCAGTGGAAAAACTCCCACTGATTTCATTGAGCATCAGAACATATCCCAGCTGAATTAGAAAAATGGCAATACCTTTTCATGAGAAGGAATTGCTATAATACGTATGAATCACAATTACTAAAGAGAGCTGGTGTGATTGAAAGCCCTGCAGAAAACCTATGAAGTCAACAGCAATCTGTCTCCTTCAAAAAGCTTTCAGAACCTTTCTGTCTCCCCTCTTGCACTGTCTTTAATCATGCAATCTTTGAACATCTTTCTTTCATCTTAACAAGAGGGCTCTGCAATTATTCGATGCTTGCAAGGAGGAAATTCACTCTGCAATGTATCATAAAGAAAAGTGATATTTACCAAGCCAATAACCTATCTGTTCCTGGCTGCAGATGCTGAGTTGTTTGGAACATATGTACCATGATCTTGGGCTGGTGAAAGACTTCAACATCAATCCTATCACATTAAAGAGGTGGTTGGTAAGTATTTCAGATTACTGATATTTGCAACTTCTCCAATTCAAAAATCTGTAAACAAAACATTTAGTCATGGAATTAACTTGACTCACATGAGTAATCCCACTGAAAGCAGGCAATCTACACAAATTCTTAAAATTTAAGCACTTCAGCCAATGTTTGCATTCTTGTGTTAACAGACGAGATTTTTTTTAACTGTTTTACATTTGTTTGCTGAGCTTTCTGTTACTGAAATCAGTACATTTCCAGTCAATGCTCTTGGTACCTAATGTAAATGGAAACGAGTGTCTTCAAATATGGCCAAAAAAACTCCAGTATGTGCAATAATCATCAGACGTGCTAAACCACAGGGAGTAAAAGAGCAAGGCAGGAAGGAGAAGGAATTGCTGAGTAGATAAATAACTTCCTTTGCCTTGGTTTTTAATGCTGAGCATGTTGCAGAGGTGCAAGACATGATAAAGATGAGATCATAACAAAACCAAGATATCTAAAGAAGAAACACTGGAGTATTTTAAAATCAATGTTATCATGTCCAAAAGAGAGTGCAAGAAAGAATTTGCTAAAAAGCTGAAGAATGTATTGGCTTTCTCAGAAAAACCCATCGTGTTCCTAGAGAACTGGGGAACAGCAAATATTTTACCCATTGTTTAAAAAAGACCTGGGGACAGCCTGAAGTATTGTAGTTAGTAAAACTTACATCTCTGCCTGACAAATTGGTTGAAACAGTAATGAAAAACATAATGATGTGAAGTTCATTGTACAGATGTTTCATATGATTCCTGTAGCAAATAATTATATCTCGCTAATCTCTTCTAATTAACCAAAGAGTATGAACAGAATAGAGGGAATTGTTTTACAGGACTGATGTAAACTCGCAGAAAGGCCTGAACAAATTCCACAGATTCAGAACGTGGCTAGAAAACGCAAAGCGAAAGACCGGATTCATCATCTCACAAAGTGTAGCAAGAGCATAAAGAACCTGGGCACCAGTGTGCACGGGGCCGTGTCCGTCAGTGCTTGGGGTGCTGCTGCTGCTGGAGCTAACGAGGCATCAGGCTGAGCAGACAGTGGAAAAAGGGATAAAAGGGACCCGTTTTACCATGTCTCCATAGAGGACATGAGGCTTACCTGGAATCCTATGCCTAGGACCGGTCAAGCCTCTTTAGGCAAACAGGATGACTGCATTAAAGGAGACATAAAAAGTGACCGAGCCCTAGGAAATCTCTCTCTGGAGAAGGCAGATGAAAAGCTCAGTATTGTTGACCTTAGGAAGCAGATGACCAGAAAGGGTGGGATAAAACCAAATACAATCAAAGCTAGCACAGAGTAGTTAAAACAGAAAATTTCCTCCTCCTGTCTCACAGCCTGAAAACGTGGGAAACAAGGTGTTATGTCAATACAGATCAACATGCCACCCACACACATTACTGGAGGCAGCTTCCTGTTAGCTTGTATCTCCAAGTAATTTGTTACCACCAGCATTTAAGACAGCCTTGTTCTGAACAACGAGGGGAGTTTATAATGTATTCTCTACAAAGGTAAGACAGGGTGAGATTTCTTTTCTTAGACGCAAGCTTCACAGAAAGCAAGACGACTAAAAAAACCCCCACGGACTCTGCTTCAAACTGTGATACTTCCCCAGGCACATTATGGGCATCAGTTTGAACTTAAGTGAGTGAGAAAAATCCACCTCATGCATATGCTTCTTTTCCGGCTCCCACATCCACTGACTACAGAAACATTCCAGAAAGGGGAGGAAAGAATGACTAATACAACCCACTCACTCCAGCCCTTCAGCATGCCGAGTCAGGAGTCCCCTGGGATGCTCTGGGCTCCACTGATGGATGTATACATTCCACCCGTGAGGTATTGCACAATGCCTGAGCATGACCACAGTGTCGATGCAGAGGCTACGAGATGCTGCTCACCGCCTGTGAGCCTGGCTGTCAACTCTATGTGCCATTAGTTATTCATTTTAATATAATGTGATATATTTCTAAAGTCCTTGCTGCAGAATAATCTGAACAGCCTTTGCAATGAAGCCCCCAAATACTGGAGAAGCATTGAAAGCCCACACTACTCTTGACTTCATCCAGAGCTTTGGGGCTTCCTAGAAGTCAGGTCTCACGTTGAAGGGTTTGATCGCGATGGGGCTTGAGGACTCCTGAAGTAAATTCAATATTTAGCTGGAGAATGGGACAAGAATTCCGTTCATGTCATCAATTCATCCTCAGTAACTGAAGCATGTGCATAAGGGCTCTCTAGGGTCCAGGCTACAGAGGATTCAGCAGAAGGTTTTCAGCAGTGCTGCTGATGCACGGCTGTTCTGTGCAGGACAGGACACCCAGGGCTATCCAATGCATTGGAAGAACGTCTGTGGCACATGTTAACCCATCTGTGCCAGCTGCACTCAGCTTGCCCAGCTGACAGCAGTGAGGACACATGGAAAGACAAGCTTTAGCTTGCATTTGTAATGAGGGCACGCAGCCAGGATCTGTAGAAAGTTAAAATCCGCAAAATCAGTCCCATGTGCATATATATGGCTAAATCTCTCCCATGCTGCCTAGCGCAGGAGATTCATACAGGTATGTTAGTGCATGTGCATTAACATCTTCACTTTGCCAAGCAACGCATCCCGAAGTGCCGCATCTGAGCATTTGCAAATGAAATAACAACTACATTTCAGCCTTGAGGATTTCAAAGCAGCTATTTGCATTCAGCGAGAGAGGGAAACGGGGATGTACTTTGAGTTCTTCACACACCCCAAAGTCACCATTTAACCACAACGTGGTTTGAAATACAAATTCAGGATGAGACCACAGAGTCCCTTCTCAAGACTGAGATGCGCTTGCAGCTGTGCTGGGATGTTTACCCATTGCTAGCTGGTGTGAGAAGCTGCTATGAGCTTTACCTGCTGACATATTCATGAAAGGCAGTAATCTCTCACCCTCCCCCAGGGAGGCAGAGAGTGTCAGAGGGCCTTTTGTTGTCACTCTGTCCTAGCAGAAGATAATACTGGGCTCCATAGGACTGCTGTAGGGATATACAGTGCTTCCAAGGAGGCTGGGAAGCATATCTAGTCATGTTTTTATAAAGAAAGAGCTCTCCTGCCTCTGACGGCTTCAATTCCTCTCTCCGCAGCTGTGTATTCATGACAATTACAGAAACAACCCCTTTCATAATTTCCGGCACTGCTTCTGCGTGACCCAGATGATGTACAGCATGATCTCGCTCTGCAGCCTCCAGGTATGTCCCCGCCTCGATATCATTACACCATTTCCATCACGGGGCACATGTTCATCCACTGAGCACCACGATACCTTTGCCACTTTTCTTGCAAAACAGGCCACCAGCTTGCTAGCAAGTGATGAGCTTTGCAGCAGCTGCACTTGTTTGGTCCCCAGGGAGAGGACAAGGGTTGCATTTCCACCGCTGGCTGCCCACTCAGCCACCCCATCCCAGACCCCAACACCCACACAGCTTTCTGAGGCTGCTGGAAAGCTACCTTCACCTCCTGGATATCCCAAATTTGTACAGTGAAGATCTTCTGACACTCCGATAGCATGAAATATCTATGAATCAGATCCAACAGCCTCCTGATCTGTGGACATGGTCTTCATCTGTGACACAAAATGTTCCCACAAGAGGTTTTCTCCAAATACATGCTTGCATCTGGGTGAGCTACTGCAACTAATGCCTTGTGAGTACTGTATGCAAGATTCACAGCCAACCTGGACTCTGACCACAACTATAGCCATCATTTATTTTCATTGACTGGATAAGCTGTGTTTATATATTGATTTAATTTCTATACAAACCAATTTTTATTCAGTTAAAAAAGCCCTTTCTTCTCCATAGTTAAACATCTCAGTTACCGACCCAAGTCTATTTTCTTGCCAACGAGAGTATGAAGAAAAACTTGCTTCAATGGAAGGTCATCCTATGCAGAAGCTGTGGGAATGCAACACTTCATTTTCCTCACTCTTCATAACTTTATTTAAGGCAGAATGCAATGGCAACTAAGCTGTCTTCCAGCCCTCCCCTAACTAATCAGGATGCTCAAATGACTTGTAAGAGTCTGTACTAATACCTCAGTGCTTTTATATGATCTCTGCAGTAATAGCAAGTTTCAAGCAAATTGCCTCCTCTGAGCTGCTGTTATTTAATGAGACAAACGCAAATCTGAGTCATTTTTGCTGGAATGGAAGGCAGAATTCTCTTTCTTGACTGAAATAAATTGATCTACGGAAAAATACTTCATTTTGCTCAGATTTGCATTTCTCTGAAAAGTAAATGTGGGTGGTGTTTCACTTCTTTTCAGTTATGGGGATAGGGGAAATATAAACCATAATACTACATTAATGTTTTGCATTTTACAGGAGAAATTTTCCCAAATTGACATCTTGATTCTCATGACTGCAGCAGTATGCCATGACTTGGACCATCCAGGCTATAACAACACGTAAGNTTTCTTTTCTTTCTTTTCTTTCTTTTCTTTCTTTTTTCTTTCTTTTCTTTTCCTTCCTTCCTTCCTTCCTTCCTGGGAAAGTAACACCAGCTGGCATTTTTGGTAGATCAGGTTTTCCTTCTCACAGCTTGAACTGGCCATGACCATCCCCCAAGGTCCTGCTGTTCACTCACATGTGGGCCAAGGCAGAGCTTCATGCAGAAAACTCAGGTCCGGGTTGGGGTTGCCAGCTGTTCTGGGCTCTGTAAAGCAAATGCTTTTTCAGATTTCTGTTCCAATGTTTTCCCCCACTCCTGAGAAAACAAGGTGAAATGTGTTACAACTGAGAGGACATAAATTATTATAGCTCCATTGACTGAAATGGACTAATTACACTAAAATGCAAAGGGTGATTTAACTTACACATTATTTCATAATTATGAATCATGTGGTGCATATTATTCTATTTATTATCATGTCAGGAAGTTAGAATTGTTGACCCTTGGACAGTTCTATGTGTGTGCGTGCGTGAAAAAGAGAGAGAGAGAGAATCTAATCTATTTATAGCCATTTATTAAATAAGGGCAGAACCCAATTCTGACTGGGATCAGTGAGAATCTCTCAATTGACATCAGTAGGGGGTTGAATGATTCTGTGTTTGTTCTATGTCATTTTAAGCTACAGAGACTTGGTAAATAATTTTTAAAAAGCCTACAGGGGAATAGTGCCTGAGACAACGTTAAATAGTATCTATCTTGTCTAAAGTCTGATTTGGTATTAACAATCAAAGAATAAACTGCAGCTAACCGAATAAGTATCAAAAAGAATGTAAACGAAAGTAAGCAGCATGGTTTAGAGCAGCTGGTGTGTGTCTGCAGGAGTTCTCATTGTTTTTCCTCACATCAGTTATCAGATAAATGCACGAACTGAGCTCGCAGTACGCTACAATGACATCTCCCCACTGGAGAACCACCACTGTGCTGTGGCTTTCCAGATCATTTCCCAGCCAGAATACAACATTTTCTCCAATGTCGACCAGGACCAATTCAAGCAGATAAGACAGGTATGAATGTTGCTCCCATCTGTGTCGTACAAACTGTTCCTGAAGATGTAAGCACACACAGACTTCCCTGCTGTACAATGCAAGTGAATCATTTTCCCTAGAGGGAAGGACTGAAAAAGCCCCTCACAATGGAAGGATCCAAGAGGGATTCTTGGAAAATTCCCACAGCAGCACTCCCTAGAATGTCTTGCTGAGAAATAATGAGTATATCCTGGCTATTAAAGCCTGTGACATTTTGGGGGTAGATATTTATATTATTGAAGAAGCCAATTAGTTCTGGCTGGGAAAGAATTAAGCTCTCATGGCAGAAGTTTATGCTTCAAGAGAACATTGTATTAATTTTAAGAGGGGCTTCAAAATGGGAAAATATTTACAACAGCAGAGCACTTGTACTGTTGGAAGAGGCTCTGGTGGACTGGGAGTCATCACAGTTATCTCTGAGGCAGTGAACAATGCTACAATTCCCATCAGAGCACTATAGGCCAAAATGCAGCCTTAGTTTCCACATTACTCCTTCCTTACACACCAAATGAAAAAGCAGACCAATATAAGCTCAGATGCCAGTCTGGCTGGAGTTACTGCTGCATGACAATGCATGGGAAGCAGGCGTGGACCCAAAATGGATGGATCTGTATGAAAACCCGCAACTTTAAATTAACCACATGTTTTCCCATCATAAACTCTGCCTAACAGAAGGGTAACAGAGCTCCTAACACATTGGCTGCATCTGGGTATTTCAAAGTCCTTAATCCAAGGAGGATGAGCACAGAGGACACCCACATCTACTGATCTTTGTCTCTTCCTAGGGCCACTAAGAGTTAGCGGCACAACCTGTAGTGCTTTCTGAGGAGACAAAAGTGGATCTTGGCAGAGTGTGGCTTTTAACATTCTGTTGTACAGTTTGTTTTTCCACATTTAGCCAATCAGAAAGGAAAAAAACATAGTACCTCTGGAATATCCCACCAGTGCTACAGGTTGATCCAACCATGGTCTTCTGATGCCATGAACTCTTTACAGCTCTCTTCCAGTTTCAAGTCAGAAATTTCCCCCTTCAGTGTTAACAGTGTAATTCATCTGAGGTGTTGTGTATGTAAGAAAGACCCTACTTTGCTCTGTAATAATAGACTTTGTAAAGAATGTCGAGTTAATATGTGAACGTGTTTTCTTTGCTAGGGCATAATTACGTTAATCCTGGCTACAGACATGGCGAGACATGCAGAAATACTGGACTCTTTCAAAGAAAAAATGGAAAATTTTGATTACTCAAATGAAGAACACATGACCTGTGTAAGGAGGTTTTGTAGATTATCATTTCTCTGTGCGTAGTGTGAAAGCTTGTAGATTGACATCTGTTTTTTCGAAAAACAAGATTCAATATACATTATCAAAAATTAATCCTTTCTACATCCTCTGCTCCACCAAAAAGAATTAAAATTTGGAACTGCTCTATATAAAATAGATTGTTCCAGCTTTAGAAATTCTGGAGACACATCAAGAGAAAAAGTATATTTGCTCTGTCAGGATACAAATTCTTATTGTCCATTTCTGTGGGGCGAAAGGTATCCACAAGAGTAGAAACTCTAGTCTCCTCTACTTCCTAATCCTGTCGTCTTCGACATCCAGGGAAGCCTCTCCCAGCTGCCTCTGGGTGTTCCACAAACAACTTCATGGTCGTTTGTGCCTGAATCTCTTCCTGCAGCAGATAAGTGCACATCCCACTGTGACACATCCCAGTGCTACAGACAGGGAAACCGAGGCAGAGAGGGGATAAGCTATTTACACAGGGTAACAGAGAGTGGAAAAGAATCTAAATCATTTAAGACCTTTTATTTAATCCTAAAACCATCCTTTCTGTTTGAAAACATTGCCTCCTATTGTATTGTAAAGGCTTAGATTCTGGATGAAGGAAAAGGGTTGGCAATAAGACTGCAATATTAAGTATTATCCTCTTTCAGCTGAAGATGATACTGATAAAATGCTGTGATATCTCCAATGAAGTCCGCCCGATGGAAATAGCGGAGCCCTGGGTAGATTGCTTACTAGAGGAATATTTTATGCAGGTAAGAATGAGGGAGAGATGCAGTTGGACACATTGCTGCTCTTCCTGAATCCCACCTCAGCTACAGGTGCTCTGCTGTCTGACAGCCCAGGCTAGCTCTAGCATGGGAAGGCTTCTTTCACAGAAAGTTGGAGGCAGATGTCAGCAAGAAAAGCTGTTCAGAAAGAAAGTGAATGCAATTGACTGAAATTTGCAGGTGAAGGACAATAGCAAGTTAGAAATCCTAATGCTATTACACTGAAGCTTTTCCCTGTCAAGTGGCTGCCTTGCAAATTTGTTTGACATATAAATTATTTTTGAGCCAAAAGGGCAAGAGCAGTGACAAGAGAAAGTTGCCAAGTAAATTATATCAAATATCACACTGGAGCTAGCTTAGATAATTTTCATTGTGTATTCCAGAGCGACCGAGAAAAATCTGAGGGGCTTCCAGTGGCACCATTCATGGACCGTGATAAAGTGACCAAGCCAACAGCACAGATCGGCTTCCTAAAGTTTGTTCTCATCCCCATGTTTGAAACAGTAACAAAGGTAAGTCACCCAGGGCCAGAAACAGAAGTGAGGATTTGCAGAGCTTCAGTGTTTGCTCCAGCAGGTGTTAAGTTAGCCAGGGTAAAGGGGATGTACGGTTCACATTCTGCCTTTCAGACCATTTCTAGCATGTGTAGGTTAACAAACACAAAAGGAAATGTTGATATTCTCCTTCTTGTTTTCACCTAGCTATTTCCAGAAGTGGAGGAGGTGATGCTCCAGCCCCTTTGGGAATCCAGGGACAGATATGAGGAATTAAAACAGATAGATGATGCTATGAAAGAGGTAAGCTCTAAATATCTTATCAATAAAGCAAACCTTACGATTGAATAAGTCAATAAGTCAAACATTATCATTTATTAGCAGCTTAATTCCAAAACAGTAGGGATGCTTATGGCACAATCGTTATTATGAGAAACTCATTCATTACACCTGGCTGGAGAAAGGCATGTACCACAAGCAGTAAGTGTGTGCAAGCATGTGCCCTTGCGGAATCCACCATGCAGGTACCACGTTTTCTCTCTCTGGCCACATCTGCACTGCCTGACAGGGCAGAGATGGAGGCCAGGCCCTGGGACCAGGTGTCCCACACTCCCAGTGCAGCAGCCAGGTGCTGGCCCAGCTCCCCCCACAGCCCCCTGTGACACTGGGCTTTGCACACCTTCCTTGAATGCCTCTTTGGGTGCTGCTTTTCCCTGCCAAGGTAGATGACAAACCCTGCCCAAATGGGACCAGATTCTTTCCAGTGGTGGCCAACGATAGGATGATGGACAACGGGCACAAACTGAAACATAGGAGTTTCCATCTGAATATGAGGAGAAACTTCTTTACGTTGAGGGTGCCAGAGCACTGGAACAGGCTGCCCAGAGAGGTTGTGCAGTCTCCTTCTCAGGAGACATTCAAAACCTGCCTGGACACCTTCCTGTGCCATCTGTTCTAGGTGAACCTGCCTGAGCAGGTGGGTTGGACTAGGTGTTCTCCAGAGGTCCTTTCCAATCCCAACCATCCTATGATTCTGTGAAATGACATCACATTAACAAATTGATCCTGCAGACAGGACACTATTAGTGATCCTGTCATTAATATATGAGGAAGTGCCCTGGAGCATTAATTGTGCAGATATTGTTTGTTACGTGGCAAATGAAAGTTCATTCACTTGATCATCTCTGGATAGGTGAGGTGGATAGTAGCTTTCTGCTGTAGGTCCTGCCTCCTCTCAAGTGCTTTGGAGGAAAAGCCCCTCAGCAGCTGAAATGCTAGGGCTTGTTAATCAAAGAACACATGCTTTGAGGGCACTAAGTTATAAAGGAGAAGAAAGTCTTTCAGGCATTTTTCAGTTTGGAGTGGAGCATTTCTCAGAGGAGGGAAGAAGAACTCAAATACGACTGCCAGACTTTCTGAGTCCTATTCATCTTTCAAGTTGAGCTGAGATCTCACTTCTGGTTTACAGAAGCTGTCAAACCAGAAACTTCTTACAAACTGATAGAGCTTTAATTATGTCACAAGAAGTCTTAGGAAAATAGGAGATGCCTGGAAACAAGAGGAGTTGGTTAATAATCTAAGAGCCCAGCACAGCAGATGATGGGAAAGACTGAGTGCTGTTTACTCAGGTCATACATTCAGAGCTGTTTGGATAAAAAGGTGCCTGTGATACACCAAACTGCTGCCTGTTATTTACCAAGAAATGTTGTGCATGCCTTGTACAGATATGAACATTAGATTCACAGCAGTGGTGAAAAGCCGCACTGTGTGAGTCAGGGGTATTAATCCTGCTTTCCTCTTCATTTCAGTTGCAGAAAAAGAAAAGTGAAAGTTTGACCACCAGCAGTACCGAAAAGTGAGACGAAAGGTCTCTGAGCAAAACACAAGCCCTAAGGTTATTCTGGTTTTGAGAAATGCTGTATTTGCCAAACAGATGTGGTGGCTACATCAAAATCCAGCTGGGACCATGTATGCGGAGAGGTGGCAGGCAGGGATGCCCTGCCTGCACACCTGCCTGCCCAGGCACCTTGTCTACAGCCTGCAGCCTGCTCACACAGATGCTGCTGCCGTCAGACACCGAAGGCTCCCCTCATGCCCATCGCAGCCTCCCAGCAGGACTTCTTCCCCTGCGGACATTGCACAAGTTGCAGCATGGCTCAAATCTTCAGCAGATTTGCCTTTTCGGTGACCGTGCTTACCGCAGTCTGTAGAGACAAAGCGGAATTTAGCTAAGGAGCCTTTTCTGGAAAATGACACACTGGCATCCGAAAACAAAAGAAAAACTTGTGTTATTCAAGATACTATATATATGTGTGTGTACAGCAGTATGCTAATTACAGCATAGTTCAACAGATGCTTATATTCTGACAGGAATCCTGGCATATATTTTTGTTTGCCTAGGAGGCCCTAATGACACATTTCTCTGTATTATTCTCTGAATTTTATAGTCTTCACAGTACATTCAGAAGCCCAGCATAGTGGATGCAATTTTTTTTGTTTTCTACGCTAGAAGAAATCAGAAGAAACCTTAATGAGTTTGCAGGTTCGCTTTGTGGCCTGGTCCAGCTAGAGTTCACAGGAACGTTCAGCATGAGCAGAGAAGGGAGCACAAAGCTGAAACCACTGTGCAAGCGTATTTTTATGCTCATGGATGCAAAAAGCAACAACAAGAAAAACCTTCAAAGATGTACAGTTTGGTTTTTTTTTTAACTTTTAAACTGATCCGCTAAATAATATATTCTTCTACAGAATGGGTGTTGTACCTGTTTTCTTTTGTGTATGAGTTGACGTGAGAACTGTCTCTGTTCCTAAAGCCAAATGCTTTCATAATGAATACAAAGCAAGGGGGCCGTAAAGAAGAGGGGAAGGTCAGTTCTCCTTAAGAGGGGAAAGTTTAGAAACATTTTTTGCGGTATACTTGGCATCATAAGCACAATAACGAAAGAGCTTCACTTCCCTTGATGACCTTGTAAAGGTTAGGAGCCAAGCTCTGCCCGGAGTTGCTGCCATGTGAACAGACAACAGGCAATACTCTGATCAGCTCCCGTGCACCACCTTGCCAAAGGGAAAGCTGGAAGAAATCCCATTTCCTTGCACCCATGAGAGGTGACTCACAGCCACGCTGCTCGTCCACTCCTGATTTCTCCTGTCAGGGAAAGGTTGCCCTCCCTGAGGTTTTTGGCAGACAGGATCAGTTCCTACCACAGCACAGCTGCCGAGACCAGTGACTCGCATGCACCCCGGCTTGCTGGCATCCCCCCCAGCAGCCGCAGGCACACAGCCAGCGAAGCATCACACATGTTGTTCTGGTCCTCCTTGGCTCAGCCCCCAAGGCTGCCCCATCGGCTTTGCCACGTGTGTTAGCAGTAAGGGTAACACTAATGCTACACCGCTGTGAAGTCCGAAGCCGCGTGCGTTGTCTTAGCTTGTTTTTCACAAAGAGACGAGCAGGTTGTGGCAAATCTTTCCCCCCATGACCCAAGAAACACCTGAGGAAGCTCAGACTTTCTAGCAGGTGTCTAGAAACCAAGCTCACTGCCGAACAACAAACCTTGCCTCCTGCTTTGGAAATTCAGACATATTTTCCTGTTTGTTTCTGCATGTTAATTCCAAGCTTAACTCTTGTTTCTCCCTCAGTGCCATCTCCCATGTTTATTCTCTTTCTTTTGTACGAACTTGTTTTACTTTAGCTACTCTCCAGCCTTTCAGGGAGATTGCTGTTACCTTGAAACATGCATCCTATTCCTGCTTGTGCATTTCCAGAGACCCAGGGCAAACACACAGCTAGTTCTCTCTGCTGGTGCCTCTTTCTGCCCAAGCTGCCCTCTCCTTTAAAAAGCTTTTTGTGTGTGTGGTTTGGGGCTTTCTGCTGCAAACTGGAAAAGGGTCTGATCTCTGGATTTGAACAGTCCTGGGGGATCCCAAGGGAGATGGGAAGATCCAGGCAGAGGGTCAGCTCCAAGCCACACAGGCATCTTCATGAATGGATGAACTAAACCCTGGTTTTGATTAACCTCAAACTTTTGATGCTTGAAATTTGGATCTGAATTACGTGGTTTGGGCCTTTCTTCTGTACTAAATCTTATCATCCAAAGTACATTGTGACCAAGAATATTCTGCTATGGAATTCTTCACTTATTTTTCACAAGTAAATCAAATTTACCATTTCCATTCAAGCAGACTTCCATCACAAATCAGCTCCCAAAGCAGATGTGCTGTGCAGGAGCTATAAACAATTGCTTGGGATATGCCAAGTCCTGTATTGAGCTAGTTACATTAAATGAGAAAACCTGCTGTAGGAAATCGACTGCACCCTCCTCCCACTAAAACTGTATAAGAATTAGATCCTGATAGGAAGTTCTGTTTCAGCTGGAAGGATTTTTTCTAACCATAAACCCTAATCCAACAAGTATTTATTTATGTGCTTAACCCCCACAAGCCTAGCCATGGACCCTAGCATACAGTAGCTAATTGCACAGTGCAGGCTCACCAGCTTTCTCTAGCAGAAGTTCATGGGAGTCTGAGAATTGATGGTCCTTGGTGCATGTTTTGGCTCCATCATTTTTAAGAGTAACCTGAAAATGGTTTACTGTAGTGGGATGGTCAGAAGACGTTGGTGAAATCCTGCTGACTTTACTGGAGCTGCGTCAGAAAGGTGGAGAAGGGAACGCAACCCGTCCTCGGGGCTGCATGGGTGACTGTCCTGGTGCTGTAACGTGCCGTGCAGCTCATTGAAAGAACAGGCAACATCCAGTCTGCTATTCACAGACAGCTGTAAAAAAGACCACAGGCAATCAAAACCAGCTATTCGTATAAATGGGAATACCACAGCATTTTTAAAATTCGTTTGCTGTTGTAATCACAGAATCACAGAATCACAGAATGTCAGAATGTTAGGGATTGGAAGGGACCTCAAAAGATCATCTAGTCCAATCCCCCTGCCGAAGCAGGACACCTAGATGAGGTTACACAGGAAGGCGTCCAGGCGGGTTTTGAATGTCTCCAGAGAAGGAGACTCCACGCCCTCTCTGGGCAGCCTGTTCCAGTGTTCCGTCACCCTCACTGAGAAGAAGTTTCTTCTCAAATTTAAGCGGAACCTCTTGTGTTCCAGCTTGAACCCATTACCCCTTGTCCTATCATTGTTTGCCACCGAGAAGAGCCTGGCTCCATCCTCGTGACACTCACCCTTTACATATTTATAAACACTAATAAGGTCACCCCTCAGTCTCCTCTTCTCCAAACTAAAGAGACCCAGCTCCCTCAGCCTTTCCTCGTAAGGGAGATGCTCCACTCCCTTAATCATCTTAGTTGCCCTACGCTGGACTCTCTCCAGCAGTTCCCTGTCCTTCTTGAACTGAGGGGCCCAGAACTGGACACAATATTCCAGATGTGGTCTCACCAGGGCAGAGTAGAGGGGAAGGAGGACCTCTCTCGATCTACTAACCACCCCCCTTCTAATACACCCCAGGATGCCATTGGCCTTCTTGGCCGCATGAGCACAGTGCTGGCTCATGGTCATCCTGCTGTCCACCAGGACCCCCAGGTCCCTTTCCCCTACACTGCTTTCTAACAGGTCATTCCCCAACCTATACTGGAACCTGGGGTTGTTCCTGCCCAGATGCAGGACCCTACACTTTCCCTTGTTATATTTCATCAAATTGTTCCCTGCCCAACTCTCCAGCCTGTCCAGGTCTCTCTGGATGGCAGCACAGCCCTCTGGCGTGTCAGCCACTCCTCCCAGTTTAGTGTCATCAGCAAACTTGCTGATAGTACACTCAATTCCCTCATCTAAATCGTTAATGAATATATTGAATAATATTGGCCCCAATACCGATCCTTGAGGCACTCCACTAGTTACCGGCCTCCAACTGGACCCTGCCCCATTGACTACGACTCTCTGGCTTCTTTCCTTCAGCCAGTTCCCAGTCCACCTCACTACCCAATCGTCCAGTAGATTTCTAAGACACAATCCTCCCAGTCTATGTTTAATCGAGGGGAATGCAAGGCATTCTCTCATAATTCTAGTTTCTTATACTTTATCCATAATATTTGATGCTGTGATTCATATGCAAATTAACAGATTTGAGAATCTTGGCAATCAGCCC
Source organism: Pampusana beccarii (assembly GCA_013399365.1). Lineage (NCBI taxonomy): Eukaryota > Metazoa > Chordata > Aves > Columbiformes > Columbidae > Pampusana > Pampusana beccarii. The sequence continues at coordinate 104,787 of VWYH01008201.1, read as the reverse complement.
ATTAAAATGTCACACATTTTCAGGATGACATTTTAAAACTACACTTAGCATGAAAATGAAGGGTTTTGAGGGAGCCAGACAGATGTCTCAAGTGTGATTTAATCTTTTCTCTCCCTAATTCAATGAATAAGAGTGAATATTATATCTCAGTATTGTTGTTTCAGCTTACAGTAGGTGCCTTACAAAGAACTTTCTCTGATCTGTTGCACACATCTTTTCAACATCACGACAGTGCCACATGCATCCCGGCCTTACATTGCTCCTTCTATACTTGTGATCAAAGATGAACATGAAACAGGTTATAACTGTTCTGTGCCATTTAGCTTGGAAAACTAACAATGAGCCCTGGGATTTTACTTTTTTTTTTTTTTAAATTATGAGATCCCACAGCCCTGTATTCAATTTGGTTTTTAGTATGGCTTTCATCAGATCAAACTAAGGCTATAACTGCATGTCTTGGGAAAGAAATGAATTTTCAAAATGTGAATACCCCCACAGCAGCCAGTTTGCAATGAAAATTTAGTGTGTGTTAAACACACGGGTTATGTAATGCCAGAGAAGTATCTGTACGCGGAAACTGTTCATCTCAGTGCTGCCTCTGAGCAGCAATAACAGCAGCATCTGTTCCATATGGGAGCAAAGCAGAGTGCTGGTGCAGAGTACAATGCCAGCGGGAGAAGCACTGTCAAGCATTCAATTTTCCTCTTTAAACAACGGGCTTTTACTGCAATCTGCCCCTTCTATCTGGAAACATCTGAAGAGCAAGTCTTACCTTTGTGTCTGCTTTGCGGCATTGAAAGCACACATGCACTTCTTTTTATCCTCCTCGCATACCGTTCCGTTTTGTTGTGAAGGTTTTTGTGAGAAAGCGGGCACAGTGGGCCGAATCACCTACCCTACTAAAGTAAAATCTCCCACTATTTACCTCTTTCCCACACTATCAACTCCTTGATTTCCCTGTGGCAAGGCGGGGATGTATAAACCAGAGCAACATGCCTGTTAGTGACAAGGAGCACTCAGCCCCGACCTGCAGGAAGAATGTATGTGAAAGGACAGCTCTGGCATAGGGCCAGCCAGCTGCTGTTCTGGCCCTTAATGTGAAAAAAAAATAACTTTCCAAGAGGTTGCTCTGGAATCAGGCACATCTCAGCTCCAGGCTCTGGTCCAGAGCACACCAGGCAGGTCCTGCCCTGCTGAGCCACCTCTCTGTCTGCACAACCCCTGCCATGCAGCTCCCTTGCGATTAAGTCTGTTCACCACCGGCAAAGCAAAGCAAAGACTTTCTGAAGTGTGTTTAAAACCGCTTGGATGCTGCTTTTCTAAGCAACATGGCAGTGCAGTGGGCAATGTCAAGAGGATGGGACCAGACTCCGTTCAGTGGTGGCCAATGATATGATGAGGGGCAATGGGTACAGACTGAAACATAGGAGGTTCCGTCTGGACATGAGGAAAAACTTCTTTACCTTGATGGTCCCAGAGCACTGGAACAGGCTGCCCAGGGAGGTTGTGGAGTGTCCTTCTCTGCAGACGTTCAAAACCCACCTGGACACATTCCTATGCAATCTGATCTAGGTGAACCTGCTTTAGCAGGTGTATTGGACTAGGTGATCTCCAGAGATCCCTGCCAACCCCAACCATTCTGTGGTTCTGTGATCTCTCCTTTCTCTCAGCTCTCCAGAGGAGTGCCTAGGCAGAGGTAAAGTTTGTATTCTGAAAAAACAGTGCACTGGAGTCCTGGTGTATGTGGATCTGCTATGACAGAACAAGAAACTAGTAAGTCTTAATAATAAACCCAGCTCTGTCACTGGCTTCAAATACCACCTGGGGTGAGTCACCAAGCCACGGCTTCCCTCTGTAAAAGGCTTCCACCTCTGTAAAGCACCTTGTGGTATTCAAATGTAAAATGCTCCTCACTGCAAGAACTAAGAGCTACTATTTTCAGAAAATATTATTTCACAGAAACATCTAGCCAAAAAACTTATTAAATGTTCTCATAAATTAAGAAGCTGTAACTGACAAGTCAAACATCTCTTTCTTCATGATAGTGTTGAAGTAGGTCTGGCTTTTTGCTAGTGAGAAGCCAGACTTCTCACTACCACATACACACAAAAAAAAGCTTTCTGACTATTTAGGCATATAACCAGGAATTACAGGTGTACTCAGGCACATGCACACACACAAAATGACTATCTGTAGACATTTTTATAATATCGCTCTTGGCTCTGTTGCAAGACAAACTTAGAACCGGGAGGGTTTGGAAAGTGTAAACTGTTCTTGCCACAGCCAACGTTTGCTATAATTTCTCTGAGAAAAAAAAATCTCTGTTTTCCAAACTGTGTGGAAGCACACTTGCTGCCTGGCTGACAGACCTGGCAGATTCTCTGCCCTAAAGGAAGCTCCAAGGTGACAGGGACTTGGAGCAACTCTGTTTCTTTCTAGAAGAAAAGAGCTTGCACTCAGCTCACTGATGCTGTTCTGGGCTCAGAACAGCTGGGACACGCTCCAGACTGAAAAATGCAACAAGAAAATCAACATGAAAACATACAAACCTTCCTCAAATCTGCGCGCCAAAGCCATGGCTTCCAGCATGCTGAGTCAATAGCTCCCCTGGTTAACCCTTGCAAGCCAGATGCCTCTCCAGCTCATCCCACAGCGTTCATGTCACTGGAGAGCTGCCAGGCTCTGCAGCCACACCATAGAACACAGGAATGTTCTAAAGCACCCATAACTACTGGGGTTCTGTATGGACAACTAAGCTATAAACCATTAGATACGCATGCATCTCAGTGGAAAGGCAGATCCAGACCTGTCCCTGTCCCAGCCTAAAGCAGAACAGTACGCTGAATCAGGGGGATGGGCAGTGTGGTATGGAGACATAGCATCCCCTTATAACTTTTCAGCCTCAGATATCATGGGGTTTTTTTCAGAGTTTCCCAGCTAGGTTTAGTGTTTAGCTGTGCACAGCTTGCTCCTGGCATGGTGTCTCCAGCTGTTTGTCTGCTGCCTGACCTCCCCTGCTCCCCTCATCTGAGAGGTGAAAATGTCCCCCCACAAAGGACTGTTAGTGACAGACGCATTGGGCTCTGACCACGGTGACTCTTGTGCCCAGACACGACAACTCTCAGCAGCCAGGACTGCGAGGGCTTCAACACAAAAGCAAATGACTGGGAAAGTGAAGGCCACACAAACGGGACTTTGGCTCTGAGGCCATTCTGCTCCTTGCAGCTTCATATCCAGGAAGCTGGCTGAGGTTGGTTTTTGAAGGGGAGCTTCTTTTTGGGGCTGGATGGGTTTTTTTTGTCAAACACTTTTTCATCTGGCCTTGCGGCACTCAGTCTGCTTTTCAAATCAATGTGCTAGAAACCTAACAGCCATGTCTGCCTGCTGCCGCAGTCAGTGCCTGGGGATCAGCCAGGCTTGCTGTCACACAAAACCTGCCTTGTCAGGCCAGTAAAATGGCACTGGAGGCTGAAATCCCCTCTTGTATTTTAACTCTAAACATAGCTTACAAGTGGGCCTGTGGCTCTGGGAAGTGCATGGTGAGGCAGAGCTGGTCACAGGGCAGCTCAGCAGCAGGCCCAACAGCACAGGGGCAATGGCAGCACAGCCTCACCACGGGCCTCAAAACCCCCGGGGGGTGGCAGAGAGCCAGCCCTGGGCTCTGGCAGAGGCCCTGAGCTGCTGCCAGCATCAACACACTCCAGCAGGCCCCACGGGTGGGGGAAGAGGGAGCACAGCACCTCTGGGCTGCCATCGGAGCTTCTGGGCTGCTGGCTCCAACCTCCCCCTCAGCCACATCCGCCCCTGCAGACAAGACACCAGGTTTCATTAATGAAGAGAAGGAGGGGAGCAGTGGGGAAAAGCCTCTGACTGCATCACAGCTTCAGGAATAAAAGTTACAGGAATAACAGATTTTCTGGTTTGATGAGCAAATTCCTCCCTCCCTCCAACCCCTCCTCTTCTGCCATCCCAAAAATTTCTGCACTGACTTGAAAGCTTGCACCTTCATTTTCTGTACTCAGAAATCCTCAGGCAAGTGAAAAGAACATTCAGAACAATGTTTATCTGTTGCTTTTTTCTTGAGCTATTATCTCCCTTTCAAAAAATGTTAATAATTTCAGGCGAAGTCATCCTTCAAACAAACGAACTCTCAACATGCCCGTTAGATTTTTTCCACTATGTTTCTTCGCTCTGTTTTGAAACAGCATGCCCAATTTGATTTCAACCCAAGACCACGCCGGGATCCCTCCTCTGCTGCCTCCAGGCACTGCGAAGGATGGTGGGCACAGAGGATGGAGATCAGGATGAAGGAGCCGTGATAGCAGGGGGTAGGGGCCTTGCACGCTGGCAGAGGCCAGTGCACCTCAGGGAGCAGGGAAGAGCCTAGGACAGGCACTGGTGGCCCCAAAATCCACTTGCATGAGGAGTCTGGTGCCTCCTTCCCCACCGGCACTTGTCCCCACGGTGCTTCCCAGCACCGTCCAGGGCACTGGGACTCACATGGTGCTGCTGGGGCTGACCAGCAGGGTTTCTTGCAGGGAGATAGCTGCTTATCTTAGGGAAGAGCTGGAGAAATATGTTCCCAAAGGTTATAGGGTAACAATTCTAAAACATTGTGTACTTCAGAAAGTTCACCGGGGTGATGTGCACGTCATAAACGACAATTTCGTTTCTTCCAGGTGGTGTTTTTATTTTCCCTCACTCAAGACTTTGATCCCTCTCGTCATGCTGGCTACTCTCTGTGTTGCCAAGGGCAGATCTCCAGTTGCGGTGAGTCGTCTCAGCTCCTTTGCTTGCAGAGGACATGCCGCTCACTTTAGGGAAGGTGAGACAAAGTGGAGTCACCCAGCACTGGCAAAGGCTGGCCATGCTCTGCCAGAGAAGGGCAGGGAGTTTCGTCTCCATATGGAGTCTTCAATGTAGCCTGAGTCCAAGGATATCCTGGTTTGTAGGACTTCACTGGACAAAAAGTACGGGAATCTCCCCTTTATTTATAGGGTTTCATTTTATGCTACCAGTCATTTTGTTTATTCAGCCTGTCTGGTGATTTATTCGTTGACCTGTGCTTCATGTTGCCATTTTCACCCATGCAGAAAGCATCAGCTGCTGCCCGATCCCTAACAGTGCTAAGCACCTTCATGAGAGACAGGGCTGAGAGGTCACCAAGATTCATCCCCTAGCAAGACCATTCAAAAGGCAGCAAAAATGTATTCCTATGCCTACGTCTTATTTTATCTATGTATTTCTTTAACCATCCTGACTAAGGAGAAAATTGTGAACACTCAGATCGTGGCATCCGCAGTTTTGAACTGCACTGAATTACAGGCATTCATATAGCTTCATTTAGGTGTTCTACAGAATCAAGGCTCAACATGTGTCTTCTGTATGAAAATACATTAAATTGGAAAGGTTACAAGCTGATTAATATAAAAGTTTGTACCAATTAGTATGGTAGACTCTTCCTTTTAAACATCAACTACGCAGATTAAATCAGGAGGCTTACTTTTTTCAAAACAGATTTCCAATGTAATAACCTTATAACACCTCTGAATTTATCTCTAGGACAAAGGTCTCTTCTCATCCCAGTTGTTAAAATTTAACTAGGGAGACAATAATCATCTTGAAAGACACATGGAGGGGGGACTGGTGGCGTGACTTACAAGGGGAACTCAGTGTCTGCAGAGCAAAAATGGTGTTTGCAGACTGTAAAAGATAATAACAATGCCTGGAACATGATTTCAAAAAATAGGTGAATCCTGCTCTGTGCTCCATGGGAAGATATCTTCATACAGTAGGGTCAGTTGAGTTGTGCCTTGTTTGGAGCTCAGTAAAAAGTTAAGTTTCACCACCACAAGCTATGTCAGAATTCACCCTCTGAATGCACATTTACCCAGTGTGGTCTTCCCGAAGCAGGTGGGGGCAGGTGCCTCCAAGTTGTTGCCTGGAAAATCTTTTTCTCTGTAAGCAAGCAACACAACCAAAAGCAGATAAAAGCACCTGGAGTACCACTGGGTATGTGTGCACATTCTGGCCTTACTCTACTGTTCCAACTGTTGCTGTGTTTTTACCAATGGCTGATTTTTACCACTATCCATGGCTATGGTGCCACGGGTGCTCTGTGCCATGGAGGTCCCCATTCCTTCCTTGCCCAGGGGAGAAGGAGGTGTCACGATAGGTATTAGAGAGCGATTAGCAGCCAAACCCTTCTACTGTTTCCCTCAGCACACAGCAGAAGCATTTTGGTCTGCAAGAAGGGGAGCTCATGCTCCAGTCTGTGCTCCCAGCAAGGCCAGCCTCTTGAAAGCACCACAGCAGCACAGCTCACCCCTTTTTGGGTAGCAGACACAGTGATGACCAAGGCACAATGCCACTAAGGATGGTGGCATGGCGTTGACCTTGCTGTCAGCACTAACATGCAGGGAAGCTGGCAGCTGCCAGGGCAGGGTAAGCCCCTGCAGCAGGGATGCAGCTATAGCAAAAGGGAGACCGAACATGGCACCCCCAAAATCTGCATTCCATGGCCCCAGCTTCACGCCAGGCGTTCCTGGAGGGGTAAGGTGTCCCAGGTTTGAGGCTGCACGTTGCCCAGAGAGGCGGTAGATGCCCCATCCCTGCAGACATTCCAGGCCAGGCTGGATGGGGCTCCGAGCAACCTGATCTAGTTGAAGATGTCCCTGCCCATGGCAGGGGGGTTGGACTCAATGAGCTTTGAAGGTCCCTTCCAACCCAAACTATTCTACGATTCTGTGATTCTATGTCTGCTCTGACAGAGCTGCTGAGACCCTCAGGAGGCATCAGGCTGGGGAAGGGCAGGGGAGTACTGTCTGAGGACCTCCTGTTGCACGGGGTCCATGCAACACTCACCTCCCATGGCAGTGGAGGTAAGAGCTGGCACTGCAAAGCCAGAGGGAGGCATGACACTGGCACCCCTTACCTGGGCTTTGCGTGTAAACACAAAACTGGGGACTGTGCAGGACCTGACTAAGGAACAAAGGGCTGGACACTACTGCCAAGTAATCAATGCAGAAAGTAAGAAGCACTGGTCACCCAGGAGCAAGAGTTAAATGACCTGATGCTGTTGGTGTGTTTTTCAAGTCGTAATACAGTATTTAATAAAGTAGGTTTGGCAGTTAGATTTACGTACACATTTGCGCACTAGCCTCATCAGACAAAATTCCAATTAAGCACTCAGTGCATGCAAGAATGGCAGATGCACAGGCCTAACAGGTGTATCATTTTATACTATGTGATGGCTGTAGTGTTTACATCAGACATGATTATACCCTTTTCTGCCCAAATATGGATTCATTAGCTTGCATCAGCTCCATCCGTTTCCCACATTGTTTGAATCTAAAAGCTTTTATCTTCTCCAGTTTCACATTTTTTCAGAATTATATTATTATCCACTCTATTCCATTAAGAATCCCTTTATAGCCCATCTAAACGTATTCTCAAATAGGGAAAAGCAGCATAATAACAAGGAAACATACAGGAGCCTGACATTTGTTTTCATGCTGGTACTCACCGTTCAAAATGTCCTAGAAGAATATTAATGATGTCTGTCTATTCACAGGTGAAGGGGACTAATCATTTGGAAGGACTCTACATCTTTGGAAGTGTGCTGCACCAAGCAGGCCATTTCATTGTCCTTTTGCAAAACACATCGGAATCTCTTGGATGACACCCACCTCAGTCTCCTTACTCCCAGCTACACAAATACTGCATTAAAGAATGGCCAAGGGAGGATCAGAGAAGAAAATCAGGCAAAATTTTTACATATTTGATTCTTAAGGAATCAGCAGAGTGGGGAGCATAATAACCACTGTTATCAGTGACTATGTGGTGCTGTCAATAAACAGCTTTTGTAACCATCATATGTCTGTAAAAGCCCCTGATCACTTTAAACATTCGCCAGGAATACAATTCCATAAGTAATGTGCATCAGCCACCCATAGGATCCAGCTTTGGGTTGTACAACAGGTGCAGCTCCCCAGAAAGACAAGCAAGCTGCACTCCACTAAAATCGAACAGTTGAAGATGCAGCCAATGCTTACCCTCTCAACACTGAGATTACCATGAATTTTTTCCAGTATTTTTTTCCACTAGATCAAGTTGAGATAAACCGGCTGGCAATTTTACAGTAATCACAGATTAGAAGATCTCCCAGGCGGGTTTGGCTCAGTTGCAACCCTGACCTCAAATCTTAGACTTTATTTACCAAATCTGAACACCACTCTTCAACCTAGCTTTAATAAGGGCACTTCTACATTGGTTATCCATGTGGGTGAAACAGTAACATTTCATTAAAAGCCTCTCAGTTTAAAATTCATGCACCTTTCTCCAGGGACAACCATGTTCCACCGGGAAACAGACATCTGTAAGGATTAAATGGAAATGGGTGTCTCCTCTTCCTAGGAGAAGTTAGAGTAGGTGTCAGTAATTCTCTTTTCACTTGTAATCCCACATATTACTTTTTGCTGGAAGAAGATATCTGGGTATCTAATATCTGGGTAGCTCCAAACTGCTGGACGGTCTGTAAATTTTAAGAGAAGCACAGTTTCTACTTCGAGGAGTTGACTGCATAATCTGAAATGGGACATAAATGAATCCAGACGGTAAGAGAAAGGAACAAAGCTTTTTGCTTTTTGCCTGGGATGAGTGGGCAGATGATGGCAGAGCTCTGTGGATGCTGAACATTCTGCAGCAACAGCAGACTCCTCCTCCCACCCTCATTCCACACGGAGGTCCTACTCATTAACCCCAGTGTGTGAACACAGCGCTGGTGCCATCTTTGGTGACCAAGACATCTGAGACAGAAGTCAGGAAAGTCACAGAGAAGAAGAACCCAATCAGTAAAACACTAATTGCTTTTCTCCATAATGAAGTCACCAGTGCAAACCCAGCTGAGGTTTCTTGCTTGGCTTGTGGCCGCGGCAGCCACAGCATGTTTCTTCTGCTGTAGTTCAGGAAGGATTTGCTGATTGCAGCAGTTCAAGCCATGGCAGAGCGTGCAGGGGCTGATGCACCTGGACAGAAGCCTGCTAAATAACTATATATAGTCTATAACTATATATAGTTATCTAGAGGTGATCTGTTTTCTTCTCAGAGGAGCTTGGCTGAAAGCTCAGATTCAGAGACTTTCCCTTCCTCCCCTAGATCTTGCTGGGCCTCACGTTACTCCTGCACTCTCAGCTTATTTGTTGATTTTAAATAAAGATTATCTAGATATGCTTTCCTCCTGAATTACGTAATTTTATTGTAAGTGGATGAGCTGAGCTGAGCTGGGAACACTGTGCGCAGCTCAGTTAAGTGCCAAGAGCCCATTAAACTCACAAGGGGGACATGGCAAAGCAAACTGGGGCAAAAACCAGGCTGCCTTTACCCTCCCCAGGAAGAACTTTTCCTGTAAATGGGGGTGTACTTGAATAACCACGAGCACGTGAGCTGGAAACCAGTCGACCACTACTGCCCCGGGGAGCAGGGCAGAAATGTCATGACTGGGTCACACACACCCACACACACTTTACCACCTCCCAGGTGAGTAAGGGCTCATTAGAGGGCGGTGCAGCTGCGCCTCTTACCCAAAGGAGCGGCCGTCCCTCCTGCCAGGGCTAGAAACAAGCGGTCGGCGCTCAGCTGGGACCAAACTCCTTTTGGTGTGAGGCCCCGAGGGACCTCGCTCGGGCAGAGCAGGCTGGGCTGAGCCTACGTGACACCTGGCAGGAGGACAGGAGTTTGCTCTGTCCCGACAGGGAGCCTGCCCCTGTAAGCTGGGTGTGGGTAGTGGCTGTGCCGCTCTAGATAGCAGGGCCTGCTGCAGACTGGGTGGATCAGCTCGGGAGCAGCGCTGCCAGTGCAGTGAACTGGGAACCTCCTAAGGATTGCAGCAGTTGCTATTAATTCGTGCATGGATTTCCCCTCTGCTATCCGGATAACGTGGCAGTCTGTTCGGCTTCCCGGCAAGCATTTTAAAAAAAAAAAAAAAAAAAAAAGAAAGAAAGGAGGCAGATAGGGTGCAAAAGCCTCTTGCTTTTTCATTTATCTGACGCATTTTCTGTGCCTTCCTAAATACACCCGTCACTTATTAACAAAGAAGCAAAAATGCAGCAGCAGCACTTCCACAGTGACACATCCAAATGGAGCTGCTATGCCCGAGCTGCTTGCATCTGACCAGCAAGCGCTTCGAGTTTTAAGCCATTACTCTTTTGTGCAGAGGATTCTCTGTAACTGCAAAGGCAAAACAGTCAGGAGGATTTTTCTCTTTTTAATTCTTTTTACAATAGATCCTACCTGTGCTGGGTGACAAAACCAAAACAGGAAAGAGGTGGCTGAAACTTCCTCCTGGCTGTACCATGGAAGGTAGAGAAGGGACAGAGCCTGATTTAACATAAATATCTTTGACAAACTATTTGAAATCTCATGTACTTCTGCACTGAGCAGAGGGGGACCACTGAGGTCTTCTGTCCTAATGTGGTGCTGGTGTTTTCTGTTTGTTTGGGGTTTTGTTTCATTTGGGGTTTTTTGTTTATTTGTGGGGATTTTGGGTTTTTTTTTTTGGTTGGTTGGTTGTTTTTTTTTGCGGTGGGGGGTGGGTGTGGTTGGTTGGTTGTTGTCTTTTTTTTTTTTTTCCCCCCTCATTTCTACTTTTTGGGTTTGGGAGGGGTTTTTGTTTCCAGGCAGTGGCAAGAGTGGGAAAAGGCTGAAAACCCAGCCTTGTGACATAATGACAAAAGTTCCTATGTCTTTATACTGAAACAAGCAGGTAGAAACTATTCTTCTCTGTAAAGAAACTTCAGGAAAACCAAGAACTACTGGTGGATTTTTTCTTGTTCTTTGTAGACGTTGCCTGACACAGAACAGTTCTGCCTTGTTTACAAAACAGAATTTCTTGGTGAGGTATTCCAGATATGCAGTATATGCAAATCTTAAGATAGTGACTAATTATGACAATTATTATTTCCTTGAAGATAAGAATGAAATTAATTCAGATGGTAAGAGAAAGGAACAAAGCTTTTTTGCCTAGGATGAGTGGATAAGAATTATTACAATTATTATTTCCTTGAAGATAAGAAGCCTTCATTTTCTAATGGCCTCTTTATGTGCTGAATTCCGTTGGCCTTAGATATGATGATAAATTATTGTTTCAGGTAAATCTAAATGGTAAAAAGATAATACAAATTCTTGCATAGACCAGGAAACAAGTAAAAGAAAATCAGACCAATGTTGTTTTTTATTTAAATAGCTGGTGTGTCCCATCTTACCCTTCTTGAGCTTTGGAATATCAAAGAGCAAAAGAAGAACTGCAACGTGAAATATTCAATTACAAAGGGGAAAACTCCACGGAGAGATCCAAGACACCCAGCATTGCAGAAAACTAACTAGAATTTACACTGGATGCTGCCATCTTGACAACACACTGATGAGAAAACATAGTTAACACAGTTTTTATTTAAAAGCACCAAACCCTGGTGGGTTATGACACAGCTGTAAAGGCAGCTAATCAAGCTACCCGCCGAAAAATCTGCACAGACGGAATGACAAAATGGGTATGTTTATTAGTGTTTTTCACATGGGGTACTGTGTTTCATAACTGCCTTTCCACAGTAGCCATTTAGAAAGGATTAACAGCAACAGCTACTCGCCTACACCAAACTCTTTCTCTTAACACCAGCCGTAGAAAACTCAACAGTGCCAGCCTGTACCGCTCCCTGCCATCGTGCAGGATTTAGGCTGTCGCCTTCTCCTCCCACCGCGAGCGACAGAGGTGAAGGTCACAAGCTGTTTAATGGGTGTTCTTCTCTTCCCGTGTACAAGTTAAGTTTAAGCCAAAGGATGGCAGTGAGATACGATACAAGGTATGGTCTCCTTGCTCTGTGTTAGAAAGCACTTTGGTTCTCCTGATAATGGTTTGGATTTTTTGTTGTTGTGCTCATATATGTATGACTAGGTCTGAAAGTCCAAAATTAAAATTTCCATTCCAGATGAGACCATTAAATTCTTCTTTGCATCCCTATGGAAAACATGCAGAAATAGCGTATGCTGCTTGTAGATGTAAATCTGATCAATCTCAGACATGCAAACAAGGCTTTTCCATCGAGAGCTAAAGCCTTGCTGTTGATAGGAGCAGGGGGCTCCACAACTGCACTAATGCCGTATTTGCTTGTACACATGTTTGCTTGATGCTGATTCTCTGGAGTCAATACATCCACCTACTGTGAACTGTTAGAGTTAAAAGTTGAATTGAACAACCAACAGTACCTAACTTCCATGTCCAATGAGCATCAGTCACATCAATTTTAATAAACTCTTAACTGAAAATCATTGAGACTCGAGGCTGTGAGTACTGATTAGAAAATGGGGGGTAGCTGCTCCCAGATGTTCAAGTTATGCACCCGGGGACACCTGTCTCATGCATGCACAAACACACATCCATTATCACCATTAACAAAAAAGGGAAGGGGGGCAAAATAGTATTACAAGAAATATGTTGCTGGTGCTGTGAGCTGCCTTGAATACAAAGCATCAGGTCACACAACACATCTGCGTAAAGGTTACTCACTGCTGTGGTGAGTAAGGGGCTCCGAGGCACCCATAGCCAGGGCAGCTCAATTTGGAGATGAGGTCTGGCGTATTTTAGCTGCTAATCCCTGCAGGATGCAGTGTCGCTATGCCATGGGCTTGCCGAGCGTCACACACTGCACGTGAAACTTGCACCATTGCCACTGGTGATGAGGTGTGTTTGCCCCCACGCTGGGCATGGTGCCCTCAGCACTGGCCACAAGCTGCAACGCTGCTGCTTGGGGACCTCAGCGCCAAAATGTAGCTTGTGCTCAAAGGCACCCAGGAGAACTGCGACTGCCACAGCCCCTGCGGGGGTGCGTGACACAGCCTGAAGTGAAGGATGATGCTGGGGGGGAAGGCAAAGACAAAAACAATCACAGTGCAGAGCAAAAAGCCTGAGTGTTCTTGTTTTGAGCATTAGGGGTAGAGATCAGTGCGATCGTGGGCCCCTTTGGGCTGTGCTCTGCACCCTGCTCCTCTGCCCAGAGCAGCCACCTGCCCCATCAGTCATACCCACCCGGGACAACTTGCTACCCACACGTTCATGCAGCTGTGCCCTCAGCCTGGCCTTCGTGTGCGGGTCCCTGCATTCTGCGGGGACATTTTATCTCCTTGCAGCCCTTGCTTTATTCCTGCTCTTCTCCTTCCAGAGTCACGTTAGTCCCCAAGAGCTTGTTTTGGTTTTTTTTTCCACAGAATTTCTACTCTGACCTTAACCTGACTGAGCGAAGGGGATGTGCCTGTCACTGGGTAGAAAGTGCTGATGAGGGGTATCAAGCAACGACCTGCTCTTCAGGAGTGGAAGAGCTTTTACTTCTAGTTCTGACAGGACTTCCCAGAACCCTGGAGTCCAGAGGTACATGGTAACTTGTACAAACATGTTGGAAATCGAGATCTGTTGGCCTCTGAAGCCGTTCAATTCTCTAACCATTTTCATTTCCAGCCTGTGCATCTACAGCTATTGACAAATCATGTCCAGCTTGTTTGTTCTCGTTTGTGAGCAGCCACACTCAGCTGAGTCATCCCAGCCTCTGTCACACCACATCACCAGTACTGATGGCAGCAGGGACAACCAGTAAGAGTTAAGCCCATAGGGCTTTTCCTTTTCAGATCAAAGCACTTCATACAAAATATTTCAGCAAAGAAAGCTGGAGCAAACTTTGGAGTGCATCAAAATTAGCAGCAACTTTTCATTAACCTAAGGGTGAAACAACTGTATTGTATTGGGATTTCTTTCTAAAAAAAGCAAGGAACGTTTTTGTTTACAGACGTTTCCATTTATAGAGTAAATTTGCTTTCAAAATTGTGTTAAAAATGTGAAGATTGTTCTAAAGCCTGCTACTGGGCTGCGTTTGATTAGGATTCCTTCCTCTTACAGCAGATAAAAGATCACTCTGTTCAACAACGTATTGTTGAAGGGGTTTCAGTGGAATCCCAGCAACGGAGATAGGAAGCATGCGTTTTGATCTTAAAATGCTGATGAAAAGAATCTCACAATTGCTTCAACGTTTTCCTTACCTGCATTTCTAAAGACTCCTTGGATTGTCAGCGCTCAGGAGAGAAGCAGAGGAGTCACACAATCACCACAAAAAGGTCTAGCGCAGTGTGTGTGAACTTACGTGGCCTACAAATACCCCTTGAGGGTCCCCAGTTCTGCTATAAAACCACACCCTAGCTGACCCGTCTCCTTTTTGCTAGGCACACACATATGCTTCAGTTCAAGTTCAGAACATAAACACAAGCAAGTGACATCAGGTTTACCCACTAAATAGTTCAAATACCAGGGAGAGGAGCGTTGTCCAACTTCATGTAGCAGTGGCATTCACTCCTTTTTAATGATTTGTGTGTGTCTAACCGTTTTCCCTTCAAGGTGCAGGCACACTACAGGGGATTTAGACATTCCAGCAAGTTTCCTTCCTCTGATCACCTTTCACAGACCCCTTCAAAGCAGTCCACAGACATGCACGGCCTCATAACTTAAGCTCAGGAACTATCATGTGCAGAACAGGAAACATGAAATGGAATAGGAAAATTTGCAGGAAAAAGAACAAAAAAGGTCTGAATTGCCTGCCTGGTATGACATCCCATGTCACTCCCACACACTGTGATCTCTCATGAGTTCAAACTTCGGAAGAAATTTGGGGTTTCATCCAGGACCGCAGGCAGGGTGAGGACCACAAGAGCACCCCACAGCCAGTGAAGATCACTGCTGAGGTCTATCCTGCGCTGAGAAAGCAGGTGGGGAAAAATATCCCTCAGGGACAGGAACTGCCGACATGGTAGCCTCTTATCCTTTAAAAGTGTAAAAAAGCCCAACATTGGAAATAACCACTTGATGACATGAAAAAAAAAAGACCTGCCTTTGGCTCACGCCATCACTTCAGAAAAAGTTATTACCCCGTGACATGCAGAAATGATCCAAAACAGACTCCTGCTACAGATTCAAATTCAATCAAAAATTTTGCATTTGCTACATATACCAGCAGTAAAGAATAATTCATTCATCAACAGCCAGCAAAAAGGTCAGTTGGAGCTTTTTCCTCCTGTCCTGTCCAGTTCACAAGCAGTGTGACTATCGCTCTTGTTTTGGTAAGATCATACTACTGAATCTGTGCATGACCAGCCTCCTCACCTGAACAAACACAAAGCTGCACCCTGAGGCTGGAGTTTCCTTAATTGCTTTCCCAACTACTTTCTCTATTGCCCCCCTTAAATTAGATGAATACAAGAACTACAAAGTTTTAATAGCCACCATCATACAGCAGGTATCTCTGTCTCCAAGTCACCTTTCAGAGCCATAATATCAAGCACCTCAGATGGCAATTTCTCATCTTTTCTTGAGGACCAAGAGAAAAGTGCATCACTAGGGTTGTACTGACTTATTTACTGCTCCAGATACGGTCAGTTTCATCTCACACATGTGACTGCTCTTCGGAAGACTGAAATGAGAGGGTTTCAGAATCCTAGCTTCTATTCAATGTGGGATGTAGGCAAAATACCAGGAAATTTGCCTACTTGCTGTTAAGCCCTGTTACTGACATTCAACATGTTCTGCTGGAGAAGGGGAAGCTATGAATTGTCAGCAAACCAAGCAGCTGGGCCTCACATCTGCATTTGAGCTTCAACTTCAAGCCTTGTACCACATTCCCAACCTAAATATAGGAAAGCATTTGCTCCATTTATATGACGTCACATATGCACACATATACAATGATGCACTGCAGAAATAATTGCTTCTAACACAGCACAGATAGGGACAGACATCACCTTCGTGAAGGGCAACATGTGTACGAGAACGTGATCCTCACCAGTCAACACTACAAATCAAGAAACTACACAAGCCAGCTCCTAGGAAATGGCAAGGACTCCAAGCAGCACAAGAGCCTTCAGGCACTCGTAGTGCTCAGACAGTAACCCCCTCCTTGGGTCTCCAAGCTAGGCCAGTTCTTCCCCATGAAAGCCAGCAAGCCACTCCACCAGGACCTGGTGGTTCACTCTCTTGAAAGACAGAAAAGTACATCAGCTCTGAAGTCTTTGCTCCAGATTATGTAAAGTCAGGTCTGTTTATCTCAGCAGACTCTCTAATTGAAGAGTTATTGTACCTGAGGGGGTAAAACTCCTCCTCAAACCCAAGCATGCCCACCTACCACCTTTGTCCAAGACCCAGCATAATCTAGGAGCACACAACTGATTTGATGATACCCAGACAAGATGCTTCATATCCCTGGTATGCAGATATTGGACAGAGGGAGCTGAATTGCTACACGAGACCATCGTATTTGTGGATGTGATACTGTGCTCTCATGTCATGTAACTGTACATGTAGCAGAAACCTACCTTCACATTTATTCATGCCAAGGCAGCTGCTGCTTGAATTCAGGCTTTTAGCCAGGACAAACACCACCACTCTTGACACTTCACAATTTTTGTCCAAAGAGACCTTTGCCAAGGCAGAAGGTTCTTTACGTAAATCACTGAAAGAAATCAGACCCTGGAGGCAATGGACTGGCCCTGTACTAATGCGTGCAATGCTCTGTCTTTTAAGGATGCACTTCCAGACAAAAGGAATCTGAAAACTCATGTAACATCCCACAGCACAAGACTCATGGCCTCTGGGCCACACAATAAGGACAAGACTGCAATTTTGAGCAGACATAATCAGCAAGTTCTGCTTCATTGCTGAATATCTGATATGCTCAAAGCAAGCTACATCTCAACATCTTACACCTTACTGTAACTAAAACTTGAGTGCAAAAGTTTTAAGTGTCCAGATACTCCAAAGAGGAAAGCTATATAGAGAGACCTACAGAACTGTTCATGGTTCACAGGCTAATTCCGAATACTTTTAATGGATTGTACAGATTTCTACACTCGGTTTTATGAAATACGTTAAATTCATATAGACACAGTGCTATCTGGTAGATGAATGCATGTCTTCTGCTCCATGGTGAACCAACAAGTGACCCCATAAGGCTCTTACTGATAACTTTTCAAAAAGATCTATTTCTTGGCTAACTGCAACATCGAAGAATTATTGTTGAAATAAGCACAATGCACCCTAAGTTTTGCTCATAGACCTCTCAAACCATTCTCACAGACACATTAGGATCATATTGCAACAGAAGGATCTTCCAAGAACTCAAAGTTGACTGCCACGTTTTACTTTCCAGTGTATAAAAATCTATTTTTGCACTTCTTCCTATAGAGATATCCCACAAGTAGGAAGCAATGGACTGAAACCTACACAGGATCCTTACCATAGGAACTGAAGGTAAAGGCTAAAAACAGAGATGGTGAAGTCTCAGCTAAAACCTTTCATATACAGCAAGAATTTTGCTACATTGCCTTTCCCATAGCCAGGTGTACTCTGTTACATTAACTGACAGGCCTTCTGAAGAGTTAAAAACAAAGCAAAAGAAACAAACAAACAAACAAAAAATAACATCAACTTTAATCAGTACACTTCCACCTGAAGAAGAAAGCCTGAACACAGTAGGCAAAAAAGAAAAACCTGTTTCAAGAGAAATACCATCTCCAATATTCAGATATCATGCATCAGAGATTACTAAGACTGAACTGCTAACAGTTGTATGCTGCTAGAAGCTTCGGCATATTGTAAATACATTATCTGCTGCAAGCAGGATACTGTCATATCAGGCTGAGAAGTTGAATCCAAATAAAAGTTTAAACCATTCTTTTTCCACAGTTTATTTTACATTTAAAACCAGTCTGCAGCTGGATCAGTTCCTTTCAGCAAGGCAAAAGTTACAAGCTAACAACAGGGTCATAG
The DNA here is from genome assembly GCA_013399365.1 of Pampusana beccarii. NCBI lineage: Eukaryota > Metazoa > Chordata > Aves > Columbiformes > Columbidae > Pampusana > Pampusana beccarii. The sequence continues at coordinate 86,936 of VWYH01008201.1, read as the reverse complement.
CGATGGTTCTTCAGTCTTAATCTTTTTTGTTTGCCCATTCGAACCACGCTGCAGATCCTTCCTTTTCTTTTTCTGCTGTTGTAACCTTTCCTCTTGCTTCTCTAAGTAGGCGGCTGCGTTATCAAATGAAGCCTTGTAGAGACTGCTGTAGTGGCTCTCCGTGCCAACAAAACCTGCAGTTGGGAAAAGCATTAACACAACACAAGCGTTAATTCCCTCAGTGGTCTCACCAGTTACTTCCTGTACTGTAATTCTAGATAGCGGCATTTCAACTCACTTACTGTGGTCCTACCCACTTCATTAAATATCAGCATTTGCATTGTGTAAGCCTGATTTGTGTTCGTGAGCATCTGTCCTGCATTCACATAGCCAAGCATAGCCTCCATTTTTAGGCTAAAAAAATTGCACCTGACATTGAAGCAAAGAGAGCAGACAGCTCTCTTTACATGTTGGACACTTGCAGATTTCAAGGCTTCTCTTTTTAACATGACTGTTGTTGCCCCTTGCTTGTTAGACATGCCATTGGGGCTGTTCCCCAAGACCTAAGCACTGCAAGGGGTGTATGCTACCTAACTCTGCTTAGCTGACTTGTGCCCTAGAGTATTCACTTAAAAGGAGCACAGAGAAGTAGATTTCAAACAGCGACGTCCTACAGCGCATACACATTTCTAAATATTCACCCTGATAGTTCTCTTACACCTTCTGTGAATTCAGCATAATATCAAACTACTATCCAAAAAACCCCAATCAGATGGTTTCTCTAGGGAATACAGAACACGACTAGCTGGCCAGGTCCACGTTTCTAAAAATTGTTAAGAGTGGTACCTGACAAAGCCAGTTACCTCTAGTTCTCTTTCTATTCCTTTTTCCCACTTGCAAAAATTATTGATCTTAAAGGGTAAATGCAAGGAAATCTGATATTTGCTAGGGTTTAGTCCTGAAGCTAGTGTGCTATTCCACAGTACTGTACATACAGTATCCCCTTGTTTCTTGGTAGACAAACCAACTTTCTCTTGCTGGTACTCAGCAAAGAGCACGCTTCAAGGGTCCTGCGCTCACATAGTAACCAATTTATTTGGCCCTGGGAAAAATTGTGTGCTGTCAGTTTGAGGATCCGTGCTACTCTCCACTTGATCAGTCTGCACTAAATCTGGTTCTATCTTTTGCTGGGATCAATTATAACAGAATATCTAACTGTTCCGACATGTACTTCGAGGTTGACCTTTGCATCTTAAATCCTACAGAATCAGTGATCAGCAGAAAGAAGTTTGTAAAAGGACAATATGCAAGCATTAAGACTGGGTTTAAACAATATAATGATTACCTTTTTAAAAAGAAGTAACTACCTTTTCGAGCACTAATTATGCACTGGAATAAGTGCTCATCAAGTGAGCCTCCCCTTACTAATTAACAATAATAGACCCTGTCATCCGAGCAGTCTTTCCTTCCCAGCTGCAGATGCAGCCGTCTACCATGTATCACAGTAATTTGCTACGCTGGCTAATTATGCTCAGTACCTCTTCTCCTGCCTGATCTTTTTACTTCTTTGTTGCTCATTTTCACTCAGACCTCACACTTCTAATTATCTGCCAGGCTGTAACTATCAAGTTTGCAAAATCTACATGCAAACACTCTCCTTCTCAAAAGAGTACCTGCCTTCCTCTTAGATTTCAAAGACTGTGCCAACTTAACGACAACTTAGCAACTAACTTAATGACAACTTAACGACTAACTTAATGACAACAACCAACTTAATGACAGCTACACCAAAACCATCCAATACTAGATATCAAGGAGACTTTACGTTAGACTGCACATTCCTGCAACTCTTCCATCTTTAACATTATGATCACCAAGAACTGACCCAAAGGCCGGTGGGGACTGCAACAGCTTTTTTAGGTAAAGTTTCCAGTCTCCCAGCAATGTACAGGAGAGAAATTTCAATTCATTACCTCTCAATGCATGAAATACCCACTAGCACATGCCACAACCCTTCTCTACCCTGCAGCCACCACTGCTGTAACTTCAGCTTCTAAATGAAGCTGAGTGACGTTTAAATACAAAAAAATCCTGGAAAACGAGGTGCTTCTGAACTAGTAAACCATGTATGATTTTTCTGCCAGAGACTGGGGGTGGGGCAGAAATCAAGAACAACATGAACCAACCCTGACAGCAACCAATTCCATCTGTGATACCATCCAGAGTCACACCCTCCAGCCACAGTGAGCTCCTGTCTTGCCAAGGTGGACCCGAATAGCCCATCTTTACAGCGAAGCTGCTCCTCCCATGGCTATTCCATACCTACTATCTCCACTGTACTTCTGATAAAGTGTCACACCCAGGTAAGAGACAAGATAACAAACAACACTATTCGATATCACAGCAGCAAGACAGGCTCCAGCATCTCTGTCATAGGGTGTTTAGATATATCCCCGTGATAAGGTGTCTATGTAAATCAGTTATAATGCTATAAATTCAGATTTAAATACATACATCATTTTGTGATAACAGTAACCTAAACACACTTTGTGATCTACATTGACTTCCATACCAGATGGAGTGATGAAACTGAGAAAACGGAAAGTGACTTCAGCAGCCAGCTAAACCAACCTGAACTCTAATCGTGCTCCTAAATCCTACGCTTTAGCTGTAAAAACAGCATTTTCTGGGCCTTTAGGCCAAACTTCTCACCTTCAAACACTGTCCAGTTGTCTTGAAGATATTTTGACATCTTCTGTAATCCTTTGTCTTCAGTTACAGCCTGGGAAAACAAGGAACATTGCCTGATATTTTGGGAATAAACAATTTCATGTTTCACAGCACACTGAAAAATGCAGCAGCTCTCAGACAACTACAGTGAAAGGAGAGCAAGTACAAGCCTTCCATGATCTCTCTTAGGCTCCTTTTTTCCAGGGCTGCTACAGAAACCTGGCCTGAGATCATACATCCTGCTGGGGAAGCCTTGTGGCTTGAAGGAAAAGAAAATGGATTCCCACTTACTAATATGTGAGGAAAAAGAATATTAAAAGGAACATGCGAGGGTCAAAGAACATCCTTAGAAATTTCACTTAAAACCATTTCACAACTATACCATAATTATCTGGGGATTTACAAAGATAACAAGCAGGTTTCCAGTTGTTTAATAGGCTATTACAGAGAACTTGATAGCACATCCCTCAAACTTAACTCCCTGTTCACAGGGGAAAAAAAATCCCCTTAATGCTCCCAGAATGCCTTGTCCCCCAAAGGATCCCCCAGAGGCAGGTACAGCGAAGGCTGTGTAGAAAGCATTCCTGAGCAAACCACAAAGGGATTTTGTTGTTTTGTGGATTTTTAAAATAATCAAGTGTAGCACACAGAAAGCATGGGGCAATGATTTAAAAAGTACCGAGCATAACAGCTGACAACCCCTCTGCTTGATCCTGCTATGCCAGATGTTAGCTTTACCAGAGAAGAAACTGATATTCATAACAAACTCTCAGCAGCTTTGCATTATATGCAGGTGAGAAGTAGAATGAGATGTGTATCTATGACTTTTTCTCAAGACATAGAGAAGTGTCCCATTTCCCTTCCATGGAACGTAGTTTACTCCATTTTTGTTACAGCCTCAAGACAACACAAAATATAAATCCTGTTAACACAACAAAAGTATCTACCTTCCACTGTTCATCACATGGTCTGTACAACTGAAGAGGAGCTTCCTTGTCTTCCTGCAAAATCCATAGATCTCCCGTTTCCTCAAATGCAATGTCCCAAACTTTGTGTTTTGAAGAGATTTGCTGTCTGTAAACTAGCTGCTGGGCAATGGCATCAAGCTGAAAGATGTAGACTGTGGGAATACTTTGAGAGGAAAAACTTAATTACCATTATTACCAAATCCACCTACAGCCATTACTTGTACAGCGAACTACAAACACCCACTCTAGTTCCAAAAAGAGCCAAAGCAAAGTCATTAGGAATTGCAAAAAATATTCTAGCACTTCAAGTGCAGTTTGCTAACATGATCTGAGACAGAGGCTGCAAATACCTAATACATCAAATGGCTTTTCAAGTGTTATATGAAAGTAAAAGCAGTCAGTGTTGCCTTTTCTTTAAAAGAAAAGGTAATAAAGAGAATTTCATAAAGATTACTAAGGATTTATATCAGGAGTGTTGCATCGTAGCACACTAGCCTACAGGGCTTCACTTGAAGGAATATATAGCTGAGCACCAGTCAAAACAAAACAGGAATTACATGCCAGGGAAGGGAAGAAGGAATGAGAAGGACAGGAAACCTTGAAACAGCTGAAGAACAGGACTCTGGCACTGCACTCAGCTCCACCTCTCCTTCAGCACTCACTCCTCTGATGGCCACAGCCTCTACGTGCAGAGCTTCCTAACCTCCCTCGGACAGGTCCCCAGTGTGACAGGCAGGACATCTTGGCTCCCTCCTGAGCAGCCTACCAGCTCCACATGACGGCCCTGTTTAGAAACACCGGGCTGTGAAGTGGGAAATAAAAGCCTGATACGGAACAGAGCACAGCCCCTGGGCTAAGTGACACTGGTACAGCCCTCGACTTGCACGGCTTCCCCTTCCAGTACCAGTGTGGATGCCCATGCAGAAGGTGTGATGGGAAGCAGTTAAGGCTCCTCAGTTTGGTGAAGGGCAAGTCCACTGAGGGGACAGATTGACAATTGCACTGTATAGGCAGCTCTGGCAATCTCTCCCTTTCCTGTTGGCAAGCTTTTGTCAGGAAGAACAGCTTCTTTTGCAGGCTTAAGATGCTGTGGAAAGAGAGGGCAAAAGGGCTTGTCCATCCCTGCAAGACATTTCCCCATCAGCTGGACTTGTAAGGTTCCTCAGTGCTGAGGCCCTTCAGCTCCCAGGCACTCTCTCCTTCGGCAAACACATACATTTGAACCCAAAAGCCAATGTAGCCTCTCGGCAGTTTTAAACAGAACCCATTTACGGGAGCAGAATACAGTAACAGAAGTTTGGCTGCTCCATCGCCACAGAACCCTGAACAAAATGAGGTCAAAAACACATGGGTTAGACACAGCAATTTAGGGAGACATCCTGAGCATCATGCAGGTCTCTCATGCACCCTAGCGTCACGTTTCCTGCCACGAGGGAGAGGCATCACAAAATCTGCAAAATTTATCTAACCCAGATAACTCTTGCGCTCAGCTCTGCACTCAGATCAGGTACAAGGACTCAAAGTCTCCCTGTGAGGCCACAGGAATGCCCGGGATGCTCAGAGATCCACCCTACCAAGCAATATGATAGAATAGTTTGGGTTGGAAGGGACCTTCAAAGCTCATCTAGTCCAACCCCCCTGCAATGAGCAGGGACATCTTCAACTAAATCAGGTCGCTCAGAGCCCCATCCAGCCTGGCCTGGAATGTCTCCAGGGATGGGGCACCTACCACCTCTCTGGGTGAACTGTGCTGGTGTTTCAATACACTAATTGTAAAAAATTTCTTCATCATACCTAGCCTGCATCTCCCATCCTTTAGTTTAAAACCATCGTAATTTGTCCTATCACAACAGGCCCTTCTAAAAAGTCTATCCCCATCTTTTTCATAAGCCACTCTTAAGTACTGAAAGGCTACAATAAGGTCTCCCCGGAGCCTCCTCTTCTCCAGGCTGAACAACCCCAACTCTCTCAGCCTGTCCTCACAGCAGAGCTGTTCCAGCCCTCTGATCATTTCTGTGGCTCCTCTGGCCCCTCTCCAACAGGTCCATGTCTTTCCTGCACTGAGGGCTCCAGGGCTGGAGGCAGGACTCCAGGTGGGGTCTCACCAGAGTGCAGCAGAGGGGCAGAATCACGGACTGCAAGTTCGCGCAGGGTTAGGACAGCCAACAGGGAAAGCTGCTCTTGCCTTTACAGGAGCTGTGATGATTTTAGGCATTATTCCATTTACTCTTACCTGTCACATAGAACAGCAACATAACCACCTTGACAGCAGTAAGTTATTCTTGACACAGGGTATTTCTATTAGGAAAAGAAAATTAAACATCTTTGTAAGTTAAGACCATTTATAGGCAGAATATTCACATTCAATTTCATGTCCTAGCCTTTAAAATTTTGCAGATGTCTTAATTTACAGCAAGTTAAGCAGCATAACTACCTTTAAACTGCAGTCAAGTATATTTTTGTACCTGTGTTTGCTGTTTTATGAAGTTTTCCACACTTCTCCATTCACAGTCATCCAGAGATCAAATCAAAAGGTTTTAGTGAACTACTCTTAATAGACAAGCTAACAACAGATGAAGGAAAAGTACACCACCTTCAAACATTCTCTTGTGGATTGTTAATGGCAAACATATTAACATTAAGCCTGCTCTGCCAGGATATCACACTAGCACCTTAGAGATTATAAACACAAGCATTAGCTGCTATGTGTGTTTAAAAAAAAAAAGAAAAAAAGAAGATAGTGAAGCATAGCTAACATCCTGGCTGCATTGTCTATTTTCAACCTCTGTCTGAGTGAAGTCATATAGCTTAACAGAAAACGTGTTCTGAAGAACACAGCAAGACTGCCTGAGGCCATTTTCCTCATTAAAAACAAAACAAAACCACCCTGCACCACGCACCTAATTTAGAAGATATATAGTTTATATCTGGGAGAGAATCAGAGAAATACCTTTGCTGCACAAACCACACTACTTGAAATATGTAACAACTGATTTGAGGCTCCTTGAGTGGGAAGTAAGAACTTGAGAGAAGCAGAGAAACCGCAAGAAGATGCCCCAGAGCACTTTTTCAAAAGTATGTGTTATATAACGTGAAAGACAAAACTGCAAAGGCAAAAGGCTGGTTCTCAAGTATATTTTATATGTAGCGATAACACCAGCACTTCTGATTAATAAAACTTTCCTAACAGAGAAGTAGTGAGTTATTCCCTATAGGGCAGGGAAAATACATCTTCTTGACACTCTACTGGCAGAATTCAGATGCATCCTGAAGTCCTCTTTCCTTTTATCACCTTTCCAGCATTCAGCTCTTTCCCTAACATGACACTGGTCACTAGACAGAACCTTTGGTTCACGAGGTTAAGCTGAATTTGGGAGTAACCACAAGATTTGACCCTTCGAGCTACCAGCTGTTGTATAGGTGTTGTCAGGGTGCTTGTTTTGGAATTTTGTAATCAATGTAGGAAAGCAAAACAAGCCGTACAGCCTCCAGACATTCAAGTCAGCAAGTTTAATACCAGAAGCTGTTTTGTCAACAGTACATGATACTACTACTAAAAGATAAACCAACTGTGAGAAAGTTAATTAATGGTATAAACATAGCTGAAAACCAGGGTTACACAGCGCATCTCCAGCACATGAGGGAAAAAAAAAAATCGATCGTGTGATACAATCTCATGGGGAGGGAAGCAAGAACAACGGCATGCACACACTTTTCACTTACATACTCAATTGCCTGTTTGGACAGAAGAGGAACACTTTGTAGAAAACATTAACAAAAGGATGATATATTTCAGAGCTCTTGGGAGCAGATGGGACTAATGTTGCTACTCTGCAGAAATACTAAGTTGTTACTCCACATTTAGCACCAGGACCCAGGACTGCTGTTTAACATGGACATAAAAAATGCTTCCAGTTCCAAACACCAAGTAGTATGAGTGTGCTGAATCAGAAAGGTTCTCTGTAGGTAATACGTCTAAATGTAGCTATTGCACTATGGAGCCATTTACACTACAGTGTTAGAGTATAACTGACAGTTCCTGTTGTAAACCACCAGTGGGTTCTTTAGACAACTAATGGAACAAGCCTATATATATACATATATACATATACATATGCATATATATATATAAAAACAACTGTTACTTCTAATAACAAAGCTCTGCCTGTCTCATGACAAACATGCAGGGCAAGAACAGTGATGGGAAATGCCCACCTACACAGCTGAGTGCTCTGTCAGAGAGACAAAGGCTTCTGTGAACTTGAATTATACAGCAGCTCACTCCCACCCTCACTGGGAGGAGGAGGCTTTTTTTATTTGAACCACGTGTTATTCGCAGCTGGACAGAGACAAGAAAATGCAACTTCTTTGCAAGCTCTTTCCTTTCCGTGTGTGGGTACGCGAATGCAAGCCAAGTGAGTGCAAGCCCCAGAGTAGTATCTTGTTCAAGGACAAGCCTATGAAATCAGTTAACTTAAAGAGCTACAAGAGCAGTCTGTAATAAACAGATGTTCCCTTGATACTCTCTGAACTTATTCAGCATTTATATGACACTGTTATCAGCCTGCCAACGCCTTAAAATTAACTTTTGATGTCATCTGTGAGAAGAGGTGACCCTATAAAAAATTAATGTACTGGAGCACCAGGGTAGAGTTGTGCAATTCATGTTCTGGACTTTAAACAAGCTTCTTCTGTCAAGAGGATCAGATGAGGTGAAAGCTGCAAAGCAGAAAAAATATTTATATATCACTACAAAATTAGAGAATTACTTCCATTCTAGTGGGAAAATGAGCTGAGGATCTGCAACCAAACAGCTGAAACCAATCCTACACTGCTCAAAAACACTCCTACATTCCCCAAACAGACACATATTCATCATCTGCCAAGCAAAATAAGCCCACATTTATGTGCGCACATGACCCACCATTACTGACGATTCCATTACCATTGTGCTTCAAGTTGCATTTCAAGCTTCAGTGCATTCACAGTGGTTATCAATGATAAAAATGAAATGAAACACGAAAGAAAAAGCACTTATATCCCCACCTGATCTTTGGCTGCCAGAGTCACTTGCAGACAGCGTGCTAGCTACAGCCTACAAAGCGCTGACTCAAGAGACTGTTCTCTTAAACTTAGACTATAAATATCACACTAGATTGTGAAGATGATCTTTGATACACCTGGATACACAGCACGACTAACTACTACCACCAGACACCATCTCTGGCACTTCTAGCACTATGATGGCAGCAAAACACGAGTCTCCCCTTTGGTCCTGCTGGCCATCAAGACAGTAATTGTTCTGAAAAAAGTACATCTTGACAGCTGTGTAGCAATACAGCACAAAGGTGGCAATGCACCGCATTAAGGTTTAATTCTGTCATTTATCTGTCTGTAATCACTAGGATGCTGTCTGATCACTGTTCAAGCACATACAAGTTCTGGAAGACAACCAAGTCTTCTGCACCCCTCAAGCATCGTGCAAATTTAGTGTCGCTGAAGACAGATTTTAAAATGCTCGTAAGAGTGGGCAGTAAGCAGAATTGCACAGATTCAAGGAACAGGCCAGCCTGAGGCTTCCAAGATCACCATTAGGAGAAACATATGGCAGTGGACAGAAGTTCCTGCTTGAAGCAACAAGTTTTTTTCCTCTAACATTTATTAGTTTATCCAGTGCTACATCCAAGGTTTATTATATAGTTTAAGATTATTTTTTAATAAACTTGTTTGTAAGCAATGGAGTTAGGATTCAGTGTGGAATCAAGCACTCTTAATTTACAAGCAAGCTATCTTACTAAATGCTAAGCCAGTCTGAGCAACAAGTAGCATTTTTTAAATTAATACGATTCCCCACTTCACAGCTGGTTGCTTACTAGTCCTTAACGATCCAATAAAGCCAGAAGGCGAAGTATTTTAAAATAAAACCATTCTTCCCTCCAAAAGAAACGCCTTGCAACTTTACTGCAGACACGGATTTGATAGCTATCAAACTATGTTGTTTCAACAAAACACTCTCATTTGCTACTTTTGAACACAAAGATAAAACAGTTTAGCTGTGAAACTCCCCGAGCCACTTATTTCCAGAAGGCTATACCTGCTGAAGGAATTTTGTAGGTTTCCCTCAATCTTAATTCTCCCTTCTTCACTCAAATCCTGCTGCACCCAGACTATAAGAGGATATCAACTAGACAGGCTTGTCACCTAATACGATACATTTGGTTTTTTACTTGTGGAAAAAGAAAACAAAACAAAAACAAACCACAATCAAAAAACCAGTAATAGCTACTGCAAAGATTTCAAGCACTAAACTCAAGCTGAAATGAGACAGATACCTTGTGAATGTGTATGAGAGGTCTCTGGCACAGGTGATTTTTAAAGTAAACATGAAAGTTCAGAAGTAGGTTAAATTGCCAATATAGATACTACCCCGAATTCCTGCTAACAGGAACTCTAGGACAAAACCAAGATGTCCAGTATCTCAGCTTTGAATGCTCTGATGCAAGTGGTTGCCTTCCTGGGCTAACATACAGACAGAAAGTTGCACGTTATTACTCCAACACAAAGAACAACTTGCTGATGACTTCTGTACAGAAAAAAACTTGAGTTGTCACGTCTGTCCCTAGGAGCTTGGTCCTTCCATGGGTTGTGCTCCAGTTCAGTAACTGGGAATCTCACTAACAAGATCAGGCCAGGCCTACACGGACAGCAAAGAATCTCAGAGACCCCCAGGAGTGGCTCCTGACTGCACACCACACTTCAACTAACCAAAACCACAACAAAACACAAGGGAGGAAAGACGTAACTTTTCAATTCAATTTCAGCCTGAATACAAATTCCGCAGTGGATTTGCCGCAAGAGCTGCACAGGGCTACAGGCTTCTCAGTCACCTAACAACTGGGAAACAGCTGTGGTCTTCAGAGAAAGATGCGTTTTCAGATATTCACATGAAAAACACACCCAGCATGGTGGGTGGTAAAATGGACAACTCTTTAATGACCCAGCAGATTAGCAGCTGGCTCAATATGATGCACACAGCAGGAAAAAGAATGAGTGCTGTTTCACTGCTAATAGGTCATATGCCAATTCATGTGACAAGAAGAACAAAGCTAGAGATCAAGTACCACCAGAACCACTGCTTACATCAGATGAGCATCCCAAATCACAGTAGCACCCCAAACATGTATGTAAGACACCACTGATGTACAGGCTTCAAGCTAAGGAGAGCTCCTGGGGTATCTCATTTTCACATAGGACTCCTACATTTTAATTTTGGACACTGTCCAGCTTCAGAACAACCCAAAGGAATAAGCCCAGTGTTTTGACTCCCCAGGGCAGTACTGTTGCAGGTGATTGGTTACAGATCATAGAACTACAGAACACCAGGTTGGAAGAGACCACAAGGATCATCTGGTCCAACCTTTCTTGGCAAAAGCACAGCCTGGACAAGATGGCCCAGCACCCTGTCCAGCTGAATCTTCAAAGTGTCCGATGTTGGGGAACCCACCACTTCCCTGGGAAGATTATTCCAATGGCTGATTGTTCTCATCATGGAAAATTCCCTTCTTGTGTCCAACTGGAATTTCCCCAGGAGCAACTTGTACCCATTAGCCCTCATATTTTCCATGTGACTCCTTGTAAAAGGGAAGTCTTCTTTGTAGCCACCCTTTAAATACTGGAACACTAGCATCCTAGTCATTTGTGAAGTGCTCATTAGATAAGATTGTGACACACTGGGACATTGGAACATAACAAGAGGCTGAAAAGCCACCTGGTGCCTGCACAGGGACACACCTTGGGAAAGATCAGAACACACTTGTGACATTGACGAATGTAAAGAAACAGCTTTAATATGACATTTTCCACAAAACACTGAAGCAGCAGTAAAGACAAAAGTTTTAGGCTGGAAAGTTGCACATCAAACTGTCTCAACCTCGTGCTCCAGGAAACAAAACTGAATGGAGACTTATCTAATAATAAGTCTTAACCCTAGCTCTGCTGGGAGGGGAAAGGCAGCAAGAATAAATCTGGGGTCCTTCGGGAACTTGTTGGGAATGCTTCACTTGCAAAGATAAATCATTCTAGAATTCAAGGTTATGGAAATTAGCACAGTGAGCCTGAAACTTCCAGAGGGGCAACAGGGTAAACTCAATAACCTGAAACTCAGATTGTGCAGGAATGCTTTGTGGCTTTCCTACGCTAGCTGAGCTGCTACAGCCAAAACAGAACACTGATGGCAATGAAAAGGAGGAAGTTATCCTGCTCTTCTCACCTCACACTTTATGAAATGAAAAGCTGTCAGGATCTGCAAGACAAGAGATGGCATCACCAGAAAGAAACACCAGAATATGCAGGCAGCACACTTAGCTACCGTAAAAGCCTAAGTGCCCTGTGGCTGCCCAGCTTGTCACCCACCCTGCAGGGCTAGGGTTGGGCACAGGAGCCCCTCTCCAAGCTCCCTCACAGGACCAATTCACACCAAGAATCTCCTAACGCTGGCAAAGATGACGATATTAGAGAGCACAAGCAGCAGCGCAGCATTAACCCCGAGGAATAGAGAATCAACCTGTGGTGCTCCCTTCTCACCACATGTTATGGCGGTCATGGCCACAATCCGGGCCATGGGAGATCACCTGCATGTTACAAAGCTTCTTTTTGCTCAGATAAATTGCAACTTTAACACTTGAAATTTTAAGTATTTTTAAAAATTGGTGATTTTTTAGATCTTTCCAGTGTTACGAGATATTTTCTGGCTAAGAGACAAAGGCACCTGTGTTTCTGGAAAAAGTTCAAGTGAAGGCTTTGTCCAGCATGCTGAACTTCTATTTGGGAAGAATCACAAACAGCTTCTTTTGGTCACTGCTTTGCACTTTTTAGAACTACACACAAGACACAGGAATGGATTCCACAGACTTTCTTCCCTTCCCAAAGGGAACAGCTTCCAGTTCTCACATAACTTCCAAACCTGCTGAGATAAGGGAAGCACCCCTAACAAAATGCAACAAATATGTTTTGGAGTCACAAGGGTCAGAAGAATAGCAAAAGCACTAGCACATATAGATGTACCTGGTCAGTTTTAGTAGTCTCTGGCCCACAGATACTACTCAGATGACAGCAGTGCACTTCTTCTCCACTTTTGTACTTCCAAAGTCTCAGAGTTGAGTCCTGGACAGATGGAAGCAGATACAAGTCTATTACCAACAGCACCTCAGGCAAAGAGAGACAACTCATGGCCTTCAGCTAAATCAAATTTCCCTGAGGAGCTTCTCACAGAAGTTGCTAAATAGTCACTTAGTTAAGACCTCAAATTGCAGATAAAGCATTAACATATTTTTTCCCCTCCATTCTAAATTATTAAATCATGCTAATTTTAATTCTCCTTTTGAAGTGGAAATTGGGTAGTTGGAGAAGTGCATTTCAAGTCTGTCTCAAACAGCACAGTAACCCATGTGCTCAGCATTTTAATGGCAACTCTTTCAGGTTGCCCTTCTCCCCCCCACTCTTGTTATCACCCAAATCCTCATTGATTTAGTAACCTCCTGGAGAGAAGCTAAACACCTCTCTGGAAAAACAGAGTCATCAAAGAGCATTTGCTAAGAATTAAATACAGCCGCACACAGCACTAATGCTAGAGTTGCTTAAAGAATAAGAAGAACAAGAGACAAGAGCCTTGGGGAAGCAAGAACATCAGCTGAAACCAAATGCCAAGAATTACTACAATTTTCCCATCTTCACAGAAAACATTACTTGTTTCCTATGCAGCTTTGGTAGTCTGGGAAACAAAGAATATTGTTTCCTTTCTTTTAGGCTGACTCCATCTACTCACTCTGTACAGGTCTGGCAGAATCCCATCAATTTAAGAAACGGGCTGAGGGGAGGGAAAGGAGGGAACACTCATTTCTTCAGTCCTCATCCAAGCACTGAGCAGCATTGCACTGCAATCTCTATACAACATGCACTGGTTGTATTATGAGGACACAGAGACAAGGATGTAATTCAGAACAAGTCTCACAGGGGAAACCAAATGGGAAGGTGAATAAGGATCAGTTTTCTCATCTTAAAAGCTCTAAAAAAAATCTGTGAATCTAAGGCTGTTAATTCTCAAGACACTCATTATTGTGGCGGGCTGACATAATATCCATTTTCTTCAAAGTTGTTTAAATAGTCCAATGATTAAAGTTTGTCTGTGCTCCAAAGCAAGAGTTAATGATGAAGAAAACCTGAGGTCTTTGCAATTTCTCCATTCCAAAGATCTTAATAAGAAGCTAGTCTTGCTATAGACACAGTAAATGGCTTGTATTATCTAGCAATAGAATGGCTTAACACTGAACAGAAAGCTGAGAAGGGGGGGAGGGGAGGAGAGAGAGAGGGGGTATGTAGTAAACCATGAGAGTTTATTCCAAGTATCCCAAGGAACTTATGGGAAACATATGGAAAAAATGGTTTTAAATCCTAAATTTTCAAGAAAAAAATATATTTTGTTAAGAAATTGCAATACATACCCCAGAAGCTGACAACAGCAGATCAGGATAGTTGGGTATTACAAGTATTTTGCTCACAAACCTAAAGGGAAAGTAGTGAAAAGTTGAACTCTCTTGCATGACACTCTGGTGTTTCAACATACAAATAGAAAACACCAATTTTAAATAGAACCTTATAATAAACAAAGAGATTCTCCACATCAAGCTAATTACAAGGCTCTGAGCAACCTGATCTAGTTGAACATGTCCCTGCTCATTGCAGGGGGGTTGGACTAGATGAGCTTTAAAAGTCCCTTCCAACTCAAACCATTCTATGATTCTAACACAGACCTAGCTGTTGTTTAACGTGATGCGAGGAGATAATCATTTATCCACTGAGGCATAGTGAAGACCTGCACTCAGTAACTTGTGCACACAACAAACTCACTCTTTGTGTCCCAGACAGAAGGATACAATACAATAAGGAGCCTTTGCCAAGCTGACTCTGATCTTCTCATCTCTGTCTGCAGTTAGGATATACCGGTCATCGGGACTCAGTGCCTGTTGGTAAAGGGAGAGTTTTAATGCCCAGTAGTTTAAGGCTTGTTTTTATGCAATTCTCCCTAACCAGGGGAAAACAAGATAAGCAGTAAACTTTTTCTCCTGACTCTGAATGGCAGGTACAAACATTAAACCACACTTTTCCACCAACAATGGAAGCGTAAGTCTTCATGACAGCAACTTTCTCGCTAAGACAAGCAATACTGACTACTGGGTCCAGTGAAAACCGCTGAGCTTCAACAGTACAGGCAGAAGTCCGACTGCATCTTACAAAGACAGACACATCACATTGAAGAGCTCAACTGACATGACAGACTGGATTAATTCCCATATACATTCTATCACCAAATCTTCTCTGATTGTAACACTAAGACTTTTTGAACATGCACGCTCCCAGAATAGATAACCCAGTGGTAAGCTTGCTTCCTTACCAAACTCTGCAGACACAAACGCAATAGGAAGAATTTAAGACCATATACTCCATTTATATGAAAAAGCACAACCCAAATCGGGGACAAGAGCAACAATGCAACACCCAAACACAAGCAGGAACGCAGGTTTGTACACTAACTTACCACATCCAAGAGCAGAGACAAGTGACCCAGCTCAAGTTTTCCATCTGCTTGGGGTTCTGCTATTGAGTAAGAATAGAGATCACCAGACTTGTCTGCAACCAGAATCTTATCATCTGCAGCTGTAATAATCAGGGAAGTACATCTCCTGTTCACAGACCTGAAAGGAAAATGGCATAGTCTGAACAGCTCTGGATGGCAGCTTCAATAAGTCTGGATTCAGACACAGTTAAACCAACGAAGAGAAAAGCTCTCAGGTGGAACATTCTTGAAATGGCAGCAATGAGAATAATGTTAAGGGAAGGTATGAGGCTGAAATAGCACTTTTGAGACCTATTCAATGACTGAACTATCTAATAGCAAACACCTGAGGGGTGGGAGAAAAAAAAAGAGAGACCTTTAAGGCTGCATTTTGCTTATGCACTTTCTCAACTGAGCATCTTGCCTAGGCAGCCTGTCAGTACTCTAAATAAAGCTGGTAGTTTCTTGCACTCCTCATAATAAAAATACAAGTTATACGTGCAGAAAAGAGAACATAAGGTAGGAGTTCTCCTAGTAAAAGTCCTTTGCAGCAACACATCTAAAAACTGTGTTGAAATTACTTCTCCAAATGCCACTTCATACTGTAAAAGGAAGCCCTTCCTTGTGAGTCTCAAGGACTTTTCCTCCTCAAATCCAGAGTCAGAGCCACAGCCTCAGGGTACCTCGTCCAGACGAAGCTCTGAACTTGAACTCTGACTTTCCCTCGTCATCTGCCAGTATCGTATAGGTCCAGTTGCCAGCATAGCAGGTAACTGTTTTCTTACAACTATTCAGATGAACTTAAGGACCACATATGTCAGAAAACAAGTTTTAAAAAAGGTTTAATCACTTAGTCTGGAGAATGCTTCTGCAACTTAACAGCTATTGTTATTACTGTTACGCTTTTCATAACACCTCTTGTCCAAAGCCCTCTGTGTCCTGTGTGCTAACACAGGACTGTGGCCGTTGAGAATCACAGGGAATGGACATTTCTGTTCACCTACGCTGAAATTCATTGATCGTCAGGAGGCAAAAGAAGAATATATTGTATTTCAGGTAAGAAGACAGAAATTCTAATACGTTTTAGTGACTGTTTAAGGGAACCATAACTATGGGAAAACATACAGGACAAGAATGCCTATGAACACAGTGGAGGCTCAGGCAGCACAGTTTCAAAACAGGTTACCTTGCCAACACAAGAGTCTTGCTCCAAGTTCATTGTACTGCTTTTGATCATGAACACAAAGATTCAAAAGTTTCCCTTGTCTGAAATGAGCTGACTACAAAATCCAGCACCACGTGAAACCTTTTATACAGCTTGCCACAAAGCGCCAATGCAAGATATATAGCTCAACTTTGGCACTCTCTTTTTAATGCAGAGACCCTTCTGCCTGTATTCTCAGTTTCATAATAGGAGGTAGTGATGTTCCGCCCAAAAAACAGCTGTGGTCCTAGTTGATCTTTTAGCAGAAAACTGAAATATCAAACAATTATCCAATGGCATATTAGGGGCAAGACATACAGGGCAGGGCAGCAGAGAAGACTGAATGCAGAATGAGCAGAATTTGCCATTTCTAATTTTACTGGTGATTACTTACTCACTACAACATCAGTTAAGCCACCCAAGGTCCATCATATACTCCACACACAGAGCCAAGCTGACAGAGATTCCTTTTTCCTTTTCCAACCAGGGCCTCACATTTGTCAGAGACCAACAGAAGCACAGATGTCACATGCTGAGGTACTTTCTCAGGAACTCCCTGATGGTCCCCTTTTTCATAGACAATTGTTACAAGCAGCAGCAGAAAACTTGTAACCGGAGGACCTCTGGTGGACAGCTACAGACTATTTTCTCAAGAGGACCGTACTATGGAAGGGAAATAGTCAGCAGCATCTCTACAGAGATGCTTTTAAGAGAGTCCACAAACTCCCCAAAACATCACGTCCTCCAAATCAACAGAAATAGACAGTGCACTCACTAAACTGCCCAGTATCATTCTTATAGGCCCAACCTTACATGTTCACTAAGAGTGAGTAAAGTTTCAGTTCTTAAAGACGCAAATATTGTCTTCTGGAATAAGAAATGAGATTATTCCTTTCCTTGGCCAATAATATAAACATCTGCATTCCCACCCTTGGTGTGGGGCACACCACACAGCACTTCTTGACAAATATCTTTGAATTCCCATGAACATTAAGTTTGTTTGAGCAAGCAAAAGGTTAAAAAAAAAAAAAAAAAGAGGAAGTTTACTGATAACAAATAGCAACATCCCAAGTACTACTGTTTTATAACTCTAATCAGCCATAACTCTAGAACAAAGTGACATGCACCATCCTGCTTCCTTACCTGATGCTAACACATTCCCAGGAAGGTGTCGTACGGAACAGAATCAAACGTTTGCTATCATCTGTCAAGGCAAAATAATCTCCTGATGGGGAGAGGGCAAAAGCTAGGATGTCATCACTTCCTTTATCTGTCTGTTTTCCATCCTGCCTAATAGAGAGAAAGGGAACAACAAAGTACAATGCTGAAAGTTTTATTTGTTCTTAAAATGTTGAGCCAGCTTGAACACTAGTGCAAAGAAAAATGAAACTGATATAAGGTCTACACATGTATCAGTACCTGCTTAAAAAAAACCCAACAAAACTAAGGTGTGTGCTAGCAGATCTTGATACAAATTTAGAGGAAAACAGTTAAATTTGCTACAGGTAAAACAACATCCAGTGACTGAATTTAAACTAAGAAAAATACTTTTTCGGGTTTTGAAATCTCATGACATACAGAACAGACCTGAAGGAGATGTTATGTAATGGGTTTGTGTTTTGTTTTGTTTTTTTTTTTCCTAACTGTATTAGATGGGCTAATAAGAGATGCAACATTTTTCCATAAATGTCTTGACTGAGAAGAGCCATACAGAATAATTGATTATGCTATGGATGTTTTTCTAAAATAGAAAAAGTTGCACAGACTCCTCTCTGGAATGAAGCAGAAACAAAAGAATACATACATATAAAGCCATCAGGGTTAGCAAAAGCAACCCGGCCATCGCCTGATCAAGGAGTCATCCCATGACTTTCTTTCATTATTTTCTCTGCTACATAACCTCAGGAGAAGATGCACCATCTAGGAAAAGAGCAGATTGCCTAAGCAGATTTTCTCACCCTTTATTTTCTAAGGTCTTCTTTTCCGCATTGATACAATCGTACACGAAGAGACCATCATCACTGCAAATATAAAAACAACAGACTAAAAACACTGGAACTAGAACAGCCATAAGCTTAACTACGAAGAGTCACAACTCTTCTGTAACGCCATTATTTTGCGGTTATTTGTGCAATGGACCCCTATCTCGAGGAACCACCCCTGTGAAATGGGCTCCCAAAGTGTCAGAGATGCGGTAGAAGCTTAAAACCTTGAACTTTGAACACATGCAAAAAAAAA
>VWYH01008201.1:0-68168 GCA_013399365.1 Pampusana beccarii | reverse complement strand
AAAAGAAGAAAAGTCATCTGTTGGCAAAGTAATCATAATATTTGACTTTTGTCAGAATTAACATATTTGTAATTAGCATTTACTCTGTTGTTCACACACCAGCGATGTGCACCTCGCGGTGCATAATCGTGCCACAAAACCGTTAAGAATAAAATGCTTTAAAGTGACATTCAGTAACGGGAAAACGCAGACGCGGAGCCCCTAAAGGCCTGCGCTGGGCCACGCAGCGCGCCCCCCACCGAAAGGCAGGCACGGGCAGAGCCTCCCGCACGCCACCACCACCGCCCCCGGCTGCCCGGCAGGAGGCCCAGGGGACCCGCGGTGACCCGCCCCCCCCCGCCTGGGGCAGCCCCCGACAGCGGGGCGGCCTCTGCCGCTCCGATCCGCGGCCCCGCCAGCCCCGGCCCCACCCCGCACTGACCCCAGCTCCTTGTACCGCGCCGCCAGGAACCGGCTGCCGCCGCTGACGGCCATCAGCGCCCCGCGGAGCGCCAGCACCGGCCGGGGACCGGGGCTGCGGCCCCCGCTGCCCCCGCCACCCTCCATGCGTCAACAGCGCCACGTGCGCGCCACGGCCGGCGCAGGGTATAGACGTCACCGCCAGGAAACAATGACGTCTAGCCCGTACCACGCGTGCGCAGTGGGGGGAGGCCGTGGGGACGACCTGTCATAGGATCATTTTGATTGGAAGAGGTCCTGAAGATCATGAAAGTCCAACAGTTAACCTAACACCGCCACTAAACCATGTCCCTAAGAACCTCATCTATGTGTCTTTTAAACATCTCCAGGGATGGTGACTCCCCCACTTCCGTGCGCAGCCTGTTCAATGCCTGATAACCCTTCCCATGAAGAAATTTCTCCCTTATGAGGAAAGGCTGAGGGAGCTGAGTCTCTTTCGCTTGGAGATGAGGAGGCTGAGGGGTGACCTCATTAATGTTTATAAATATGTAAAGGGGTGAGTGTCACGAGGACGGAGCCAGGCTCTTCTCAGTGACNATCCCTAACATTCTGTGATTCTGTAATGTCTGATCTAAACCTCCCCTGGCACAACTTGAGGCCATTTCCTCTTGTCCTATCACTTGTTACTTGAGAGAAGAGACCAACACCCTCCATGCTACAACCTCCTTTCAGGCAGCTGTAGACAGCGATAAGGTCTCCCCTCAGCCTCCTTTTCTCCAGGCTGAACAGCCCCAGCTCCCTCAGCTGCTCCTCATCAGACTTGTGCTCCAGACCCCTCACCAGCTTTGTTGCCCTCCTCTGAACTCTCTCCAGCACCCCAATGTCTGTCTCGTAGTGAGGGACCCAAAACTGAACACAAGATTCGAGGTGCAGCCTCATCAGTGCTGAGTACAGGGGCATGATCACTTCCCTAGTCCTGCTGGCCACACTGTTCCTGACACAAGCCAG
Organism: Pampusana beccarii; assembly: GCA_013399365.1. NCBI lineage: Eukaryota > Metazoa > Chordata > Aves > Columbiformes > Columbidae > Pampusana > Pampusana beccarii. Next base: position 66,761 of record VWYH01008201.1, on the reverse strand, counting down.
GATGCTGTTGGCCCCCCTGGCCACCTGGGCACACTGCTGGCTCACAGGAGTGCCCCGAAACACACACACCCTCCCGGCTTTCCTGAAAGGGGCGGAGCCTCGCCGCTTAGGCCCCACCCACCGGGAGGTCCCGGAGCCGCCCCCATCCTCGCCTCGGGCTCACGGCAAGATGGCGGCTCCCTCGGTGCTCGGTTGCGGCCGGGCGGCCACCCGCAAGGTAAAGGGCTGCGAGGAGCTCCTCTGGGCCGCGCGTCTGCCCCGCGCGGTTTCTCCGCTCCTCTCGACGGCACCGGTCACCTCCTTTCCCCCCGGGCCCGTTGCGCAGGTGCCCGCCGCCTCGCCTAAGGCGAGGCGGCGGGCACCTGCGCAACGGGCCCGGGGGTGGAAGTGCGCATGCGCCTTGGGCTCCGCAGGGAGGTGGGAGGCGGGCATGGATTCCCCTCGGAGTTCCCTGTGTCACTTTTGTCCCGTTCTGTTCACTTTTTATTACACGGTGCCTTGCAGGTGTTGCGGCTGGAGGTCCGGGGGCTGCGAGGGGCGGCTCCCTCGGCCGCGCTCTGCACCAGACCCGTGGGCTCCGGGACGGCGCCGCCACCAACGAGTAAGACGTTTGTTTCGTCGTGGGGTGTAAATAGATGTTAACACGGGTGTTTAAGGTAGGGCGGCGCCCTTTTCTGGTGCTCAGGCCGCAAGGTGGCTAAGCATCCACCCCTGCAGCCTCTGGAGGTTTCTGTGCACTGTGGTGATGCCCACACCGTGGAATTTTACCTACCTGTCAGACTAGGGAGTGCCTATCTGGAGTTAAGGTCTCTCCCGTTGTCTTTAAGTAGGCAAGAAGACCTTAGCAATGCTCAACGCCACATCTCTGAGCAGCTAGCATGCAAGCCAAGAAAGTGGAAGGTCATCATGTAAACAGAGATTTCTGTTCAAACATACTGTGTAGTAAAAAAATATAGCTAAAGTCTGGTAGGAATGGGTCTTCGTAGTTTATATTTGTAGGCTATGCCACAAGGTTGACGCTTAGTTCCTGTTTACCTTCACCTTAGTATTAGCTGTTGTGATGCTTGACCAGGCTTAAGGAGAGCTACCTTTGTCTGAATATAAAGCAGCTTTACAAGTTGCCTGAAATTTGATGGAATGAATGTAGCAAGTTACTTTTTTTTAATGAGGTGCAAAATCTGGTTTTGAACTTCAGATGTTCCCCCTTACCTTTTGAAATGTTTGGATTATGAGGGTCAAAAAGCATCCCACTTTGTAGAAAGAAAGACTTGCAAGATCTGAATATCTACTCCACGCAACAGTGTTGCGAAGCTGCAAAAAACTACCACAGCCCTGCTGTGTTAAATTTAATTATTATGCTTCTTGCCCCATAGGTTTGCAAACAAGGTGGTACATGGACCTGGTTTAGATTCTGCAGTGCATTTGACGTTTGAAGTATTTGAACCGATTCTGGCCCTGACCAAAGTCAAAACATTAATACGGGGGATATTTTGTGCAAAATGCTGTTTGTAAAAAGGGGCTTACTCGTTCAGTGAGTAGAATTCCCATCCCAAATTAGAGATGCAGATGCTTAAGCAGCAAAGCTCCATGGGACCATGTGTAGGAGCGATCAGAGTTGTTGACGGCTGCAGAAAAGATCACTGAAAGAGTAGTTCCGGCTTCTAATGTTAGCTTCTTAAATGCCAAGGCAATTAAAAGCTTTGTCGTTCCTTTAAGAAAGACTTTTCTGCAAGCTTGATTGATACAAGCTTGATTGAACAACAAATCACTTTTTAATTTTTTTAATGCATTATTTTAAGTGTATTTGAGATGTACTTAAACATCATTTTCTAGATTTGTTGTCCTGCAGCTCTGATTTCAGAAGGTGTAGGGAGACTTATTAGGCCACCTCTTTCAGTCAGCTGCTTCCCCTGAAATGCTTAAGGTTATGCAAGGTATGTAGGATGTAGCTGTCTTTTTCAAATTTTAGCTGGAACAGGGTGTGCAGATTTTCTTTGCTTTGATAAAATGGTCATTTTACCTCTGAAGTCAATGATGGGGAATAGTATTTGTATTTGTACTAGTTGTATTAGGCTTTATGATTAAAAGCTGAAACACATATCTTTTCACATATTCAAATATTACTGTCTAAAGTATTTTTCCAGTAACACCTACTGTAAATGGTCAAGTTGGATGTTACCTGCCTTCTTGGTTTCTTATGATGTCCTAGCATTAATACTTCTTCAACATTTGCTCAGCTTTCACTTGTCTGTCATCCCTTTGGTCATTCTTGTGTTAGTTTGACCTTCCTGTACACTTCTTTGAAGAACTTTTCAACCCCGAGTGATGTTTTCCTCACAGGTTAGTTTCTACAGGCTGCTGTTCGGCTGTGTCAGTCTGTGCAGAGAGTCAGGCTTCTTTCAAAGGTGGCTGCTCATACTCCCGCTTCCCCCTGTCCTCCTTCCCCACTCTGCACCTTCTGGCAGAGAGAAGTATGTGTCTGAAATTATTCAAAAGTATTATCTGTATACTGAACTGATATTTTTTTCATTTGTACTTATGTTAAGAATTCTGTTTTGTTTGGGTTTTTTTCTTAAATACTTTGCTTTTTATGTATCTACCTCTTCTGTGATGTTTTCATTTGGACATTGCTAAAGACTTATTTCTATTCATAACTAATTATAGTAACTCCTTGGATCATACAAGGTATTACCATAAAATACTATCAAGGGGGAAAACTGCATCTAATTTATGGTCTTGTAAAGTAGATCTGAGTTTCCAAACTGTGCAGGTAAATCTGCACAGTAGAGTGGAAATCCGTTGAATTACACTGCTGGTTGGAAGTAGTGCAACTCATAATGGAGTTGGCTTTGCTGTAGCAAGTTTCAGTAGTAATGTATCTTCTTAATGTGCTTCCAGTCCTCCTTGTGCTCCTGTTTTCTGTAACCACAACAGCATTCACTGTTGATCAGCCTCTTGAAGATATCATTGGCACAAGCATCCAAGTGGTATTTGGTGCTCTCTGAAAAAGCCTGAAGATTGCTGCTTTCTCTTTGCTCCTTGTCTGGAGAATTCAACTTAATGAAAGTATCCATAGGGGAGGAGAAGTAAAGGCAGGCTAACATGAAGCATTAGGAGATCTTCTAGCACTTTTTTTGCAAAGAGGTCTCAAACTAAAAATAGGAAGTGGAGACAGTGAAGACTGGAGGAGATAAGACGATAAACTGTGTTAGACAGTTCAGTTGGTAGGTCACATGGACACATACTTTCATGTATGGCCTGAGGTATCTCTTCTTCGGCTACTGTGTCTCTTAGGAGTCCTCCCTCCCTGCTGCTTTAGAGATAACTAGTGCAAGAGGCTGGCTATTGCTATGTCTGTTTACTGTGTCTTCTGCTTCGCTGGCTTGTTCATAGACAAATATTATCTTTGTTGCAGCATATTTGAAGAGCTCGGCTAACAAGCTATCTTAATGTTCATCTGAGATAGGAAGATGTCTGTAAACCATTTTCAGTGATGCAGAATTGAAGCACAGAGAAAAACACCTTTTGCAAGGAATCTGGCCAAGCAAGGAGCAAAAGGCATTATCTCATGAGTTTCAGGATCGCAGCAGCAAAAAATGTTAAGTGCTAACTAGAACTCCAGTTTCTTTAACTTAAAATGTCTTAAAACTTTCTGTTTCACAATCCCTGTATTTACTATAATAACTTCTTTCAATTTGCTTTTTGTATTATGTTATCTCAGAAAGTTAAATTTTATTACTAAGATCACTAATTAACAGCGGTGTCGGATATAATGATGATAATCCTCTTTATGCCATTTCCTAGATGTAGTGGGACCACAGGGAAGCACCAAGTTGCTAGCCATCAAGGCACCAGCTGAATTTCCTAAAATGTTGTCTTCTAGCTCTCTCTTAGTATCTGCAAACAAAGGTGAGAGCATATCTAGTCCCAACCTCAAGGAAGCTTCAAAACCTTCTGCTGAAGACATGAGGATGTTCATGTCAAGAAAAACTGTGGTTGCATTTCCTCAGCGAGTAGTTGTTTCTTCTGTCGAGGAGGAAAACATCACTACACCTGCAACAGAAGGAGGCCTGAGGAAAGAGTTAGTTGAGGAAGAAACTTCATCTTCTTCTAGCTCAGATGCAGATTCTAGCTCAGATTCTGAGGAAGAAAATGATGGTTCAGAAGTTGCCATTAAAACCAAAGTTGAGTTTCCTAGGCGAGATTCCATCTTTTCTGAAAACATAGCAGTAAAGGCATCAATAGTAGCAAAAGAAAACTTGTCCCAGAAATCCCACAAAGAGTATGTAGCTAAGAAGAAGCCACGCAAAATGGAAACTGATGTGTCTCCTACCAAGCAGGTCACATTTTCTAAAAGAGCAGTCAGCCATGAAACATCAAAATCCGAAGCAAGAGACCCCAAAGTAAAATCAACACCAAAAAAGGCAAGTCAGCAGAAGCTGGTCTTAGAACCAGACATGGTTGAAATCCAAGACCTGAGCAGTGTCACTCATAAATCTGATTATTTGGATAAAACGTCCATTGGAACCCAAGTAGCAGCTATTCAGCTGAAAGCTTCATCAGTGACTCAGGAAGACAAAAAACAAAAACTCTTATCCAGAGGAGAAGAAAAAAAGGTGAAGAAGACACAGGAGTCAGAAGCAGAAGAAGTAACTGCTTGTAAACTAGAAGAAGAGACTTCTGCAAGGACGATGTTGGTGATGGGCACAACAGCAAAGGAGGAGACCATTCAGGAAGCAGGAGTCCAGACTGGAGAAAGAAGCACAACAGAGGGTACAACTTTAAATTGTTTTAATTGTATTGATTCATCTGGGCTAGGGTTTAACTTTTTTTAAAGGATTTCCAAATCTTTTCTGTTCATGATTCTCTGATGTTTATACTGAAGCTAACCGTATAGCAGTCACTTTCTGGAACACAAATTCTTGTTCCTTACTTAATTGTTAGAAGTGCTCAGTAATGCTCAGTTTCCAGTTATGCTGTGGAAGGAAGCGATCTTCATTTCACTGTATTTGTAGTTTTAAGCTGGTTACTTATAAAATTAAAACAAGGTTGTTTGCACGGTGAGCAAAATCACGGGTTTTATATGACAAAACTTGTTTTTCCTCTTCTCTTTTCTCAGAAGGATTTGGTAGCTGCCTTTCTCTTGAGCCGAATTTGATGTCATCTTATTTTTGCTTAAGTCCTGTCGTCTTTCTCTTTTAAATCTTGCAGCGTTTCAGATTTCAGTAGACTTCAAGAAATCATAGTGTAATGCCAGAAACAGGTATTGATTCTGGGATTGGTAGGGTGTGAGTCATGTTGAAGTAGCACAGAGTTGACCTTATAACCCAGTTTTTATACTGAGTTGAGGAGGAAACAGTAATATGTTTTGGGAAAATTGCATTGTGCTTCATATAATCATCTCCCTAGCTACACTTGCATATCTAACGTACTCTTCTTATTTACTACCAGTCCTGTTAACTTCCCTACTGATCTCATTCTGTATATTTCAATAGCAAATGCCCCACTGTCCTCATCTGTGGTGGCTTACCATTCTTGCCTTTCAACTTAGGCAGAATACCATCCTTAAGGCCCCACTTCTGGTTGCTGCTTTGAAGTAAAGAACTTGCCTGTTTGGAAGTAAAAGCAGCACAATTGTAAAGCTGTTTGCATATCATCCTTCAGGTGATATCCTTGCAGGAAAGGCCCTGGGGGTCCAGGTGAACAGCAAGTTGAACATGAACCAGCAATGTGCCCTTGTGGCAAAGACCACCAGTGGTATCCTGGGCTGCACTAGGAGTGTTGTGAGCAGGCTGAGGGAGGTGTTCCTTCCCTGATGAGATGCATCTGGAGTGCCGTGTTCAGTTCTGGGCTCTCCAGTACAAGAGAGGTGTGGAGCTACTGGAGAGAGTTGAGTAAAGGGCCACAAAGATGATGAAGGGACTGGAGTATCTTTCCTGTGAGGAAAGTCTAAGAGAGCTGGGATTCTTCAGTCCAGAGAAGAGAAGGCTCTGGGGAATATCATCAGTGTATGTAAATACTTGAAGGGAGAGTGCCAAGACAACAGAGAAAAGACTCTTTCCAGTGGTACCCAGTGACAGGACAAGAGGCAGTGGGTACAAACTGAAACACAGGGTTTTTCCTGAACATCGAGAAACACTTTACTGTGAGAGTGATGGAGATTTGGCACAGGTTGCCTGGAGAGGTGGTGGAGTCTCCATCCTTGGAAACATTCAGAAACTGTGTGGACACAATCCTGGGAAGCCTGCTGTAGTTGACACTGCTTGAGTATTTGGGGTTCAACCAGATGACCTCCAGAGGTGTCTTCTAACCTCAACCATTCTGTGTTTCTGTGAAGTGTCTAACCAGGTTAAGTAACACATAATTGCTTTTGTACATTGGTTTCCAGGATACAGTACAGCCTTCTATTTTAAGGGATTAGTTGGATCATAATTTGATCTGCTTTAGGAGTTGGCGGCGAAGGTTACATTCTTACCTGACTTCAACTCAAGTGGTAAAATGCAGCACTGTTTGTAAGTGACATTTTCATGTACCTGTTCCTCCTTAATAGTCATCAGCAGAAGCTTGCTTTAGGAAAAAAAAAAAAAAAAGGAAAGGCTATCACTATTTATCGACAGATTATGCTTTTCTCTCCATTCATCCACAGTGGAGCTCTAGATGCCTAAGTATTATTTTTTTCCACATTGAAGATGATAGGAAGACCCAGAAAATGAGTTCAGTTAACTTCAAGTATGAGAGGGATGAATTGGTCTTAAAATGTGCTGATTTAAGGTGAGGATTATGACACACTGAAGATCTATGAAGTAGCCTCCTCTACTCTGGTGCTGTAAATTCAGAATAAGGTTAAGCCCATGGGACAAACTTTTCCTGCAGATCTGTATTGATGGGGCAATAGTACCACTGTGCCTCAGACCCATCACCGTCATAACCACACCAGCAGACCCCTTGTGGGTAGGACCTGGCGTAGCTGAAAATGGCACTTCTGCTGTTGAGCTTCTCTGGGTCTGGGAAGGTGGTTAAAGCTGTGACAGTGGGAAAGTTGCTGTTGGGTACGTGCTAGAGGACTCTGCTGCAGTGGCTGTAGGAAAGGTGGGGGGTAGTACAGACAAGTTCACATGCCTTTACTGCTGGTGTAATGTCTTTGGGTGCCAGGGGGTAGCAGAGTCAAACCTGGCTATGCCATGTTCAAGAGCATCACTGGTATGTCCATGCGCATCTTGTTCTCTCTTCCTTTTGAGGCCTTGTTTGAGAACAGCTACTGCTTTTCCATGTTTAATGTTCACAGTTAATGATACCTTCTGTAACTTGTATTTCTGTCTTGTTCCTGTGTTCTGTTGTTCATCTGCAAACTGCAGCAGGCGCACTGAAGATGTAAAAGCAATTTTTCCCATTACGAACCTGGATGTTAAGGTGATGTCATCCACTTTGTGGAGAAGGCATGCTAAGCAGTCAGCAAAAACTGCTGACTTTAACTGCGAAGTAAATAGGAAAATAGTAGCACGGTAACTCAGAAACATACCTCTGATTCATTTCGGAAGAACATCCTGTGAAATGCTTGTTCTTTAAGAGAGAAAGCATGGATGAAGCCTGAAGTATGGGGAGGATGAACTCAGGAATAATTTTTTTCCTTTGAGAAGCCAAGTACAGTGTATTTGGGCAGGAAAAATGAGATTCCATCTGCTTTTCTTCCTGAGCATCTGTCTCTTAATTCAGAACAACTCTCTTGAAGGTTGAATGTGCACTTGCCTACACTTGCCTGTTCTTCGGGCTATTTGCAGCAAAGACCGCATCATCTGGCTTTTATATCTGTAGTGTTGTCTCCGATGTGCTGTCTCAGTGGGAACTGAGCAGTAGGCACAGGGATATTTCCTTTCATAGGCTATTTGTGTTGTTTTGCTGAAACCATGGCTTAATGCATTGTGTTTTATAAGCAAGTCTTGCTAAACGTTATGGATACACGCTCTTAAACTGATAGCATTACACTGCAATAATTATGTCATAATTAAAGGGAAATTCTGGTGTTCAGTTGCTTGAGTTCTTGTATTTTTATTGTAGACAGTTATATTACAAAAAGAAGCTTAATACAATCTAACCTAAAACGCTACATACGCATTTATATGATGAAGCTTTTCACTAGATTATGCTTATGTCTGTCTTATTATTAAAACTCCGGGAGTATGATAATAAATTAATATTGGGAATAAAGTTTTTATTTCTTGCAATTTCCTTGGTTGTAAAATCAGCCTGTAGCAGGAGCCTTTTATGTAAATGATACTGCCTAAATTTGCATGATATTCTAAAAGTGTAAGAATTAATGTTGGTTTTAATGTGAAGTAAGGAGTTCTGAATAATTTTATTAGGTTATTCTTTTAGTAAGAAGAGCTGATACAAAGTTTAGATTATATTTAGAAGAAAGGAAATTTACATCAAGGCTCTTGATATATTACTGTTCAGTATAACCACATTTGAAATTAAACTGTGGACATTCAATAATTCCATCACTTCTCCCCATGGAAAAAAAAAATCAATTTGTAAAGTAGTTCTAATATCTGTATCTCATGGTCTGACATGAAGTACATTTGTACTGCTTCTTTGCCTCTCCTGGCTTGCTAAGAATGTCACCTACTGTTCTGGCTGCAGTGAAAACCAAGGCAACTATGAAAAAGCCAGGAATATGTCTTCCAAATACAAATGAAATGTTCTGCCCTACCCACCCCCAGCATTAGGTGGTAGTTTGGATTTTAAAACCTGTGATACATTAGATGACTTGTACTGATTCCTGTTCCCCTACTGCATACTAATGTGCTGCTTTAGGACCAGACAAGGTACCAGCAGAACTTAGTAAACTTACCCTTTTATTATAGCGTTTTTGGGGTTTTTTTTAAATGTTGGCTGGATGAGGGATCTGGCAGTATATGAAGGTTTGAAGGCTGACTCAGTAATTAAGAATATTGCCCTCTGGTGTGGCATCCTTATAGTCACCAGTTACTGTTTGTTTTCACAGAGACCCCAGCAGCTGCTGAGCCTGCTCCAGAAGAATTCGATAATTCTACCTACAAGAACCTTCAGCATCACAAATATAACATTTATACCTTTGCTGATTCTGTTGTGGGTCTTTCAAAATTCAGGCAGCCTCAGCCATCTTCTGGAAGACCATCACCAAGGCACTGAAAGAACCACCTTTAAAACAAATGCCCAGGCAGAATGATAAATTGTTCTATTTTAGCGGTGTATTATAAATCAGATAATAAATAAATGCATGATAACTTATGTTTGTGCTGTTGAACTCTTCTTAGTTCTTGGAGTCCCTCACTTCTTGACTTTTATGAAGGAGCTGCAAATGAATCAGCATTGAGTAAAAATATCTTTTCTACTTCTCAGTATATATTATTTGGTGATAGCGTAAGAAAGTGTCTCCAAAATTTGAAACTGAGCATTCTTTCAGTCCCATGTCAAAGAATATAATGGCCCTTGTGCACGTGCCTGTTCCGTATGTGGCATGATTTTAATAGGTATTGTTATCACTGTAATGCAGCAGACTGTTCTCCTTGCACACAAATATGTTCCCAGCTCTGAAGAGGCTACATATACTCTGGATTTGAAGTTAAAATCGTTGGCTGGGAACAGCCTAAGAAGTATTTGTCTCCTGTGGAAAGAGTGTATGTTTTGTGTTAGTAGAGGAATGTAAGTTTATGTTAATGTGCTTGAACCATCTCAAAATCTCTGCTGTCATAAAGGGAGAACATACAACTTTATTTAATTTTCTGTTGGGGGTTCTAGCATTCAGGTTCTGCAGTAATTGAAATAACTTTAAATGTAAGAAAATCTCAGTGGGCAGTTCCTAATGAACTATAGTACATTGATTTAACTCTGAGAAAGAACATATTTCTCTAGGTAGAATCACTTGCATGTAATTTTTAAAAGTGGTGAAAATAGCATTATGGTAAAAGCAGCTCCTGGTACTAATTGTTCAGTGGGACTATGTTTCAGTTCCCACTTTTTTTTTTTCCCCTCCACAATAAAAGTAAAGATTGCTGTCCAGCTTCAGTCTTGCTCTTCAGAAAATGTGAGAAATGAGGCATTTCTCAATATATGTTATCAGCAGTCACAGTTGGTCTCAGTAAATTCTGTATTTCCATCCTATTAGTAACAGTCTTCTGCCCTCTGGGAAAACTGCCTTGATGATCACCAGCTGTTGTGGGTTTAGTTCCATTTTGGCTTCTTGTTCATTTTGGGGTTTTTGGAGTTAATTGGTCTTTGAGCAGTTGTACTGGCAATAGCTCCAGCATTTTCCATCACCTGTCTGTATTCTTTCAAGCAACAGAATATGCAAGATCAAAGGGAAAACAGAGTTGGCTTTAGGAGTCTATCTGGGTACTGGACGCAAATCCCTGGGTGCAATTAGCAGAACAGATATTTTATACTCTAACTTGGCAAAAATGTGGTAGGAAGGATCAAGAGGCCTACATCAATCTGCTGTGTAGAATTTTAAGTCAGAGACCTCTGGCAAGCAGTTTTATTATCCTGTAAAAACTAAAAAGCATATTACTGACTCTTAACTATGAAATTTAAAAATCAGCAAATGTATAAATCCACATGCTTAGGAATAAAAAGCAGAAAGTCGCTTTGAGACATCAGTGGTACCACGTACACTGGATTTGTAAAAGGGAAATAAAATTGCTGTTAACATTAAAAACATGAAAGAATAAGGAAAAGGGTCTTCCTTTATTAAGAGCCCACTGGAGGGCCCCAGTAAAGCTGCTGCATTTTGTTATTAACTGAGACTCCTTGTAGTAACCTGAACCCTGTAATGTAGATCTGCATTGGTGCTGAACCCATGTTTGTCACCGTTTGTTTTGTGATTACAGAAGGAGGCTGCGAATTGTCAGAATCTAAACAGTAAAAGTTAGAGGTAGTCCATTCGTATGTTTATGTATTTACTAAATCTGCCCACAGTAGCTGTGGCTGTTAGCTGTTTGCAGTTAAGACTTGTTCACATAGTGCCCTTTTTATTTCTAAGGAGGGTTGGTGTTGTAAACACTGAGTTAATCAGTGAAGGAGGAGTGGGTTGAAACAGGAGCGTGTCTTGCTTTCAGTCTACTCCTACACTCTCCTTAGCTGCATTTCAAGCGAAGGAGATTCTAATCTCTACTTGGGCTAGGCATTTTGCTACCCTTGTTTCACTATTATAGCAAAAAATTAATGGCGAATGCCCTTCTTATCTGTGTAATCCTGTCTCGGTGTCTTCCGGTGATCTTTTCTGCGCCTCTAAAATCAAGCTGGAAGTGAAACAACTTCATAATTCTTCTGGTGCATATGGTACATGTCTTAACATTTGCTCTGTTTGGTGAACCAGTCTGCTCCGGGAAGGGCGGATAATGCGAGGAAGGGCACCAAGACTTTCCCACTGTTGGGTTTTCCTGGATTTCAATGAAAAAGGCTTAATATTTTTTTTACTTGGCTATTATCAGATGTTATTGTGTTTGAGTCATATGCTAGCATTTAAATTTCAAGCAGGATGTGATACAATATGCTCAAATTCTGTAATGTTAGTATCTTTGTCTTGCTGTGCTAGGCACTCGTCAGATATGCTCAGGGACCTCGTTTTAAAGAAGATATTAACATAATTCCTGGAAAACCTCAAATGGGAAGGAAATTAAGTCTCAGCTTAGTTTTTGTGAAAACCAGCTCTTCAGAACCAGTACAAACTTCAGAAGTGAGGTTTTCAATGTATAAATAGGGTGTTACTGTGGGAGTACATGAAAATCTGCAAAGTGGAATTCACTAATTCTCATTAAAAAGATGAAGCAACTACTTTCAAAGGGAGTGGTTTTCAAACTTCAGGTCCTTTTATTTGGGTTTTTTGTTTGGTTGGTTTTTTGGTTTGTTTGGTTTTTTTTTTTTTTTTGGTGTAGCAAACTGCTAATAAAATTACTTTCAGAATTTCTTTCCACTTAGATCCTTCAGAAGGGACTTATTAGCCCAGAAGGTTCTGGACAGCAGTTGAAAACCCACTAATCCAAGGTCCAGTAGTAGTAATGCAAGCAGAGTTTGTCGTGATCACATTAGTTATTACAAAGTGAAGGTTTTTTTGGTCCTCCTGGTGCTTCCTTTGGCATCCAGTCATGACAAGCACTGCAATCTATACAGCTATCTTCAAGATTTATTTTAAATTTGGGAAATGAGACTTGTAACTGGGTGAACTTACGGGTCTTCCACAGTATATCCCCAACTTCCAACAATCCAATGCATCTCCCTTGAGTTGCCTGTGAACTCATAAGCCATAAAAATCTGCCTTTCATCTTTTTCCCACCACAAGAGATGCCACCATCTAAGCTACTTGTACAATTATGTAGAGTCTGCTCTTAGCGTGATGAAGAAATGGTAAGTTTTAAGACTGTCTTGGGGTGATGTGCTGTTTTCCTTCAGCTGCTCGCAGTAATGAGAACATGAGCTGAGAACAAGTCACCAGCCTGTCCAAGTCTGCTGAAGATCCACAAAAGAGCAGGACTTCACAGCTTTATGCTGACCAGAATCCCATAGCTCATAAAACGTTTTGGTGAGATTTTGAGGCTCTGTGGCGTCTGGGAGGAAGAGCAGGAGAAGCTGGTGAGAGCAGCTGCTTGTTTGTTCGAAAGAATTTTAATTCCTGGTGGATCCAATCGATGGCCGCTGTGCAGCGAGTGAGCAAGTAGAAAGCATGCTCACGGTATCCTGTAGCATCGTAACTTTAGAATCATGCAGACTGAGGTTGGAAGGGAAGTCCTGAGGTGATGAGTCTTGTGCTCTGTAGCAGGCGCAATGAGATCAGGTTGTCCTGGACATTGTCCAGCTGAGCTTTGAATGTCTTCGAGGATGGAGATCCTACATTCTCTCTAGTCACCTTCTCCATCATTTGAACACCCTCATGATTTATAAAGCAAGCAAACAACCAACCAACCCAGCAAAACCTTTACCTGTTAGATATCTAATTTGAATTTTTGTGTTTCTGACAATGGTCCTTACTACATGCCTCTGACAAGCTTGGCTTTGCCTTTTCTATACCCTCTAAAGAGGCAGTTGAAGGTAGTAATAGGGTCTCCCTTATTTTCTTCTTCAGATCAGATAATCTCTTTTCCTTCAGGCTCATCTTGTGCAACACGCTCCAGGACCATTTGCATCTTCATGTGGTCACAGTGGGCACATGTGGGCACATCCTACTCTGGTCTCTAGCGACACATGTTGCCTAAGTGGTCCCTGACTGTCCTCCTCCCCGTAGCTTATGTTTCAAGGTATAACATGCTAGAAGGGGGTTCATGTTAATCTGCCTGATATTTAGTGTGGGCTCTTACACAGCGAATGGGAAGGGACCTGGGAGACTCCTGTTCCTCAAGATGCTATACCGTGCCAGTAGTGCCGGGCAGGTTCAGGTCCCCACTGTGTCCTGCTGCAAAAACAAAAAAATCTTGACATTGTTCTTGGCCCAAGTACTTGCTATCTGCCTGTGATTTACAGCCCTCCTATGCTATTCTGTATTATATGCTGTTGTTTGCGTGGTGACTTATACAAAAGAGCCAACACAATAAGGGTAATTAATGTAGGCACTTTAGTACAGGTCCTTTGAACGTCTGAGTGATTGACTTTACAAGCACAGTGTTCTTGTATTGCGGCTTTGTTTATTTCTTTTAATTTTAACCTTTGAGAAAAGCTCCTCTAAACTCTGGATGATTTTAATTAAACTTGTAGGACTCTAAGCGAAATAAGCTGTCAAGTTTCCAGATCATCCTTCTCCTCTCATGTGGTTCTATTTCATGGAAGTATAAATACTTATTTAACTTTTCTATGCTTCTGTGCTTTTGGTGCTTACATGTTATCCTTGGTGTTCGTCTCAGGATGATACCATGCCCAATATAATCTGCACATATTTTTGAGCTCACTTTTTTTTTTGGCATATACACATTCAGTTACATTTGGAAATTCATACCCACCTCTGAAAGTCTTAGGAAATGTGGCAGCTTTGGGATAGAAGGGACTGTGTTAATTCATAGTTAGGGACATAAGTTTAAGCATGTATGTTTATGATAATAAAGTAACCCACAAACTTTAGGTCAGTGTATGGAGCCAGCTCTCAAACTTTATTTTGGTCTCCTCTGCACTCTCAACAAACTTTTAAATGCAAAATATATCAACAGGAACATGGTTCTATAAACCCGTAGCATCATCAGAGAATACAACCGATACGCATGTTAATGTCTAGTATTCACAGAACCCATGTCACATGTCTTAGTTAAAATTAATGCCTAAAATTCTTGGCAGTAGTCATCTTTGTTACTCCAGTCTGACGTGGTTCAAATGGCAGTACTCCTTTCCAAATCTGAGTGTTTTATCGAGTCTGGGTAGATAGTTCTTAATGCAGTTAATATCCAGCAATGAAAAAAAATGAGCTAATTAAGATTATTTGTTATTTCTTTGTTGTTGGTGGTGGTTGAGGTTTTGATTCTTTTTCTGTTTCTGTCTTACCTCTCTTCCTGGTTATGAGATGTTCTTGGTATCCGTTTGGCTGTTTGCACAGTGGAGATACACTCGCTTTCTAAAATCTGTGACAGCATCTGTCTAGCACTGGAGAGGGAACATGCCAGACACAACAAACCTTGTTCTCAGCAAATGCTAGTCTTGTATCAAAGAAAGGGACAATAGCTACTTTTCCCTGGAGGCTTGGACTTCAAAGAACCACCCCTTCATGCTTTCATTTCTCATTTTCAGCCACTCCTTTTCAAAAAAAAAAAAGCATCTCCTATGCTTAATTTAGTTTAAAATCATGCAAGGCTAGGTCATTGTAAATTGTCTTGATGTTTCCCGAATTCTCCTGGGGTATCCCTACAAGTGAGCTATATTCGATTGTTTGAGGACTGGGAGAAATGTGAGGGGAGCTGGAAACAAATTCAGAATATAGAAAACAGAGGGATCATGTAGGAACTGAGAGCAGGGATGGTCCTTATGACTCAGGTGTTGGACTGGCTCTGGATCATTTGTGAGACCCCTGGCTGCCTGCGTAACCACTGGCAAGTCACATAATTTCTTGGATTCTCATCCTCACTTTATAGATGAGGAGTTAATGGTCCCAACTTTCTCTTTGTACATCACATCTATTTAGCAAGCAATTCAGAATAAAAACTAGTAAAAAATGGGAAAGAGTTTAGAAACTCTGAGCTAGCTGAGGCTCTCCCAGGGGATGCAGTGCTTATTAACAGCATGACAAAAATACACTTCAGATAGTCTGCGCAGAAATGCCAGCAATTTTGAAATTGCATTCAGCAATGGCAAGGCCGTTGAGATACAAAAAAAGCTTTACAACTGTTCCAAATACTTACTAGTGGAAGACTGTTAACAGACGGGAAAAAATGGGGAGGTGTCCAAAACCAGCAATCCACCCTGGTGAGAAATCCAGCTGCTGGGAAGTGGAATGGTGCTGGAATTCATACCAGGTTGTTGTCTCTGGACACCAGTCAATGGACTCCATCTTTTATATCACCCTCCCATTAGCCATAAGGATTCAGTGTTTTTCAACTCCTTTTCTTGTGGCGGCTGGATATGGAAAAGGAGCTTTTTCTCTGAAGCCCTTGCTGAAGAACAATTTCAAATCTGTTGTCCAGGAGAGGAACATCACGGCTCTGCCCCACTTGTGCCTCCTGAAGGTCACCGTTGTCAGACAAAAATCGACCCGTCTACCCTTCCTCCAGCTGCTTAGCTCCTGCTGTACAGTTGTTTACTGCTGGGCCCTGAGCTGTTTATCTTCATAGTCTTCTTCCTCTCTGAATAACTTTAGGATTTACCTCTAGAATCAGTGAGCGCTTTCTTCTGCGCAGTCTTGGGAAACTGGTATGTTTGAAAATGTCGAGAAAGACACCCCGTTCCCTCCCTCCACCCCCGCAAATTTGAGATGACTATAAAAAAAGAAAACCAAAGAAAGAAATAATTGGGAGTTCTTTTCTTTGATGTTGGTTGTACTTTTATGATTGTGTTTTCTGAGATTTTCCACATAGCCTCAAGGAATGGGGAAGCTATTTTTTTGGATGTTAAGATTTCAGGTAACAACTACAAGATCCCAGCTGCTCGGGCCTCGGGCTCCGCGATCCTCACCGATTTATATGTGCTAACGTTAAGAGATTTGGCAGCACTTCAAGCAAGCGAGCGAAAACAACGTGTTTATTCCAAGCTTTGCTCCTGCCCTTTGACTCGAGAGCGGCTGTGCGACTGGCCTGGCTGCTCAGCCCCGCTCCGCCGGAGCATGGGAACAGCGGGAGCAGCAGCAAAGATGCAGCTGGCTGGCTGCTGACTTTGGAAGACATCATTGCGTCACCTCACGCTTGGTAAGTTATCTTTGCCATCACAAGAAGCGGGATTTCCACCCCCATCCCCCTTTTTTTTTTTAAAGCGGAAGGTAGGTGCTCCACAAATCGACCACGGGGATTCCGCCGTGTCCAGTAAAACGTCCCATTCGTCAGTGGCAAGATGGTTTTTCAGCCCTAGAATGTGGTGTTTTTCTGACCCTTAAAAGAAAGATCTCTGCTGGACGCCTTTCGAATCCCCTTTAAATTAACTGTTTGTAACCTTAATAGGATTTTCTTTTTCATTTTTAATGTGTAGATTGTTTGAATGGAAATATTAAAGCTAGCGCAAGCAATAAAGATGGATTGCCAGTAAAATAAAGTTTGGCCTCTGACTGCACAGAGGAAGCAGATCAAGTCAAGAAAACATTTCCTAGAAGTCACTTCTCTAACTGTAGGACTATTCTGATAGATGCTTCTTATTTGAAACCTACACTATTTTGTAGTTTACTAGTCCACTGAGTGTGGAAGTGCAAGTTAATTGACATTTTGCTTCTAAAGCAATACTGATACTATGACAGGCACTAAACTGATACATGAAATACAGACTAAAAGTGAATGGGAAGCAACAGAGATGTATTTCTGAAAATCTAAAAAGTTTGCGAATTATAGATAATGAACAAACATGAAATAATATTTACATGCACATAGGGTTGCTAGTAAAATTCTGGCTGTGGGCGAATCTCATGGAAAAATTATGATGGATTGTTGTCACGCCAGACTTTCGCCTTGTCTCTTTAAAACTTTTATGGTGAAACTCATAGGGAGGTATGTCTTGCCCAGTTCTCATTTACTCTTGTAAAAGTATACATATGTAAAAGACTCATTGGTAGGGAATCACATATGGGACTCTACCCTTGAAGTCACTAAGCCGGTGAGTGTATTTTACACCTATTTATGTTGAGCGGGCTCAGCAACTTGCATGAGGAATGTAATGTCCTGAAGGGCTGACTTCATAATTTGTGGCTGTGTATATATTTCCTTCATGAAACCACATTTATGTTTCTTTATTATCATTATTATTTTAAAGGTTTTTAACTACTCACAACTCCCGTTTCTTTTTCCATAAGCCGGGCTACCCCATCTTCAGTATTCTGACTTTTTAGATTTCAAATCTTGGTTATGGTGTTGAGGATCATGTTGCCAGCTGGGGACATCTGGATGGGTTTGAGATCTGTGCATATCAGAATCAAATCTTTTAACTATCTGGTTTGAATCCATGTTTTCATTCTTCCTCTGCATTTATTTCTCTTTGTTTTGCACCCTATTTGTATGAGTGTACATAGTCTCTTGCAATTATATAAAAATGGTTTCCTTATGCATGGTATGAATTTTTATAGCTTTACATTCACTTTCTTTCTTTTTTTCCATCATCCCATTTTGTGTTTAAATAGGTAGAATAAGTTAGGTAATATGTACAGAGGGACTGCTCCACCATGGACCAGAGCTCTCAGTATCTCTGTTAACACATGCCGTAGCCAAAGAAGTTTACAGCATGCAGAGGGAAAAGGTTATTGTTAGTGTAACTGAATAAGTATCAGGGTTAATATATAATGTATAGGTCTATGTAATGGATAGTTTTTATTCATCATAAAATGTTCAAATGACTTGCAGATGTATGACTGCTGCAGCTGTTGCAGACCTTGTAATGGCATTAGGCTCTGACTCAGAAAGGAGCTCGTTTGCCAAGAGATTCTGGCAGTGGCTACGGCTGTGATATTCCCATTGAAAAAAGTCTTGTCAGCAGTGGAGGCAGTGATACAAAACTGAACTGGAGTATGAGAAAGGGGAAAGGCCGGGTCTAGGTATGGCAGGGAAATGGGGGTTCTGAAAGCTTTCCTTTTTCCATGTTTAACTATATCAGTAGCGTCCTACCACTACGTGGTCTACCAGGAGAGCAGCTGGAATTTATAGTCACCACAGATTCTGGCTACATGCAGCCTATGTTATACTAATTGGGGAAAAACCACAAAACACCAAACCTTTGATAATGTAAAACTCTGCTCCCAGCTTCTAGAAAGAAAAAGCAAACTACAGTCTCTACAAGCAGGTAGAACTGAATCTCACTGTGCAAATGCAGTGTGTCGCAAAAACTGTGCAGCATGAGAGCTCAGCTACTTGCTGCCTATGGAGACTGTGCAGGCAGGGGATACGCATGCTTAGCAAGCAAAGGAATGCCATCATCCTATGGATGCATGCGGTACTCTGAAATAGTACCGAGGAAGAAAAAAAAAAAAATCCCCTGCACATTTTGTGATTGTTTTCCTAGGTCTGATTGAAGTAAAGAAAAGAATGAAGATTGACATCCGAAATAGGCATGCATTTTATATGTTGGATGTCGTACCAAGATAAACATGCTGGGCTTTATACAACTTTTCGATTCCTGTGTGACTGGAAGTGGAGAAGCGTGATCATTTTTAGAGCAGAATTGGAGAAGGCAGTGCAAACCAAAAGTACAGTTTTGACAAGGTTCAGTGGTAATAGAAAGTAGGACTGAGGGAAAACCCTGGAGACAGCTGAACTGTAAATATCTGAAATGGTGAAGGATCATTTTAAGAGTCACCTCTCAACGAAGAGCAGATTTTGTCGCTGCCTTTTCTGATGCTTTAAACTATTTATGGAGTGTATGAGTTAGTTATGAAATGGACTGCTATGCTGACTCTTGCTTTCTATTAACAGTTACCAAACCATAAGCATTATTGTTTCTGGGACTTCTTGAAAAGCCTCTGATGATTCCATTGTGTTCTCTCTGACCTTGTTCAATGCCATATTTATAAAAGTAAAGCTGGCAAAATACACCGATTGTTAGAAAAGAGATGCAATCTACATGAACTTCACTTATCAGATTTGAGAAAAAATTCCAACTCTTACTGATGTGACTTATGCCTTACATGAGTAAAAGAGAAGGAGTTGCTAATAGCTCCCTTCTCCAGGGCTCAAAAGTCCATGGATAAGAGAAAAAAGACAGCCAGAATGATTGTATTGGCTGGTGGTTGGGGATGGGAGCTAGGACCTAGGTCTCCCCTCTCCCTGGTAAGTGTGCTGCTCACTAGACCATGGTTACTCTTTTAGTCTGGACACATCATAGTCAGCAGTCTGCTGGAGGACTTTACCAAGGTCCCATCAGTGTCAAGCAGTGTGTGACAGGAGTGGGCTGTTGGGCACACCATGCATTTCACACTGCCTTGGGCTGTCCTTCAGATCCTTCCTAAGAGCATGATGTGAAGTATGGAGCTTTCTGATGGATGCAGGATGCGACTTGGGTTGGGCATGGGGCGTGAGAGCAATCAGGGTATGGGTGCAGGGCAGATTTTATTTCTGGTCTGGTTCTGGATTAGATGTGCTTAAATAATCCTACAGAGCATTGTTCCATCATTGTCTGTGCTGGTCAATTATATACTGTATGTGATGAGGAAGAACTTCAGTAATGGATGGGTGCAGCTCCTGTCCCAGGAGGCCCTATAGCAACGGTATGAGGCATGTGATCTGGAGATCTGTGGGATTTCATGAACCCTTTCTATGGGAGGAGGCTTAAGTGTCTCCCTAGAAATCTGCACCCACTCTGGGAAATAAACAGGCTGTTGCAAACCGAAAAGAGCTGGAAAGTCACTGCCCTGCAGCTTCCAGGTTAGACGGTCCACGGGGGAGGTGGGTCTGCATCCTCAGGAGCTGCAGAGCTTTGGGAGCGCGCCTCTCGGGGTGTGCCAGCGTGGCACAATGCATCTCTGTGCCGCAGATCCCCAACCCAGGCCTGAATGGGCCAGTCTTTCTCGGAGGAAGGAGCAGACCTTGGCAGGGATACAAGCTTGGATCCCAGAAGCTGAATTGCCTTGTTAGCACAGCGTTCAGTCTCGAGCTAATTTGCCTTGCTTCTCAGCCCACCAGCTAACTGGGGCACAGCATGAGGTTGATATTACTTCTACTGCTTCCAGATCCAAAGCTATTTCGTGCAGAGCCAGTATAGGGATCTCTGTACCTTATTGCTCTGCAAGCTGTTGACATATCCTTTCTTTCTTACAATGTTTTCTCATCAATGAATCTTAGAAAAAAATGGTCAGAATGTTTCCTGTATCTCCTCTTTCTTGTGAAGAAAGGCTGACTTAGGTAGTCTAACTCCAGGAGAGACTCACTGTCAGGCAAAAGGACATTATAGCACTGCAATCTGTAAATGGGTTCAAAAAAAAAGAATAGAGGAATTAATTGAGGAGAAGTCTGCCAGTGGCCACTGAAAATGATGGTCTGATTCCAGCTTCTGATACAGAAAGGCGCTAAACTATCATCCCCAGGAGCTCCCAAGATACACCAGAGGAAGGCTGACCCAAGTTGTTTTCATGTTTCTTACACTCTTTCACTAAGCACTTGCTACTGGCCATTGTTGGACTCAAGGCAGTTTGACCCACGTGTGGAAGAAAAGACTGCTCTGCATTTACGGACTGGGTGCCAGCTGTGTCCATCCAGGCTGTCATGTGTGCACGTGTGAGCCTTGCACTCAGATGCCAAGAGTTCTCCATGCTGAGGAAGAGCCTGAAAGCTGTAACGGGAATGCTGCCCCAAACATCAACCATCAGCTGATACCGAGCCTGGACCAGCCACCTGACTGCTCCAGAGGCGAAGGGCTTCAGCTAGGTGTGGTGGTAGGAATGTGTCACATCTGGAGTGACAGGGTGGATGTGTGCCTGGAGGATATGGTCTAAGCACTGCAGTGTGGGCCATCAGATGGGCTTGTCTGCTTTCAGCCCAGGGGTAGGTGTGCATGGTAGTTTCCACAAATCCTGACTTGGTGGAGACAAGAAGGGGAATGTTTGTGGAATGCTTCTGCCCTGGGCATTTCCTATTTGCTTTTAGCTCAGTGCAGACGTTTGTATGGAGCTCAGCTTTTCTTTTGCTTTGTGCAAGGAGCTCAGGTGCCTGGCTAGACAGTTGCATTAGGCAGGAAAGCACCTAATCCTCACTGAAGGCCACCTAATCCTCTCAGTTTAATGGCCTTCTACTCCTTCAGATACTCCCTTCTTTATTTTTTTCTCTACTTGCTCAGCAATTGAATTCTTTCCTCTTCCATTTGCAAAACAGTGTCGGGAGCAGGCTGGCTAGCTGGCCACTCTCATTCCCTGTTACCACCTCCTGGTCTTCTAGGCTCCAAAATGCAGAAACCCATAAAAACAGCTGGAAGTAAAGGAGTAATGGAGAGGAAAGACAGGTCTCTGTGGACTGAAGAAAGTGCTCTGTAGACCGGTGTTTGAGAACCTCTCATTAATGCCTCCTGGTTATTTTTTCTGCATTTCACTTCACCGAATCCAAACCCCGCTGAAGCCGGTGGGAATTGTTCCACTGACTTCTGTGAGAGTTGGATCTAGCCCTTGGTCTGGAAGGTAAAACTAGTCTCACTGGTTTTCTTTTATTTCGGTTGGTTTCACTTTCTGCTTCTCAGCTCACAGAATGTGAATGCATTCATAGTCCTCCATGGTGGGATTCATACAAAATATTCTCTTTTTATGTTTTTCATAAAATAAAAATCAAGATGTGTATTAGCAATTCCATCCCTGTCCCTCAGACTCTGGTTTTCTGTCCCTCTGCCCTGTTTTTTTGCCCCCTTCCTTTCACAATGAGGTAAATGAAAATGTCTCTTTAACACATTTTTGAAGAAACTTTGCAGTCAAACAACAAGATACTCTCGACTTTTGGTATCATTAAAAGCAGCCAGTTTGCCCTCAGAAGGTAATCTGTTTATAGTATCTCAAGTGGAAAAAAGATAAGCTGGATTGTGAAAGATGTTTGTTCGTCACCGTGGAACTCCTCATGCAGTTCCCAGGGCAAGGCATCACACGTGGGAAGGTGACAGTGGATTTCTACATCACAGCTCAGTCTCAGCTGTACTTTTACGATAAGCTCTTTTTCCTAAAATAGCAGTTAGTTCAAATTAACATCTCTAATAGCAAAAAGCAAGCAATATAGAGTGTGGTACTGCAGATCATACAGAAAGGAACATTATCTTATAGAGCTTTGGGGTTTTATCCTCCAGATCGCCTAAAATTCTTTCCAAATAACGTGTTAAGATATTGGTAATGCAGTGACTCAACCATATAAACAGATGGAGTGAGTAGTATGCAGCCAGTGATTCAGCTAATGTACGGCTCTGGAAATTAACATTTGATTTAACAAGATGAGAAACATTGAATAAGATATTTATAATTTTTTCCTTTTTTGAAGGAGGCTTTAAGTACATTGTTTTTTCTACTGAACAGGGAGGTTGGAAAAACATAGGACAATAATAGCTCATCAGAAGGATGGCATCTTGATCCTCCCACAGCAACTCCTTGCAGTAGTGCTGCACTGCAGTGCCAGCTCTTGGTCTGAGCCCAAGTCCTGCTGTGGGACATGAGCTCTTAATTTCTCCAGGGGGAGTGTTCCCAGCTGAGTTACACAGATCTCCACGATTTAGTTCAAGCAAAGCTTGACATTTATTTAGACTGAGTTAACTCATTAATTTCAGGTTTAAAATCTTAAAAGCCATCTCCACTATAAAATAAGTCACACATTTTTCCCAGGCTCCTCTTATACCACATAAAGTTGTGGCTGTGGATGCGAATGTGCTGTGCCTGCAAACAAGGCGCACAGAGGCTGCATTTCGGAATGCTCTCCAAACAGCCAGGGGACATATAAGTCGTTGACATGTCTTATTACGTATTTTTTTTCCCATGGAGTGATGAAAGAAGAAACTGGTTTGCTGCAGAGGCCTCCTGTTGTTAAGAGATCAGAACTTAAAGACTCACCTGATTTTTATGGGAATCTGGGGGAAACCCTGCTCTGTTTAGATTATTCCTGTCTTATCGCTACAATTTCAGCCTTTATGCGATAATTCATGAGTACGGATTATTGCCACCTGCATGGAAGCCCATCCCTTCACCTCTGTGTAAATGTTTCCTTTGAAAGCTTAATTATGAAAGAGTTGCTGAATACACAATCAAGAGCAATGCCGTGAGAAGTCTCCTTTCCCTGGAGAGGTTAAATGCATATGAATGTTATATTATGCACACACTTGTAATACTTAGAATTTGGAAATTACTAAACCATGTCAAAGTAAGCCTACTTTGTCTAACAACTGTATGTAGGATATAGTTTTGCCCTCTAATGCATTTATGCAATCCTATTGTCATTAAATTGCAACTGAAAGTGTGCTTTGGAGAATAGATTTGAGAGAGTGCTTTTCTCATTTGGTATGACAGGGTCTTCATAGCTTAGTATTTGCAAATATTTGCTCCAACTGTGAGGAATGTTCTTGTGTATCCGGGACTGTTCTGAGGAACCGAGTAAGGTCCTGACTCTAAAAACATATCTGTGCAGGCTTTAAGCAACGAGCTGTACTTAATGAGCATATTTAATATGTACAATGTGAAGAAAGTAACATAAGTTGGAGAATCTGTGTATTCTGTTATATGCAGTTACCAGCCTAAATATTACAGAACCTCATTTTTACATACTTTATAACTTGGGATTACAAAATATTAAAATGGCATTTCATTCACCCTGACATGTAGCTTTTGCTTTTTTAGGAAAAAAAGCAGCTGTGTCACCATTGCTTTAAGTGAGTACACCCATACCAATGGAAGTTTGTAGTATAAAACTACATCAGTTGTGTAATAATCCTTAAGGAGAATTTCCTCATGATTGCTGTCTTCTGTCCTATGTCCTATGTATTGGACTCTTGTCGTTTTGCAGAACCGATGAGGGACAACACAGTTTGTTTGGACAATTAGAAACAAAGAAAGAAAAGGGTACCTATGCTTTCCCTTTTTTTTTTTTTCCTTTGCCTTTGTATCACTCAGCTTAGTTATAATGCTTCATTATTTTCCCCTGCTGCTCTTCTCCTCTCAGCTCCTGCTATTTTCCAAATGTTGCAGGCTTCTTTCAAAAGAATTGTAATTTCTAGTGCTTTTCATAAATCTTCATCTCTGGAGTCATTTCAGCTGTGATATTTTAAAAATTAAGCTTAGCTTTCAAGCATACAAAGGCTGTATCAGAGAAATGAAGATAAAATGAAAAGCAGGGACCTCCCGACAGGGCTTGGGAACAGTGCACTCAATGACTTTAGAGATGGACAGCTGGAAGGCACAAGTTAGATCGAGGGTGATTTTCAGTTTACTTTCTTAGGGGAACCAGGTTTATATGTTCATGTTATGTAGGTACAGGTATATTTGGGGGTGTATCCATGTTGTTTAATAACATTTGAGCCTGGCAACTTACACCAGAGAGGACTGAAGCTGTAACTTTCATGAAACTAAGTTGTGGAGCAGGGAAGATGTATCATGTACTCCCCGAACGATGGAAAGCCTGCAGCAGGATCTTTCATGCAACAGCATCCACTGACTAAAGAGAGACCTTGTGTACACCACAACTTTGGAAGATATTTCAGTTAAAGTTTGCACCTTAGACCCTAAAATTAACAAACCATGAGGCACAAACGTATGGGGAACCAGGCTTTCTTAATTTTGGTGCTTGGGGAGTCACAGGCTTTAAGATCGGGGAAGTCAGAACATCTATTGATACCGTGAGAAGCGCAGGAGGTTTAGGAGGGTAAAGGATGGAGAAACCTTTATTACAAAGGAGACCAAGAGATGGAATTACTGGGGTGAGGGGAACAGAGCAGATGAGAAATTTCTACATCCATCATGTGTGAGTGGGGAGTTGGGGAAGAAAAAGTGGCGGAAGGGAAGGGAAGGGAAGGGAAGGGAAGGGAAGGGGAGGGGAAGAAGGGGAAGGGAAGGGAGGGAAAGGCAAGGGGCAGGAAGGATGGGANAGAGAAGGAGAAGGGAAAATTCAAGTTGGGAAACACATTGGGCAAGATGTCTAGAAAGGCTTTGAAGATCACTGGGAGAAGAAATTAAATGGAAACCAAATTAGTTTGAATTTAATCTTTACTTTCTCAGAAGAAATCAGTGAACTCCTATCCAAAGAAGCGCAGGCAAGTCAGAAGGAGAACAAAGGGTTTGCAAGGAGAATCAAATTTGAAGAAAAGGCAGGTCCGGGCATGGAAACCAGTTAATTTTAAGCACTGTTTAGGGAATGTGTCACTAATGAATGTGTCAGGAATAATGAGAGATGAAACTCGTGGTAGAAGAACCCAGGCTGGCCACAGGAACTTTACTAGAGCTGTTTTTGCACGGTGCAAAAGCAAAAATAGAGAAGAGGCTTCCGTAACATGAACTAAAACTTGCATTTTTAAAAAATCTTGTTTATATAAGTTATTCATGTTAACTTTGAGACCTGATTCACACATTGGAGCACTCTGGATTAGCACAATTCCTTTTCTTTCCCGCTCTCTCTGCTAGGTGTACAAGTTCTTTCTCTGTTCACAAGCCTGACATCTACATAGTTCTGACTGTACAGGGGAAAATGGCTCAAAAAAGGCTCCAGGAGGTCTAGTGAGAAGATGAAGTGATGGTTTTGTTAGTGGACAAACGGTGGCAAGTGTGCACAGGGTGACCAGATTCCTGAAGATCAAGAGCAACTGTGTTGGCCGAGCAGGGTCTTGACACAGCAGTTATGCTGAAAAGGCTGAAAGCAGATCTGGTTTCCAGGAACATTTAAGCAGCAGTTTCTATTGCCAGACTATTAGCCAGATCTTCTTCAAGTGGCTTGGCCCAGAAGAGCGTTATATAAAACAAACTAGGCGGCTTGCTGCTGTTAAATCAACAGGAAGAGTGGCGTGGACCTTGAAAAAAAATGTAGAGCATTCCCAGTTTAACGGGGTGCAGGATCACCAAGTAGATTCTCAGCTGCTGTTCTGGAGAGGGACTGCAAAACCTGAAACTAAACCTGCTTTGGTTTTGAGCTGAGCTTCCTGAGATGAGATTTGCTGTGCATGTAGCAGCTTTTCCCACCTTTGCCCTCAAAGAGAGAGGCAGAGGTTGCTAGGGCGATCTTTCAGATGTCTTAAGAATGAGGAGCAATGTGGAGATGACAGATGACCCGAGTGACCTGACCGAAAGGTGTACATTCCAACCCTTTTGCACAACAGGGAATCTACAAGGCAGAAAATACGAGAATATCCCAACAGCAAAATGGATAAGCCACAAGACGCGCGCCTGTCAGAAACCGCATTTCCCCCGATTCTCCTGCTCCTTAA
This sequence comes from Pampusana beccarii, assembly GCA_013399365.1. Lineage (NCBI taxonomy): Eukaryota > Metazoa > Chordata > Aves > Columbiformes > Columbidae > Pampusana > Pampusana beccarii. The sequence goes on along the minus strand of VWYH01008201.1, from coordinate 40,271 downwards.
TTAAGAACATTTTAGGGGAAATGGGGCATGTTTAACAGTGGCAACTGCCCCAACGACCGAGGGCAGCCGGCCGAGGCAGAGGACGCCCCCAGACCCTCAGCCGCTACCCGGGCCGTGCCGGGCGAGGCAACAGCCCCAGCCCTGAGGCGGCCCCAAGGAGCGCCGTGGCTAGGGAGAGCCGGCTGCTGGTTGCCCCCACCTCATGGCTGCCGCCCTCTCCCCTCGTGGCGGAGCCTCTTGGTATCTCCCTCTTCCTCCCCCCCCGCCCCCCGAGGAGGTGGTTTCACCTCCCCCCCCGCCCCGCTCCGACCCACGGGAGGGGCGTGGCCGGGCCCGCCCGGGCTTCCCCGCCCCCTTCGTCCATATTCATGAGCGCAAGCGGGGAGGTGACGGGGTAGGGAGGTGGCGGGCGGTCGCCCCGCCCCGCCGCTGTGGCCACCTCCCTACCCCGGCCGGTGCCCCGCCCCTGCAGTGAATATTGATGAGGCGTGATGCGCGGCGTGGTGTCGTCTCGGGCGGCGCGGCCGGCGATTGGCCGGGTGCGTGTGTGCGCGGTGACGCGTGTCGCGGCGGTGCGGGTCCCGATTGCTGCAGCCGCTTGTCAGTGTGACGAAGATTGGCACCCAGGTAAGCGCTGTCACTCAAACCCGCTCCCAGCCAGCCAGCCAGCCATCCATCACGGCGCGCCCGCCGCCGCCGCCGCCGGCCGGGCCCAGGCGCACCACCAGACCGGGGGGGGTGGTTGGGGAAGGGAATTGGGGGGGCGAGCCCGGCAACGCGGCACAGCGGGAAGGGGGCACCCGCACTCCGCAACTGGCCCAGAGNAGCGCGGGCCGCTTACTCGGAGCCGCGCGGAGGGGACGCGGGGCCGGGGGAGCGGGGAGAAGGGCGGCGGGAGGTGGGGGGGGAGGCGACGCGATACTTAAAGGGCCAGCGCCGTGTTGGCAGCCGTTCCTTAGGGGAGGAGGAGGGGGGTGGGCAGGGGCTTTCCGGGGTCCTCGCACCCGCCTCCCCTCGCTTCCGTGACAGGCCAGGCCTCGGAGACCCGGTCCAACCCAGCCTGGGGAGCCCTCGCCTGTGGCGGGGATCAAACCGGCACGGCAGCTGCCTCCCCTCCGCACCTGCCCCTGCCCGGCCGGGTGCGGCCCGGGGTGAGGGGGCGGCCAAGGGGGCTGCCGGCGGCAGTTGGCCGCTGCAGGCGCGCGGAGCCCCCGTGCCGGCGCCGTGGGGTGCCGGCGGGGGTGGGGTGGTGACCCCCCAGCCCTCGTGCCGCTCCGGTGGCAGTGCGGTCCCGGTAGAACCCGGCCCCCGCGAGAGCGGGGACTGGCGCGTCTTCGGCTGTGCTTGTCTTCCCCCCCCCGCCCGACGCCTCCCCTCTTATTCATAGAAAGCAGATTCTGTTCGCGGCTGGCACTTGGGGCAGTGTGCGCGGTTCTGGCGTGAGATGGTTTCTTCCTCTTTTTTTTTTTTTTTTTTTTTGGTGTGACCTCATTGTCTCTTGGCTCGGTTACGAGTAGAGGCTTCTTGACACCTAGACGGAGGCTTCCTGAGTGTTTACACAGCCGCAATTAGGAACTTGAAACTTGACGTTGCCCAGAGGCCCTGCTTATGATGTGTGTAAACAATAATAAATCAAGTGCTGGTTTTATCCTGAAATATTGCCTCAATTAGCCACATGTCCCGAGTCTCCGCGGAGCAGTTGTTAGCTTTCCCTGATTCCCACAACGCCAACTGTATGGCCCATAGTTCATCAGTTGCAACCATAAGTAGTTAACACATCTATCTGATATTTCCCTCTATAGATTATTGTGCTTAAAAAAAAAAAAAAAAACAACAACTTAAGTATTGTCTATTGTCCTAAATGGGAACATATAATTTTAGAGACATGGTCTCAATTTTCTTTTTTTTTTTTAATTTGCTGCTGCAGTTTGTGAACCCTTCTTGTCAGTTATGTCTAAGTAAAAGATTAGTATGGTTTTGGAAGGGAGATAAGACTCTAGATCTGGTACAATACCCTTGTAAGTGATACATATATATATATGTATTTTTTAATGGCATGCAGTGAATTTTATTTTTAATCACATGCAGTGGAGAGCTGTCCAAACAAGATTCTTTTTTGTCCTTGTCCCTATTTGGAATATGATGTGTGCATTTTATATAAACAGATCACAGAATTAGGGAGCATGGACAAAGTGTTCTTGTCTGTGGATGTTCAAAAAATACTTGAGCAAGCATCCTATGGAGGATAGCAGGAGAGTGTAGATCATTTTCAGTGTTTGCTAAATATCTCATCTAATTGCTTTTTTAAAAAGCTAAAAAATTCTTAGTCTTTGCAAAAACATGCACATATAGTTAGTTCATAATACTGTTCCTGATTTTATTCTGGAGCGTGCACTGCACAAAGTTTCACCAGCGTAGATTGTTTGATTAGGGGAATTGTAACAATTATAGCTTAATAAATTTATGCACCTCGCTATTCTCCATACTGTGAATACACTTACAGGTTGTTCCCTTTCCTTTGTGGCTTATAAACTATCTACAGTTTGTCTATGCTGTGGGGTTATATTCCTTTAGTTATGTATGTGTAGTTAAAGTAATACAGCTTCTGCAGCTGGGTGAGTGCTGAAGTCAAGTCCTAGTTAGTCCCTCCCTGTTAGCTGCATGTACAAATTTAATGGATTATGCTGAACCAGGAAACAAATCGTTGTGATTGTAGCAGAAATCTATCTATGTATTTCCAGAGGCTGTCATTGCTAGAGTATCAAGCAACAGCAAATGCATTTTGAGTGTGTTTTGTAAATGGCTCTGTGAAATAAAATTGCAGAAATATCTTTTTCTGAATCTGTGTGTAGCCATATATAATCACGACATTAAAGTTTTCAAAAACTTGTCAGGAAAAAAAACCAAAACATTTCACATGCGTTCAGTCTGAAGAAACAGTTCTATACTTCTTGGTATGTCATTGCTTTTAATCTGTCCAAAATAAGTAATTCTGCTATTTTTTAAATGTATGTTCTATTTTCAGTTTATGAAGTATATTGTGTATTTTCCCTGTTGACTGTTACTGCTTTACATATTTTCTTCTCATCTTATGATTACAGTATCCACAAGAAAACTTCAGTGTAGGTTCCACTATGTTTTCTTGACATAAGTTTCAGCTAAGTGATGAAAGGCATAGCTCCATTTGCTTTATTTGCAGGGCAAAGATAGGCTTTTATTTTGTATTTGTAAATTTCACTTTGTCTTATAAAAAGTTAGTCTAATGTTAAGTAATTTACAGCCTTGATTTGTACTCTCGATCTAGATACAATTTTAAAAATTGGAGTTATCTTTTGAAGAAAAAAAAATTAAAAAATTAAAACTAAATCCTTGCAGTCTTCACAGAATCACAGAATACTTTGAGTTGGAAGGGACCTTCAAAGCTCATTGAGTCCAACCCCCCTGCCAGGAGCAGGGACATCTTCAACTAGATCAGGTTGCTCAGAGCCCCATCCAGCCTGGCCTGGAATGTATTCAGGGATGGGGCATCTGCCACCTCTCTGGGCAAACTACCAGTGTCTCACTACCCTGATTATATTACTAAAAAATGTCTCCCTCATGTCTAGCTTAGCTCTCCCCTCCTTTAGTTTAAAACCATCATCCTTTGTCCTATCGCAACAGGCCCTGCTGAAAAGTCTGTCCCCATCTTTCTTATAGGCCCCTTTTAAGTACTGAAATGCCCAATAAGATCTGCCTGATCCCTTCTCCAGGCTGAACAGCCGCAGCTCAGCCTGTCCTCACAGCAGAGCTGTTCCAGCCCTCTGATCATTTCTGTGGCCTCCTCTGTCCCCTCTCCAACAGGTCCATGTCTTTCCTGCACTGAGGGCTCCAGGGCTGGAGGCAGGACTCCAGGTGGGGTCTCACCAGAGCAGAGGGGCAGAATCAGCTCCCTTGACCTCCTTGCCACATTCCTTTTGATGAAGCCCAAGATATGATTTGCCTTCTGAGCTGCGAACGCACATTGCTGGCTCATATCTTCCATTAGTACAACTGAAAGGAGTTTAGAATAAATGAAATATACATGTTTATTCTAAATACATCAGTCCTATAGAATGGATATGTCTTCTAGAAGCTGTACTTTATTTTTCAGAATTTTGTTTTCAGCTGTATTTTTTTCATACCTTTCCCTGTACTGTAAAGTGCTATAAGTGCTGTAAGAAAGTTATAATAATTCTGATTGCTACCACAGCAAGTTTAGAGTTGTTTAGGAGCAATTCAGTTTCCTGGAAAAGAATAACTCTTCTGCTGGTATTAAGCCCTGTACTATTGGCCAAAGGTGAAGCATCCTCCAGACCACTACTATGATAGTGGATTTGGTTGTTCTGATGGTTCTGTTAATGTCCTGAATGAAGCAAGATGTAGTCCAAATTGTATTTCAGAGTATTATGTAGTGGTCTGGGAGCCAAATGTTACCTCTGCAAAACTAACCCACTTGTGAAAGCTTACAATAAAGCAGATTAATATTTTTATTTTGCTGTAAGAAAGACTAACTTATTTTGTGTCTATGAAATTTAAAATTCTGCAAATGTTACTTTTCTCTTGCAGCAGTGGGTTGCTCCAGTCTCACTTGTTAAAAGAGCCTGTAGGCTTATAAATAATAAGTGTTGAGGCAGGGGAGTATTTTACCACAGCTCAGTGCTGTATGAAATGTAAACTTATTGCTCTTCTAAGCAAGAGGATTCCAAGAACAAGGAAAAATGCTGCTGATAGTGTTTTTTCCCTTTGCTTACTTGCTGCCAGATGTTAGCAAAGTATTTTACCCAGACCATTGTAACTCTCCGCAAGGTAATTGAATGCTAAAGTACTCCTGTTTGTTAGCAGGTTCTTCACTTTGTTCAATAAGATTGTTTCATGTCATAACTGTAGAAGATATGGATACCATCAGATGGAAGTAGGAGTGGGGTAGCAAATAAAGTAATGACACCAAGAATCATAAAACACCGATCTTTGTTGTAAATGGTGCACTGGCATGTTTTTATGAAGCTGGCAAATAGCAGTAACTTGGTTCCTCTGCCAACAGCGTGGAGATAACAAGTCGTGTATGTTACTGAAGGACAAGAAGGAAGTCGGTGTTAGAAGTGGAAATAAATCTTGGGTCTGCTTGTCATCATATGCTTGCTTTTCATTCATATGAACATGCTTGTTTGTTTTTAATATAGCAACTAAGAGGAGACCTCATGGCAGCTACAGCTTCCTCACAAGGGGAGGAGGAGGGGCAGGCGCTGATCTCTCTGGTGACCAATGACAGAACCTGAGGGAATGACAGGAGGATGTGCCAGGGGAGGTTTAGGCTGGACATGAGGAAAAGGTTCTTCCCCCAGAGGGTGGTGGACACTGGAACAGGCTCCCCAGGGAGGTGTCACGGCCCCAAGCCTGACAGTGTTCAAGAAGAGGCTGGACAAGGCCCTCAGACACATGGTGTGAACTGTGGGGTTGTCCTGTGCAGGAACAGGAGTTGGACTCGATCGTCCTTGTGGGTCCCTTCCAACTCAGGACATTTTAACTGCTCCAGGCCATGTTGTCATTTTTTTTTCTACATGTGTGTAGAAAAGAGCTATTTGCTGTTAAGCAGGCCATATAAGTACCTAGACAGTCAAAAGGTGATTTTTGAAAATGGGTACTAACTGACTGTGATAATCATGTGTTGTGCCTTAGCCTGCCATGCCATGGGTCTATAACTGTCATCTGCTCCAGCTGACAGTAAATTCAAATGAAAGAGTAGAATATGATGGCTTACTGCTGGTGTGCTGAAAGAGGGATCAATTTTTTTAAACCACCAAATTCCAGTTTATATTTTATGTGTGAGCTTTTGGAATTGCCTGTGTTTTATCTTGAGGACAGAGGAAGCTAGGAAATATGTCTGTACTTCACATCCTGCTTTTTTTCAAATTACATAGCAAACGAAACAAAGGGAAAAGGATATTATAATACTTATTACTGAAAAATAAAGTTCAAGTCTTTCATATTCAAAGGAAACAGAAGCAATTATAAACCAGAAATTGGAGCATTATACATGTTTAACATGCCTAGAGAACAGGAGAATGAAAGTGTGTGTGCTGTGTTGTATGCTTTACAACTAAAGAACTTGAACTTCTAGGTCAGCCTATGATCACTTAATTTATATGTTTTCTAGCCCATTTGTGTGTGTTCTAGGCTATGATAGTAGCCATGCCAAGAGTAAGGTTACCTGATTATTCTTTTTTTTTTTATTCTGAGATGTTGTTTTCAGTAGCTTATTTTCTTAGTCATACTGAAAATTGCTGTGATGAGTATGTTTGAGCAGAGTTATTCTGGAAACTTTAAGCTAAAATATCTCAGCATTTTGAAAATTACTTTAAGAGAAAGTAAATATGTTAATTTAAAGCAGAGGGGAAATGCTTGTTTGGCTTAAGAGCATATCAACACTTGAGTTCTAGAATTTGGCATTGCAGAGGAGAAAGGGGAAGAGATTGTAAACATTCATACAGAGCATATGGCTGTTCCTTGAGAAACTTCAACGAATTGTAAGCTCTTGAAAAACTGGTTCATGCATGTTCGTCGGCAAATATTGATTGACTAAATATATGAATATTCTATGTAACATGGGTATCTTCCTGTCTATTGGTCCTTGGATGTCACCTGACTGTGTAGTCATCATCTGGACCAAGTAGTTAAGCTTAGTGTATCCCCACAGCAGTGGGTGATGGGTAGGTTTAGTCCTAAACAGTCTTTATTCGTGCTTCTCTCCCAATCCCAAAATACTGAGGCAGCAGTTGTACTCATGGAGGGATGAAGACTGGTGTTTGGGGAGAGGTGGGGAACAGAGGTTGAAGCTTGGATGAAATGCAGTAGGCCCAGGAACCTGAGAAGGATGGTACTTGCAAAATTACAAGTGGTCGGAAGTAGGGGGAACAAGAGAGGGCAAGAGGTGAGAAAGAGGACAGGCTGTGCATTGGTGTGGAAGGAGCAACAGGGAGAGGTAGTACTAGGCTGAAAAGCAGAAAAGTATGTGAGCCTAAAGAGCTCTTCTCCAAAGTCAGCTAGAACACGGCACATCTTCCTTGCGAAAACTAATTGAAAAAATAAAATAGCCATTCATTTTAGGGCCTAAACTTAGTAGCAAAACAAAATTGTTTGTGTTGCACCAAATGTTAGAGTATAAAGAGGGAAGATTCTAGAAAAGTTACTGACTGGCAGTGGATTTGACAGACGGTTGCAGGACCAGGATTTTGTGTCACTTTAGTTTATTCAGCTAGTCCAAGTTAATGCTTAGCTCATTGACAGGCTCATTATTTCTGAAACCGTAAGGGACATAAAAATTAAATAGTTGACAACAGAAGATCTTAATCTTGATGAAGTATTCGAATGCCAAAAATGTGTTGAGGTTTTCTTACATATTCAACATCCTAAGTCCATTTTAAATGCAGTTATTAGTTAAATAAAACTGTTCATCCTTTAACTGTACTTCAGTAGCATTAGAAATTAATTCTTTCATAGAATAATTAGAAACCTTTATGTTTTTATAATAAAAATGTTGGAAAACTTACATATGCTTAAATAAACTGCTTGTTAACATTGTGAAGAATACAATAGCAATAAAGACATAGTAAGATTGCTGGTTATTCTGTTTCTTCTTTATGAAACCGCAAAGTATAAACACAAAAAAAAGATTAATTTTAGTCATAGTTTATTGGGTGCTGATACAAATCATGATTAAAATAGTATTTCCTTTTGCTTTGATTTAATTTTCCTGGAAGGATATGATGAAATGCGCATCTCCGGAAGCAAGAGATCCACTCCATGCTTCTATGGATATTCTAAAAGCTTCAATGGCAAAGAAATGGAATTGTGTCTAGTACATACGCAAGCTTGTTGTTTATCCATGTGGGGAATGCTGGGGAAATGTGCAGTGTGGAGTTATCTTTCTTTTTTTAGATGAAATTGTGTTTGAAAAAGTAATTAAATATCATTAAGTAGCAAAGTTGTACCAGAATCAGTTCCAGCTGTGGAATTGCCAATACACATCCTCTGGTATGTAAAGGGTTCTTGGTAGTCTTTTTAATGCAGTCCTCTTACCACAATAGCAGCAAGGCAGATACTGCGCTGTCGTCTTGATTTTCGGGTCTAAAACGTTATAATGACAGCACATTGCGTAAATACTGAGAGGAAAAAAAAAACTTCTCCGTCCTGTGACGAGTAGATATGTGTGGAGATTAATTATTCGTATGCTAGGATTCGCAAGCAAGAAATGTAAAAAGTCAGTTTGCAGTGTTAAGAATACAGAAGAAAACAAAACAACCCTGAAGGGACCTTCATTTACTATGTGGATATTAAGGATGGATGAGGGAGTGATGGGAAATATTTTTTGCTCCCTCATACCCTAATCCCTTGTGAGTCTTGGAGCAATATAAGAAGGGAAGGTTTCTGTTCCCCCTGGTTTTGTTTTCCTTTTACAAAATTTCTCTTGAGTCGCCTTAATTCCTTACTATTACTTTATGGTGCTAATAAAGCAAGGTCAAATAACAGTGTGAAATTAGTAGGAGAAACTGAGATGCTGCAGGAAGTTTCTTGAATTTGGGAATCTTTTAATAGAAGAATGAGGTTTTCATTTTGCAGAAGGTGGGAGAGGACTTATTTCTGCAATTCCAAGAGCTAGTGGAGGAAGGATACCTAGCACATTGAGGTGACTATTTTATTACTAGGTTGGATAGGATTCCTCATCTTTCTTTTCCTTGTTGTTGAGAAGCGACATGCTAAATTGGGTAGTACATGGACATGGAGCATCGTTATGCTTCCCAAGAAATATGCTGCTGTAAACACAAAAGATGTATGCAGAATCAAGGAGCTGAAGTTCTTCAGAAGACCCAGATGCCCTTAGTTCTACTTTTGTTACTGTGCTTTGAGAAATTTATATTGTCGTATGCATTGTTAATATCCATTTTATGTTACTGCATATGCAATTCTAGCTTGTAAAGTGGCACGTTTATTTATTTTTTTTTTCATATTTTGTACCTGTAAATAGGAGAATTTCCAGAATTCCTTTAAAATAGCAAAAGCAGAGTTTACACAAAGAGTGAATTGATAGAGGAATGCAAATCTGTTCATGGGATTGTCTGTTGCTTGTCATGCTGTGTGACATTGTGTGGTGATGCTTGGAGTATAGTTTGTGACATAAATATTTAGTATGGCTTGTTAAGTTCTGAAATGGGATGATACGAAAAGACGATGCTATGAAAGATTAATGGGACAACAAAGCAGTATATCCACTCTTGGAGAGGTCTTACTGAATAAAGTCAGTGTTACATAGTACGTACGTTCAAAGTCCTACAGGCAAAGAAAGGTTGATGAAGGCTGGCAGTGTAGCCTGTATTTCTGAAGAAATTCAACTTTAGTGATGGGTTTTAATTTATTTTTAATTTTCAGTTTCTTAAAGTATAATATGCTCTCAGTTTTTTAATGTAATCTCATACTCATCAGGATTAATATATAAATAACTTTATTGCACTAACAAACAATAAAGGGAAAAAAGTAACACAAAGTAAGATGTTCTACTGCAGCCAAAAATTGGTTTTGTGGATTTTTAGGGCTTGTCTCCCAGGGAAATTGACAGCATAGCTGTTGGGTAATAACTGTTTAGCTGTATCTGCCTAGTGTTACTCCCTGAGGCTGGTATTATATTCCTGAACAGGAACATCATCTTTCTAAAAGTATAATGTTCTAAACAATTACTATACTTTGTAAGCACATAAGATAGAGGAAGTGGAAGCCACCTTGGTGCTGAATGAGCATGTTCTCATTGAGCACAGATTTAATAAACTTGTGTGCATCAACTTCACATTGGTTTGTTTGTCTTAATTTTACTGAATGCCTCTTTTGGGCAGGTTGATGGAGATAAATAACCACTGCAGCAAAGGTAAAATGAATCCCTAATGGCATGTTGACATATGTACTCTACATATTGCTTCATTATTATTTGAATCAGTAAATATATAAACGTATCTTGATCTTAATGTCTTCTAGTATTTGTATACGTGAATGTGTGCACGTCTTCGTTTCTTACTAGCTGACATGCAAAGTGAGAGAACGACCAAAAAAAAGGTTCTTCTACACTTGAATGAACAAGATCATAAAAACCATAGTAGAAACTTCAGCCGTGATATGCAAGTTGCCCTTGGTTTTGTTTTCATAGTTAAGTTATCTTCTTTATTATGATACCATCACTTTAAAGTTTGCCTGCAAGAGGAATAAGAGGAAAAAACAAGTTGGCAAGAGGAATAAAAGGGAAAAAACAAATTTGTGATAGCAGTTCCAAGTTTAGGCTCTACAGTGCCCTGGTGTTGTCTCCATCCTTTACCAGATGTATCTCCTTCCTGTTCTTGCCCCCATTGAGATATATGAGAGGAGATAACATGCAAGTTCAGATCTCTCTTGTTTTCTTGTCTGATGTGTTCTAGAGTAGACTCTAGTCTTAGTTGCTGTCAAGTGTCTTTTGGAAGAAGGAAATATGACTGCAATGCCCTCTGGCTCCTTCTCAGCCAAACCTTTTTCTCTGTAGCATCTTTCACCTGGGCCTGCATTTCTTCACTACCTCTTTCTTCCTGCCCTCGATATCTCCTGTGCTGTCTAGAAACTTGCCTATGTCCAGAGTTTCAGCCGAAGGCTTTGCAGGCAAGGACTACTTCTTCATACATGAAATATTTTTGACTGACCACATCTGGCACAATCAGTTCTTTGCTGCAGTTGTTTCTGAATGAAGGGAGCAGGGTTGTTTTTTCAGATTTGCAATGGTGAAGTAGTCCTTTATGTCTGAGCAGAGACAAGGAGTAGATAATCCAAATTTATCAGGCAGTGGCCTACATTCAGAAGATGCTATAAATAGTGAGAAGTCCTCTATTTGAAAACAGCCCAGTAAGTTGAGGTGGGTGAAAATGAGCACCAAAATTATAGACGATAAATAGCGTACAAAGAAGAGGATCAGAGAGTACACTGTCTCCTCATAAGAGAATTAACAAGTTGCAAAAATGAGAGAAGCCCGTTATTTGAAAATATAGTTCTTTGAAAGTTTAAGAGAAAGTGGTGAGAACTTTTAATGTGTTATCTGCCCTTTCAGGCTTCAAGACCAGGTGTATCAGTTGGGACCGAGACCCCTTCTAGCTCAGTATTTCATCTCTAACCAATGACTGAAGCATATACTGCCTTCTGACTCCTCGGACTATCTTCCCTGCTCTTTTAGAACTAGGTTTCATGAACCAGGCATGGTATCTACGTTGAGTGGCTCTTAGCATTTTGTTTTTCTTTGACTGTCTCTGGAAAACATTACTTCTCCACTATGCATGGGTACATTTTGATTCTCAAGTCCAAATACCAACTTCATTTCATTTTCAAAAATGATGGAGTTATTCTCAATCCAATTCTTTCATAATTGGCAAAACTGGCAATGCAGGAGCTTTTGTCTGTGTGAGAAATGGAGATAATCTGACTCAAGATCTCAGCTGTGTGTTTTAGCTGTCATATCAGTTCAGACGGTCTTTGTGCAACATCAGGTTCTGAAACTTCCTGTGAGATAGTTTTGCAGACTTTTTAAAATGCTTTTCAGCAGTTGTGTTTTCTAAATACATTTTCACAATCTTCGCTACTTTGCTTTCACAATCATTACTGCTCTTTAAAAGTAGCTTTATTATATCAAACAGGCACTATTAAATATAATTAAAGTAATTTTAAGTGGTAATTTTTGGAAAGCTTTTTAAAATTGCTGAATAATTCTGCAGCAGAACCTGTCTTCACAGAACACGTGATCCTAATAATGGCTCACACCCCTTTCTATAGTCTGTTAGTTTTTATCATGTAGTAGATCATTTTATCATAGCCATCATTAGAATACATTCCTTGGTAAAATCAAAGCATTATTGTGGAGGAGATTTAAATTAAATAGTCTTTCACCTTTCTTGGTTTCGTGCTTAGTTTTTGCAACACTAATTAGTTGTTCCTATTTGCATTTCATAGTTTTATATTTGGGATGTATCTTGTCTAGTCTAAGCAGACAGACACTGAGCTAGAGAGTAAAATATAAAGGTTAAACAGAAAGTGACTTAGCAGTGCAAATGTAGCCTTCTGTTACAGTTGTCAGCAATGATAAATTGGAGAAAGAATGGAATAAGATGAGGGAAAGTTCAAATAGTGGGAGTGGTTAGAGATTTTTTAAAATGAAGAAAAAAAAAGTAATGCACAAAAAAAAAAGTCAGTTTATTTGAATTTGGGGGGGGAACCACATAATAAACCAAAATATTTTCTTTAATCATATTGTCTCAGAAAGTATGATCTATGTTGTTGTCTCCTTCTGAATAATATTTCTCTGTTGGTTTTTAGGTTTTTCTCCCTTGTGTTGTGCATCAGTGGGATTCACTCTGCTGGAACAAGATAATGTCTCCTTCAACCCGCTGAAGGAACTGGGTGAGCAGCTTTCTCACGGCCAATATTTTATCTCCTTTAGAAAGCAGTGTGCCCTGGAAGCAAATATCATTATGTATTTTGACAAAAAGTGAAGCCAGTTCTAGATGCTTTTCATGTGTTAAATGGGCTTGCTGTTTTGACTTTTGCTTTTAACTTTGTATGTGAATATAAGGATCTGTGTTGTAGAGCAGGTACCAGGACTAACATTAAATAAGAATGAACAAATAGCCATGCTGAATCTGCCAATCATCTATTTCTCTCTGAAGGACTTCAAAGGAACATGTCCTGGGGAAAATTAGTAGGAGCGATTACTTGTTAACAAGTCTGCTGGGTAGTTTCTTCCCAACCCTTAGACAGTTAGTGGTTGGTTTATACCCTGAAGCATAACTATTTATATCTCTTACAAACATCTGTTGTAGCTTGTATATGTTAAAAATGATATTACTGAAGTCCAGCGGCTTACTTACACCTTATGTTAGTGTTACTGGGTGGTCCCTTTGTTCTTAGTTATGAAGGAGTAAGTAGAGCAAGTGAGGAGTGATGTATGTTAAGTGATCACTTTGTGTGCATGTTTCAGCTGACCTTTAATCTCTTCTCTTAGATACTCCTTAACTTGCACAGTCTCCACATTTCTGATTATAATTACCCCTCTTAATTTAGCTTCCTTTCTACTCTACTTTTTACCTTCTTATTTTTATTAAAGGCTTGAATTTTTTTCCTTTTGCTTTGTTTTGCTGAACAGAAGGCTTTTAGGAATTCTGTTTTGACACAGATATCCATGGAGTTTCTGATTGCAGTTCATTCATCAGCTTCTAGTTTACACGACCATAGACATTTCCTTGCTTTTTTCTCACACTTTGTTTTCAAAATAAATAGAATGAGAGTTAATTCTGTTCTGCATGAAGCAGACTGGCTGACTCTCTCAGCCTCAGCGTTTTTTTGGTGTATGTAACTCTTTAATATAACACAAAGGCACAGTTTTCCTTCTACTCTCGCTTTCTTTAACCAAGGATAATTGGCATGTTTAAAGCTAAGTTGTCCAGAAGTCTTGTGTTCGTAGGCCCACTTCAGATACCTTAGGCCATAGAGAATTGGGTGTAACTGTGCTGGTTAAAGATGGCCCTGCTGCGAGTTGATAATTGCCACACATGAGCCAGAAATTACCACACTAATAGGTCAGCCAAGAGCAGCGGTTGTGCGAGTGCACAGCAATGTGCTTCAGACGGAGTCAGCTGGTTTCCATCATAGCCACCTTTAACAGTGAGCGGGTTGAACTGGCCTAGCTGACTTGATGCAAAAAGGATCGAAATCATTCGCATGTTGTGTGAGCTCAGTGGTAGAACTGTGGAAGTAATTAGCTCTGGCAGGGTGGCAGTGATAAACATCTGGGAGCGATACCAGCTTCATCTAGCATCATTGTTTGCAGAATGAACATCTGCTTAGGCTGTTTATCTGCTAACTAGAACTGGATGCTGTATCCTAAATTAGGTTATAAAAGCTAAATGTGTAAATACCTTTTCAGTTATTTTTCTTAATGTTTAACATAGTTTGTCTCTTACCACTACTGGGTAATGAGAAGATGTTTCTCTTTAGTGAACCATAGTAATTCCTCAGTTAATTGCCTCAATTTAAGTGTGTGATTAGCCCAATTTGTTCTTCTTGCTTTGCAGTAGTTGTCTTCACTAAATCTCATCAGTTGCTATTTTGCCTAATAGCTTAATCTTCTACGGTAATTGTAAATCAGAGGGGAAGCTCTTACGGGAAATAAAGGATGTACCCATGTAGAGTTCTTTCCAGCCATTCCCAAGGGAGAGAATAGGGCAAAAGTCCTTCTTGATGAAGTAATCTATAGATGTAGCTCAAAGCTGTGCACCTCTTTCTTCCTTTGTGTGGCCTAAGGGATTTCCAGATGTGGAATGTCTATTCCTTATGGAAATCTGGAAGGAAGGGTTGGTCCAATTTGTCTTGTTTCTTCAGAAATTCTTGCCATGTCCTATTGTCTTCACCAGTTTACATGTGTTATCTTTGTTGCTTCCCTCTCCATGTTGTTCTTTGTGTCACTAATGTGATCTCACATCCTTGCTTAACTCTAAGACATTCTTCCTCTTCTACGACTGTTTTATCCCTTCTTATTTCCTCCTTTCTGACTGAGAAATTCACCTTTCTCCCACAGCCAAACAATTTTTTTAACAGCATTTTGTGAGGAACTTCTTCAGCTTCTAAAACAATCACTGAATGGTGTTTACTCTTTGTTGATATGTTCAACTGTTCTACTTTTATTTTGAGGGTAATCTGGTCTGTGCTTTGAATATCACAGTCAGAATTAGATGTGTACATTTTGAGAAGGAAGAAAAGCAGAATTTTGTATGTGCCCTTTCACGCTATAAATACAGAAAGACACCAGTGCCACAGTTGTAAGCTACCATTTTTGAAAGAATATAAATGTTTGAACATAAGGCAAATGCTTACGGGGCTGATGTTGTAGAATGCATCCCCTTAAAGTATTTCAAAAGATATTTCACTTTTTATATTGTGGCAAATGCTGATTTAAGTGATTCATAGCTATATATGTATTAAAAAAAAATTGAAGTACTTCTATCAGTGAGTGCATTTATGTCATTCCTGGTTTTTTGGGTGGGTTTTTGTTTGTTTGTTTGTTTGTTTTATTTTTTTAAAATTTTTTTTGGTGGAGAAATCAGTAACATTTTTGGAGTTTCGAAGAAAGAGATACCAATGTTCTGTAAAGACAGATCAACGAACTAGAACCAGAAAATACTTTCATTAAAGCTATTAGAAAAACTCTAAATGCAGTCTTTACTGTTTTGCTCTGTAAATTGTATTCTTAAAAAACCCATAATTTAGCTAGGAGTTCCCAAACTGTAGCATACCTTTTAGCTAATATCCCACAAGCTACTTAAGAAGATACATGCATGCTGTCTACAGATAGAAACTTGTTTAGCTCTGCAAGCACATGGCCCAGTGCCAGAACTAAGACCTGCTCTATCTGCTCATATTTGTGGTTCCCAAGATGCTTTTGTATGCGTAAAATGGCAAAGACTCCCAAAGAGTAACAGCTCCATTTAAGCCTGAGTGAGTGAAAATCGATAACCTAGTTCATAAAGGAATTCATGCTTATGTCATCCCGGCGAACTTCTGTGATCTTTAAAGCTGTTTAAAACAACAAAAAAAGCAGTAATGTTTAGGAATTGCACTTTGAAAAGAACTTGATGCAAGCTAAGGCTTGAGTTTTGTCCTGAATCTCTGTGCCTGAAACTGTTAAGCAAACAAAGAAGGGACTCTTGAAATTTGTCCTGTGTTTCATACATGAAACATGTACTTGAGACTATTATAATCTGTAAGGGAAAATATCCAGAAGTCTGAACAGTGTTCTTCAAAATGGCCATATACTGTGGTAGTATCCAATGGTGAAGGAAAGATTTAAAAATAGCTGGAAAAAATTGTAGTGATTCAACACACTACAATGAAAAAAAGCTTTGGTTTCAGATCTTAAAGTGGAAAAAATTCTAAAACTTAGTTCTTTGATACTGACATAAGTGGAAGAGAGGAGAAAACCGAGAATTAATACCTGGATGTAATCTTTTTTCAAGACGTGAGCTCTGTCTTCTTTTTTAATTTGCAATTTTTTTACAGTAGCTAAACATTAGGACTCCTACGTGTCAAGGAAAAGTTAGTTCTGTGGTAATATGTAATGGTAATATCTTAATTAATTATGTGATTTCAGTTGTAATGGCTGCTAGTCTGACAAGAAAATGAAATGTAAGTTAGTAATTTGATGGATAAGCTCTATTTGGTGGTGGTGCTATGTTTTTTGTTTTTTTTTTTAATTTAGATATCCAGTAATTAAAAAAAAAAAAAAATGTTAATAAGTAATTTGATGAAAAAGAATAATTTAAAAAAGTAAAAATTTTATTTATTTTTTTTTTTAATTTCTGGATTTCTATCTTCAAAAAAAAAAAGTTTAACTCATCTCAGCACCAAACTCCATATAATGGTTAGAGATAATAACTTACATGGATTTACTTGTGTTATAAATCCTGTCGAAATGAATATTTCCCAAAGGATCAAATGCCTATGAAAACGAGACTTCTGAATTCCTAGATCGCTTTTGAAACGATATAATCGCAGAGATCCAGTTGTTTAAAAGCTGTTAGATACTGTTCCATTCTTTGTTGAGCTTTAAATGACTGGGATGGTAGTTTCCCAATGTCAGAAGCAATTTGCAACTTCAGTTTCTGAAAGTGATTTCAGGCCCTAACATTAGAATATGGAATTCTTACTCATAAGTAAATAGGGTATTCCTTAACACTTTCTACATTTGGTTCGTTGGTTGTAGACTATAATTATTTCAGTTACAGTAATGCTCAATGTGCTGTTAGCAGATTGAAAGCACAGAAATGTGTATCTTTGCTTGTTTCTAGATTTTATGTATTACCTTAGAATAAGTTAGTTAAATAGTGCAAAAATAAATGCTAAAGTTTACTTGAAGTTTGTGAATGTAAAAGAACCTCAGCCTCTTAAAAATCTTACATTAAAATGTAAAATGAGACAATTAACTGTTTGCTGATGAAACTCATTGCATTTTCCAACTTGGAGTTTGTTTTTTGGTTTTTGTTTGTTGAGAAAATGCATGTAACTGTAATCGTCAAGTACTCACTGATTTTTTTTTTTTTTTTTTTTTTTTTTTTTTTTTTTTTTTTTTTTTTTTTTTTTTTTTTTTTTTTTTTTTTTTTTTTTTTTAGGTGGAGGTGTGCGTAGATCTTTATCCTTTTTCATAGATCTTTATCCTTTTTTGAACTTTTAGGACTGGATTCCAAGTGGTCACTTTTGTAACAATCTTTTTTTTCTTTTTTCAAGGAATATTTGTTCATACTTATGATGATTTGCCATAACTGATGTTTTATTAACCATGATGGCAACACAGACATTAAGTATAGACAACTATCAAGATGGACAACAGGTGGGTGTGTTTTTCTTTCTCTTTGACCTAAATATAGTTATCAAGAGAAAAAACATAGCGAATTCTTCCTTAATGCCTGCTTTGACATTGTTTAAGTATCCATTCTTGTTTGTTAAACAAGACCTTTAAAGTGATGAACTGCTGTTGTTTAATACTCAGATACTTGTTAAAAGTTTAGCTAATCTTTGTGTGATTTGGCTTAACTTCCGGAAGAATGGTTAGATAAGTGGTTTTCTTCTGAGTCTCCTCTAGATGGTTTGTGTGCTGTAATATACCTGTTTTTAGGAAAGTCAAATGGGCCAGCTTAATATTTTGTCTATATGGTCTTATGTGTCTGCAGTTAAAATAGCTAGATGGCATTTATGCAGTTGTAGACTTGTTGGTCTTGAGCACACGAAGGATAAATTTAGTTATCTAGAATTATATACTGCTTTGACTACGCTTAAGTTGATGCATATGCTGCAGGCTGAAAACAGGTAGAGTACTTACATTAATTTTAATGAGGTTATTGAGTCGAATTGCTAATTAGAAAGTTGGCCAATGAGCTTCCAGTTTCTTACTTCTGTTAACAAACAGCTAGAATAGTGTGAAACATACTCAGATATGCCTGGTCATTATGTTTCTTTTTTGTACAACAGGCTGTATATTGCAACAGTTTGAATTGCTAAATTAAAATACTGTTAACTGGAGACAAGTCATGCCCTGGCCTGTACTCTGAAGACCCATTTTTACGTTACTATGTGTCAGCCCTAAGCAGTAAATACAAGTACTTCTGTCAGCAGATGGCAACAGTGGTGAACAATCAGAAGAAAAACAGCAACTTTTTCCATGTTTCATAAAAATATGTTTTATCTGGTTGTAATCTGGGATTATTGATTGTCGTTGTTGTTGTTTGCTTCTTTTATTGCAATTCTAATTTCTCTCTCTCTCCTACCTTACATCTTTTACTTTATTCCCCCGGCAAATACATGCCATCCTGTGACACGTCAGTGAAGTAATACATGTTTTTGTAAAGATCGGATTGGGAGAGAGCGTTTTCATTCTATTTGTTTTGTTTTTTAGGCTCTCAGTGACCAAGATGGGTAATTTGGGTGCCTGCTGCTCCTGTAGTTTGGAAATGGCCCATAGAAAATAGCTCGCAGTTTTAAGTGAGCTGTTTACTCCTTCTAGTGAGATAAAGCCTTAACTGAACATGCTCTCTCCCTTCAAACTCTCTAGATGTGTGGTTCAACATTTATAATCACTTGTATGAGTCATCCCCTTTTATTTTGTTCCTCCTTCTTGTCATTAGCCAAGAAATTAGTCCATTAGTTGCATCTCTTTTTGGTGGCATTCTGGCTTAAAAATTGCCTGTTCTTGCTGAGGAAGGTTTTTGCAAAGCAGGCTGCTCTGTTGGGTAGGATACACGGGCTTTTTCTCAGTTTCTGATTTTACTAGGAGATGGCTTGGCCTCGACAGGTGATAAAGCACAAACCTTTTGGTTCTCCCAGACTTCTTGTTGGGAACAGTATACATTCCTTTTGCTTATGTTGTGTGGAAACACATTACATTCCATTAGTCAGGTTCTCTAATAGTTTCTGTAATAGTTTCTGGAGGCCACCTCTCTTCTCTGAGTGATGTGGTATGTACATCTCATGGGAAAAGAGAGCATAGGATTTTGTTCTGTGCACTTCCTTTCTGTATGTGTCAGTTCTGGCCACCTGGTGATATCTAGAACAGTGTCTGTCCTCTGGTAGAGATAAAACTTGTTAGGCTGAAACTAGGGGAAAAAAGATTGCAGTATATCATGTCTTTGCAAAGATATTCCCAGTGCTCAAAGGGGAGAAAACCAAGGAGTTTGAGTTGGGGGGTGGAAACTATGACTTTCAGAGGTCAGATCCCTTTGAGACCTTTTAGTCAGAAAGATATCTAGCTGGAGGTGACAGGAAAGCCACTGTCAGCACCTTCAAGGCCCCTCAAAGGCATTACAGGGCTCTAGTGCAATTTAGAAGGTGCTCGGTAGAAGCTGTGACTCCGTTGTTTTTCCCGTAGTGGCAGATTGTGTAACTCTGTTAAATGGACTTGTAGAAGCAGTTGCTGCTGTTTCCTCCTATAGCTTGATATTCCTAAAATAATTTGTTATTACAGTATATACATTTGAGTGGTAAAGGTCAGGGAATGGTATATTCCTGGTAATTGAAAGGTTGGAGGGACACGGAATATTTCAGTTCTTTGTAAGAAAATGCACTTTTTAATGGACAATAAAAACATCAAGATCTCTTTTCTTCAGTATCTTGATATAATGCACAGTAGGAAACAGGAAAGACAACTTAAGAGTAGAAACTTTTTGTCTGTTACTTTCATCCTAATGAATTTTAATTGAGGTATCCCCATAAGTTTTGGGAGAAAAAAAATCATATTTTTTGCTAGTCTATTCCAAAAATAGCCACATCAGAGACAAAGTGCTTTAACAATTTATTAATATCTGTCATTTGCATTTTAAAGCCGAGTGCTGAAACTTGCATGACCTTTACACTACGCATCAAAAAGTGTCAAGGATTGAAAGAGAGGTTTTGTTACTGCTATAACTTGTTGTGTAAGTGCCAAGTCATACCAACCTTCTGGCTATTTAGTAGCCTTTTGCCTTTTTTTTTTTTTTTTTTTTTTTTTTAAGAAAACAGTGCACTTATTTTACGTCAAGCTTACAGATTTACTTAATTTTTTTTTCTACAGATGCAAGTAGTAACAGAGTTAAAAACTGAACAAGATCCCAACTGCTCTGAAACTGATGCAGAAGGGGTGAGTCCTGCCCCTGTAGAATCTCAGACTCCCATGGATGCAGACAAGCAGGCCATTTACAGGTATTAATGTTCTGTCTTTTGAAGTGTAAATAATAGAGGATGTGTTGTGTTGTTTTGGGTTTTTTTAAGTTGATAATAAGTAGCTTGAAATCAGATGATCTCTTGGCTAACTGTCTTAGTAGTTTGTTGGGAAATAATGAGATGAAATTAGCTTTATTGGCAGTTTTCAGCCAAGAAAAAAAAAGTTGCTTTATTGTGGGATTCTTCAATTCCAGCATAGTTTTAAAGGGTATTCTAAAGGTGTCTGCCTTTAAAGCACAAGTGAAATTTGGCAAGCTACTTAGACCATTGAACTATGGTTCACTATTTGTTATACTATAGTTTTTATCTTTAATGTGAGATTTTATTTTTATTGTAATTAAGTTGATCTTTACTCCCTGTGCTTTAGGGATAACAATCTGTTGCCTAGTAATTAGCTCAAACTGGATTAAATGTTGATGTATAACAACACACTAATTTGAGATTTTCTTTTGCCACTCAGTTACAATGAATTAAATAATATGTCATAGCTTTTTAGCCTGTGATTGTTTATTTAAATATATGAAAAACAAACGAAACAACAAACAACAGCAACAAAACAACACAAACACCTTTCATCATGTTTTGCTATAGCCTGTGGTGTTATATGTCCTCTCTTCCAAGACTTGGCTTTCTTTTTCTTACATGAGTGACTGTTACCTGAGATGAGGTAGATGTCTAATTTCTCAGTGGGGTACACATAAGTGAAAATACTTAATCACATATTTTAACTTTTATTCTAGGCACCCCCTATTTCCCTTGTTAGCACTATTATTTGAAAAATGTGAACAATCCACACAAGGCTCAGAAGGCACAACTTCTGCTAGTTTTGATGTAGATATTGAAAATTTTGTAAGGAAGCAGGAGAAAGAAGGAAAACCCTT
Source organism: Pampusana beccarii (assembly GCA_013399365.1). Taxonomy (NCBI): domain Eukaryota; kingdom Metazoa; phylum Chordata; class Aves; order Columbiformes; family Columbidae; genus Pampusana; species Pampusana beccarii. The sequence continues at coordinate 19,083 of VWYH01008201.1, read as the reverse complement.
TTTTTGTGAAGATCCAGAAACTGATAATTTGGTAAGTATAAGCTGTTTCTTTTATTTCTGAAACAATCATCACATTTGTCTCTTCTTCCTAATTTCTGATCTCAGCTGGTACTTATAGTTTCTCCTCGCACTTTTCTTCCTACAGGAGATTCTTCTTTATGTTGATGCTGAGAAACACTTCCAAATAATTTCTTCTGACCCCTTTTTCCCCCTCTTATCTATAAACTTACATCGGGCCCTTCACAGTTGTTTCCCATCCTAAACTGAGATCAGTGTACTAGAGACGAACAGAAACAAATGCTTGCCAAAGCCAGGTTGACTCTGCAAATCTATTGTATAGAGTGTCAAGACAAATATTTATCAAAACCTTTTAATCAATGTAGGTTTTTCCAACTGGTTGGTTGGTTGGTTTGGGGTTTCTTGGGGGGGGTGCGGGGTGTGTTTGGTTGGTTGGTTTTGGTGGTTTGTTTTCTTGGGTTTTTTTAATCAGGGTTCATCTAGTTAATGTGGGAGAAGAACTTACGAGATGAGTTTAGAAACTCTTTAACATACACAATTTTTTTCTTACACGCCATTGTCTCCTTTGCATGTTCTGAAAGTCCTTCCTGTGATGAAGCTGTGATTTCCCCAGTCCCTTAGTCTCCTTGAATCACATCTCTAGAGAACACCTCTCTTGGCATGCTAGTTCCTAAACTGTCTACCTGCCTTCATCTCTTTGGAGTCGTGTTGCAACTAGATTTTATCATATTCAAGAGTGTTAGAATTATAGGAGCCAAGTGTTTTGTTTCAGTTTTGAAAACCTGTTCCTTTAAGAGGACTGTGTAATAAAGCAAGTCTTCACCCTTGAGTCTACCTCATGGGAGAAAAGGCTACTTAAAATATTGAAGTGCAGAAACAAAATTAAATTGATGTGAGATTGTAAACAACAGAAATAGTAATGTTTTAAAGCTGGTATCTAGAAAGATTTATGTGGGCAAATAATATCCTATGTGGGAAGCTAAGGTAATGTACCTGGAGAAAACTCTTAAACAAAACCAAGAATTAAACAATAAATAAATCTGAGATGCTGTTTAGAATTGGCAGGAGTGTTGCAGTGAACAGCATGGCAGGAGGAGCACATATTGTTGAAAAAAGGAGTCAATTTTGGCTGCTTTTGCAGGCAGCCTAAATAGTCGTTTTGCATAACTTGATCTCTTTCCGAGGACTTTATGACCAATTGTTACTGTACTTAAGTTCTGGGAAGTTAATTTTTAAATAGCGTCATGGAAAATAAAGCTACAGGAGTATCTATGTGTAATAAAACCAGTGTGATAGTAAAGAAGGCTGAAGACAGTATCTTCTAGAATGAGGCAAGCTTTTACAGCTCTAGATAAGGAGACCTAAAGAGTTACCTTTTCAGCTACTTGTTACATCCTTTTAACTGTAGGTTGCAGTGCCAAAGATTGAAATATCTTCATACATTGCATCAATTAACTTACTCTATGCAAATATAAAGTCACCTTAGATTGAATCTTCTTCAAGATGGATCAAGTTCACTTTGCCCTAATCCACCTGTAAGAGTGCTTGCAAAAAGTTCTCGTATAGCTTTGGCTGAAAAGCTGTTTGTATTACAGAGGCTTCTATTTTCAGTTAGGAAACATTTTGAGGCTTGAGTAAGGTTTTTGCGTTAGAAGGTGATCCAAAACAATGCCCTTCAGAATCGTGTAAAAGCAGCTAAAGGAGGACGCGTAGTATGATACATATTTATACACTTAGTGCAAAAATTCACAGTTTATAAATGCAGAACTGAAGAACAGTCATTGGACACTTTGATCAAAGTTACAACTAGAAGATAACTGAATCCCTGAAATATCAATTTACTATCTTAATCATTAGATCTTCGTGGGCAACTTTTGACGCAGCTCATCTGATGAATATTTATTGATACAGACAGTGACTTAGTTTTCTAAGTACAAAGAAGCACTGATGTGCCTACTAAAACAGTTCCATTAATAAACCCTGTAGCAGAATCACTGTTGTCACTGTAGGAATTAAAAATAGAATATGAAAGAAGAAAACTAAAAGCAAGGGGAAATAAATGATAAATTCTCTTTAGTTACTGCCCTAGTGTGAGCAGCAGTGGTGTGGGGTGCTTTGCTTTTTGCCCTTTTTTTTTTTTTAATGTGAATGGTGTAACATAAAATTTATGAAATACTTGTAGCACAAGATTGTTGTCTTACATCTGTGAGCAGAAATAAGTACTTCAGAATGATTACAAGATGTTCTGTCTGCAAAGAGTGTGACTGTTCTGTTGGGGTGCAGAAATCCTTGGAAACTGAGGGCCACTGGTACCATTATTTTAGGTCTTTCTTGAATTGGAAAGCACTCAGGAAAAAAAGTGTTTTTTTGAAGGAAAAAGAGATAAATACTTTAAAGAGCCATTTGTTTCTGAGGAAAAGTAGATGCTCGCTAAAAGCTGCAGTTCATCCCAGGTGCTAATTTGCACACGTGCAAAATCTTGTGATACCTTTGGTTGTTAAAGAATGAATTGCACACGGAATTCCCCAAATAACATACTAGTTGCAGGATGTTGTGGTTTGACCCAGGTATCTAGAAACCTGACTACCAGAAACGCTTATGATTTTGGAAGTGCTTCTTTCTTTATCTCTTTCACTCTGTAATATGTTTGGGCTTTTGTTACTGCTATCAGTTACACCTCCAGAGGGCTTCTTGCACATAAACCGTAAATTTGAAGGCGCTAATAAAATTTTCCATGGCTCTTTCTTTAAAGACTTTTTTGAATATACTTGCCTCCAGTACTTTACTCAAAAATGAGAGTTAGTGCTGTTCTGCACGAAGCAGGTCTGCTGACTTCCGAAGCCTCGGGTTATTTTCTTCATTTGTAACTCTGGCTTCAACACAGATATACTCTTTTCTCTTATCTCTGTAATCCTAATTTATTTTCAGAAGCACATCTGAAAGCTAGTAGTTGGAATGTAGTACTGGCTCAGTGGATGAGGACAGAGCAAGGGATGTAGTTTATCTTAACTTTAGTAAGGCTTTTGAGATTGTCTCCTATGATGTCGAATTGATAAAATATGGACTAGATAAATGAGTAGTGAGAGGGACTGAAAACTGGGTGAACTGCTGGGCTCAAAGGATGGTGGTTCTTTCTTTAAAGTCCAGTTGAGGGCTAGTCATTAGTGATATACTCCAGGGACTGATACTGGAACCAGTACTGTTTAACATTTTCAGTAATGAGCTGGATGGTGGACAGAGTGAACCTTTGGCAAGTTTGCAGGTGTTGCAAAACTGGGAAGAGTGGCGGATGACCAGATGACTGTGCCACCATTCAGAGATACTTTGTCACTTTCGGAGAAATAGGCGTACAGGAATCTCATGGAGTTCAACAAAGGGAAATGCTAAGTCCTGTACCTGGGAGGAATAACCCCATGCACTGATACGCTCTGGGGGCCAACCAGCTGGAAAGCAGCTTTGTGGAAAAGTAGCTGACAGTTCTGGTGGATACCAAGCCAAATACGAGACGGTGATGTATCCTTGCGGCAAAGAAGTTCAGCATACTCGGGCTGTGTTAGGAAGAGCGTTGTCAGCAGGCCAAGGGATGTGATCGTTTCCCTCTTCTTGGCACCGATGAGACACACCTGGAGTGCTGCGTGCAGTCCTGGGCTCCCCACTGCTAGACATAGACATACTGGAATGAGTCCAGCAAAGGACCACAAAGATGATTACAGGACTAGAGCATCTCTTGCATGAAGAAAGACTCGGTGAGCTGGGACTGTTTAGTTTGTAGCAGTGAAGGTCTGGGAGGTGATATTATCAATATATCTAAATACCTGATGGGGGGATAAAGAAGACGGACTTGCTGACTCTTCTCAGTGGTGCCCAGTGAAAGGGCAAGAAGAAATGGGATGTCAACTGAAACACAGGAAGTTCCATTAAAACATAAGAAAAAAAAATTACTGTAAGGGTGATTGAATGCTGGAGGAAGTTGCCCAGAGAGGTTGTGGAGTCTCCATCTTTGGACATAGTCAAAACCCAACTGGACATGGCCTCAAGCAATCTGCTCTAGTTGACCTTGCTTTGAGCAGGGGTGTTAGATTAAACAACCTCCAGAGGTCCCTTCCAACCCCAACTATCGTCTGGTTTCTGTGAGCTGATCAGTTTCCAAAGATCCTACATGCCTTGGCCTGCTTCACATGCTTTTGGTTGTACACAAACATTTTCTCACAGATCTAGTTTACTTTGGTTGTAGATGAGTCTGTTGTGTTCAAATAGTCCTTCCTGCCGATTGACCTGTTTGTGATTTTAGCAGTATCTTGTTTTACGTGGTATTCACCTTTGTTGATGGGCAGCACAAATCCAACTGATCTTGCTTGAGGTGGATGATGAAGTATTTATGTCTTACATTCCATGGCTGCTGAGGTCAGTACTATCTTAAACTGGAATCACATTGCAAAATCAAAACTCTTTGGCATTGAACTCCTGTTCTGTAGTCGTATTGTTGGCTATGACTTTCTGTTACTACATACCAAATGAAACCTGAGTGTGACTTGTCCTCTGCCTGTCCTGAAGACTGGGGACTCTGAACAGCTGACATTCTGACAGGCTGTTCATTTTGTCAGAGGCAGTGAGCAGAAGAGTTTCTGTCAAGTTGTGAGATAGCCAATACAGTTTTCAGTCTCTTTTTCAGCTTGAAATATTGGTGCTTGCACAGAGAAGGCTGGAGCTGGGCAGAGTTTTCTGCCTTGTGTCACATTAATATGTACATCATATAGAATAAAAATCTCTTTTTAGTAGAGAGGGATTCTAACATTGTGCACCTTTATTATGTCTTCTGTTCTCGCTGGCTCTCCCTTTTTAATTCCAATGTTAAATCAACCATTCACTTGAAAGAAGGAGCTGCTGAAGACTGCTGAGTATGAGCCAGAAGGGTGGAGCTGGTAGGCCAGACAACTGCTTGCTTTCCACCTGTGCTCTTATCTGACCCCAGCAGAGTCAGACAAACAAGGTGTGAATGCTTGCTCACTAGGAATCATTTAACTTGGAGACACAGCTAAACTGAGATGAATTGAACATCATGGTACTATAAATAGCCAAATTCAGGTCCTGTCCAAAAAGAGTCACAAGCCTGCATACTGTAAGGAAATGGGTCGCAAATTCAACTGTTTCAGTTTTTTTCTTCTTTTGGAAGCAGTATTTAGAATTGAACTACGCTGCTCAGTTTTTGTAAAAGACTTAAACTAGTGGCTCCAAAACAATAGAATATCATTTCAGGCTCCATACTGCCTGTAGGCTAATTGACTAATAATAGAAATCATGAAGGGTCACAGATACTGATTGTAGAGCAACTTGGGATCCTGACAATGTTTCACATTGTGCACTCACTTGAAATGCCTTGAATATTCCAAAGGAGAAGTTTGGGTTTCATCCAGGGGATCACAGAATGTGAATCTGGACGGCACAGGCATTAGATCAGTTTGAACAGAAAGGAAGTTCATTAAGAGCGGTGTAAGGTTGTTCTAACTTGAGTAATTCTTGGTAAACTATGGTCTGGATTACCTTGTTACTTTGGTATTATGGTTCCCATTCTAAACTATTTAGTGGTTTTCTGCAGTAGTAGTATAAAGGATACTGGGAAATACAGGTAGCATCCACCTGAAACTTAATTTTAAGGATATCCTTATATTGTTAAGCCTGGCCTGTAAACCAAGTTTTGATAGAGGGATTCTGTTCTTCCTAGTTCTTTCTAGTAAACCACTCCAACAGCGTCAGCTAGTGATCTTAAATTGACATGGCGAAGGGTTATGGTCAAAACAGCAATAGTGTTACTGGGCCTTTCGCTTTTGCCGTGTCTTTCCCAAGTCTGACTTTGTCAGACACACTGTCAGATAGGATGTTTGCAGTGAAATGGATAAGAACATTTCTATAAATATTGATGTCTTCTGGATCAGGTCAGAACTTTGGTATTAGGCTTCAGCATATTTGGAAAAGTGAGAATTTCTCAGGAGAGATTGTAATAATTTGAAAAGAGTTGGAAATATTGTGCAAGGTTGTTTTTTTCTTAAATGGTGTTTTAAGGAACTCTGTGAAATTACCTGAATTAAGCATACTTTTAATTTGATTTATTCATATGTTCTTATTTTTATATATGTGCATTCGTGTAATAAGGTTAGCAATGGTTTGTATTCAAAACCTGCAGCACTAAAAAGCCTACAGAATTGTGTTATGGTTTCCCTAAAGCCCGAAGTTTTATCTGAGTGGTGTATAAGATGCCTCTTTTCCTTCCAAGGAAGAGTGTATGACAGGAAAATGCAAAGTTCAATTCTAAGATCTGTCGAAAGAAAACTGAGCTAACTTCAGTGCTCACTCCTGGACAGATTTGATCTGCTTGCCCTGAAATGTAGGAAGTCTTCACATTCTAGGTATGGCTTTACTCCTAACAGATTCATCTTCAGGTCAGAAGAGGTAGTTGTCTTTCGGCTGGAACTCCTGATAAATACACAAAGTGGCTTTTCTGTGGTAGTTATGTTTGCTCTTTAAAAACTATTGGCCCAAACAGAAACTTTTACCTTCCAGTTTCATTGGCTCTGACCACACAGGTTAGACTATTCAGGGAGGTAAAAGAGAGAGGTACCAGTTTATGATTTTTTGCAGTAAATATTTAGCTCTTATAGATACACATGGTGCAGCATATTACTGGAGCCAGAATTACCCTCTATCTTGGAATGTCTTCTGCAAGTTTCTTCTGGTTTTCAATAATTTTGTTCTCTTTTGTGATTCTTGGTCATGCTGTCCATGTCTCCACTGATCTTCTCTTAACTTGATATAAGTGCTGATTAGCTGCAAGAAGAGCTGCACACCTCTCCATTTTGAATCCTAGTCCTTTTGAAAAAGAAGTGGAAGCTGAAGGTTGTGCTCACGTTTCGCTTACTAGACTAGCAGTGTGCTTTCTTTCCCAGAGCTTTGACTTCCTCCTTATCTTTTTGGATTATATACATACATGCAAAGTATTGCATCCACCTTAGTCTTTATATTGAGCCCCAGTACCAGAAGATATGTGTTCACTGTTAAGAACCAGATCTTGGTGGTCTGTATTGCTAGCCAGGCATTCCCAAGTGCACGGTCTTCTTTCTGGAAGTGTGCTCAGCTGTATCCCCATAACGTGGAGTATCATCCATTGGAACTCCCTACCCTTTGCCCTTTTGATACCTCTGTCTCATTTTCACAGCTAACACAGATCTTACAATGAACCAATGAACCAACATCTTTCTTCTCCATTAGTATCCTTAGGACTAACAAGGACAGGTTCCTCCATGTCTAAGAAGTTGTTCAGCGTGAGTGTTTGCAGGTAATTTTTAGAGCTTTCACAGATTATGTCTGAAGACATTCAGTACTTAACACTACTTACTGCTAACCAAGCCACTGCAGAAACATCATGTTCCTCAGGATGGTTCCTACCTCTCGCATAGCTTCTGTTCAGAGTAAACTCCTCCTATATATGTGTGGCTTTTAAAAATTTCTCCACATTCATAGGACGATAGGGTGATTCAGGTTTGATTATGAGCTCAAGAGGTCTGGAGTCCAGCCTCCTGCACAAAGTAGGGTCAGCTGTGAAGTCAGAGCAGGTTACTTAAGGCTTTGTCAAGTCTAGAAACAATACAAAACATGTACTCTCACTTTTGTATTTGAACAGGACACTGCCTTTTTTGAAGACCCCCGAGTTTTTTGTTTCGTTTGGGGTAAGGATTTTTGGTTCAGTACCCTCTTCTCAAAGACTATCCTATTGAATTTTTAGTTTTGTCAGGAAAAGTAGTGGTGATGAGGCCATTTGGATATTATTGACTGAGCAAGCCATGCTTTTGCATTTCTGAAAAGTGTTCTTGCTGTTGTAATGTACAGAACAGTCCAATAAACTTGTAGTCATACCTTTCCTAGCTATGTCTTGTAGCTGGGGACTCAAAATATGGGAGAGAGGTTGTCAAATCAAAACAAATGAAAACAAAATACCCCCTCTCCCAGAGTTAGTGTTCTTCTGAAGATCTAAATTGCACCAGAAGGATTTGCTCAGGGAAGTAGGCGATCTGTGAATGTACATATCTGTAACTTTTTTTTTGCAAATGGCAAGAGTAATTTGAGTAAGAAGATAACTTATCAGTCTGTGGAGATTCTTTCATAAATGTTGTCTACATATGTATTTGCTATATGCCTATGTGCCCTGAAATCTGTAAAAAATTGTGGGTGTATGTTTTAGATTAACAAAGATGAGCTGGTGATTATTACTAAGGTAGTGCATCGTGTGTTCTGTGCCCTTTGCACCATGTACTTGAGGCACTGAAAAGACAGCATGCAGGCACAATCTAAAGCGGTTTTAGGGCTAAAGGAGTCTTCAGATTTAATATATGATATATTTGTATGTGAATATGCTCTGGATAGCAGTTTTAGCAAGAACTAGAGGTTTTTCAATAGTCTTTTTCTCTCTGCTTAATAGTTTGCCATTATCTCTGTTTACAACAGTTTCAACAATATACATATATCTCATGGTTACTTCTTTGTACATATCTCTGAAATGATGCTCCAGGTTTGTTTCTACAGCCGAAAAGACTGAATCAATTGGGTTATAAAAATTCATTGCTCTGTGGTATATTCTACTCAGTAGCACTAAATAACAAAAACGTGGTGGTTGTAGATTTTTAAGGTGTGCCTGTTAAGAGCACAGGAATGAAATATTACTGCTGCTGTGATCTGTCTGGTATAATTTCTTTGTATTACTTCTGTTCAACATGAGTGATTTTGTCAGAGTCCTTGATTCCTACCCCCCCAGTTTCCAGGAAAAAGTTAACTTCTGCCAACAAATTTAAGTTTGGTCCACCCATGCTGCAAGACAGCAAGAGCCAAATCACCACTATTAGTGTAGTTGTAAATGAGTAAATAAGTCCTGGCGACAGGCATGGCATATTTACAAAGTTTTGTTTGCCTTCCTAACAACAGCAGTGCAGCTTCCTCCAAGAATAGTGTGACTGTGTGTGGCTCTGCAGAAACCTGGGAAGTGTTATTAGTTCTTGATTTATGGTAAACTTTGACTTTAATTCAATTTTCACTTCAAGTATCAACCATCAATTTGAAACTAAATCTAAGCTGAAGAAAGGACTTTTATTTTTTCTCCAAACAAATGCTGATCATTAAATAATATAAATATGGATAATGGTTTAAGAAAAAAAAAACCTCTCCTGACTGAGCAAAACTAATCACTAGTACAGTCAAATATTATGTGCCCAAAGGCATATTTTTTGTTACCTCAGTTTTAGTTGAATGTTTCAGGCGTTCACTAATATGTGTGCTCTGTGTTGGTCTGCCACACATGAAGAATGTTACGGTTTAAGCTTTTTGTCTCTGAAACTCTTTGGCTATTGTGATATCATAGAGCAATTGGTAATAATTCTGAAAGGAGCAAAATATCTTTAAACATAGATGACCTTTGGTTTTAGTTAAAATTTAGTTAAATTTGCAGAGTTTAACTTGGTTGTGTTTAAAGGTACTTAAATGCAGTTTAAACAGCAACCACTGCTGAGGGCTGTTTTAGAAGATTGCTGTTTTATATACCTCAGAGCTGGGCCATTGCACTTATTATTTCAAAGACTTTTGGTGGTCGTAAGAGTTACCAGGTTTTAATTTGAATCAACTGCCTCAAGTCTACAGCTCTGATTTTTCTGCAGCTGTGCTTTTAAAGATATGTGTGTGTTTTGTTTTGTTTTGTTTTTCTTTTTAGCCCTGAGAAGGAATCAGATTTACTTTTTTTTTGTTATCACTTCACTTTTTTCCTCGTTTATTTGAACATGCAATTGTTTGCACTGGGTATCATACAGCTGGAATACCTTCTACTGAAAAATCAGGGAAAAGATCTGTCACAATGAAAACTAAAGTCGTGCTGTGGAGGGGAGCACAGCCGTGAGTTTTGCTGCCTTCATCTCCTTCGGGTGCTTTGAACAAAGGCGACTTCAGCTCCCAGTTGGTTTCTTTAGTTAGAAGTAATAAGAGGATTACTTAGTAAGCTATCATTTCTGGTCATTGAATTCAGTCCTCTGGCCAGGTACATGACACTTCATGTAGGACACATTTTCCCAAATCGTGTTAAAATCAAGCTTTGAACTATGTTTCAAAATTACAATCTGTTCTGTTTCATAAAACTGAAGGATGTTTTTCTCGGAGATCTAGTGTAACAAGTAAATGTTGGGGTTGGCACACTGTATAAAAAATAAAGTAATTACTTTGCCAGTGTGTTATGTACATATTTGAATGTCCTGGATTTCCCACTGCTTCATGAAAATTTAGACCATCTGGATTTGTTTTTAGCTTTTGATCTTCTGCCATGACCCTTACAATCACCTAAGCTATTTTTATACGGCATGTAATACCATTAGCTATCCAAGCTTACAAGTCGTTTTCTTGCTGTGAGCATGATAAGTACTCTTACCATGTACATATCTCCTGTACTTCTATTTTTGTTTAAACATGGATTTGTTATTTGGTTTAGTGCTTTGTATTTAATAGTTTATGTTTCGGAAACGGTCTTTTCATCTGAAAGTTCTTACAAGATTTTAGCCCCAAGTTGTTAATCTTTGACATACATTGCAAAGGAACTTCAAAGCTCTAGGGCTGAAGAACTGTTTGATTATTTTAAGCTTTGTTGAACAATGTGACAAACTTTTGGAGCTCTTTATTCTAATTTTACAGAAAAATAGAAGCTATTGTGTTTTTGTTGTAGGCAAGATGACAGGCCATTTCCTAGGCCTTTCACCCTCCCTAGCAATCTGTGTGACAAATTCATGCTAAGTCACAGAAGGGTCTTCTCAGTGCATCTCAAATTCATCTGTACACTTTCAGTTTTCTTGGATCAGGGTATAATGTGGAACTGAACCTGATATTTCTAATATGTAGCTCAACAAGACCAAGCCTGTTCCAACCACGCTTTCCAAATACTATGTGTGGATGAGATAACTTTCCTTCACTTTCAGTCTTGTGTGTTGTATGACTCAGAGCTGTATGATGGGGATAAAGATCACAGGGCTGTGCAGGTTCATTCTTTGCTCCGTGTACACCTTAATTACGATCTGTCTTCCTGATGTGTCACATGTGAGGGAGACAAAGATCATATTATTGGTGGTGTTTTGTTTCCCCTGTATGGTAGTTACTTATGCAGTGGAAGGATTCAGGTTTTGTGTGTAAACACGTTCATTGCATGTTTCAGGAGCGTAATAGTCAGAGCTAGAGAACTCTAGTCAGCACTTAGCAATTAGTAACTCTACTTTGATTGGATGGCTCTTGTTACTGGTAGTGTTTGCTTAAATCTCACATTAAATATTTTTTAAATTAACAGTTATTTTGTTTCTGATTTTTTTTCCCAATTCTCTCTCTAGATGGTAAAAGCAATCCAAGTTCTACGAATCCATCTGCTTGAGCTAGAAAAGGTTAATGAACTCTGCAAGGATTTCTGTAGTCGTTATATTGCCTGCCTGAAGACAAAAATGAACAGTGAAACTCTCTTAAGTGGAGAACCTGGAAGTCCTTATTCACCTGTGCAATCTCAGGTATGTTTCAAATACAGTTAAGTGTATTTTTGCTTACATTTCCTTAGGAAATTATAATTACACTTCTCTTGTTATTAGTTTGCAAACAGAGTTTTTGCAGTTTGTTTTACTTTCTCAGAATCATTTATTAAGAGTAGAAAGAGCTGTACTTTTTAGTGCATACCCATGTGCCACTGCCGATGGAAAAAAATTGTTGAAATGTGGCAGAACTTAGAGTCACTTGACACATCTGTCATCCTTTTATGATTTTCCCTCAGTTGAGCAAATGGAGATATTCAGTATAGCCTGGAATTGCTACTTTGTTGGAAGGAGGCTAGGAAACAGAATAAACAAAGGAGAAGAAAGAAAAACCCTCTTTGTTAAGAAGGTCTCCTTAGTCTAGTCTGCTTCATTAAAATATTGAGGTGGCTGATACTTTTTATACACAATCTGTATTCCAGAAGAAAGAGACAGTGTCTGATATATTATAGTTGCAATATTTAAGATATATCTCATTGCCCATCACCTGGGGTAACTGTGTGGTTATGACCAGTACCCATTTCTATATATGTGAACCTCAGTTTTTATGTTGTTGACGTTACCTAAATGCAATAAGCAAGTGCATTTTTTGGTAGTAAATTGACGACAGTTAATTATAGAGTTAGTACATTATGGTGGATGCTGCTGCTGTTAGATGCTGGCAAGTGAGCCTTGCCATCCAAGTGCCTACTAGATATCTAATCTTTGGGGAAGGTCCTTCTCTGACTTACTAATGTGTTTGATGCCGTGTGTTCTGAAAAGCCTCATTGACTTTTAATCTTCACTGTCTGGACTCTTTACTTAGGTTTTGATGTCTGGAAGTGTGGAAAGAGTCTAAAATCAGACAAAAGCAACTTTTCAAAGGTTATCTGTACATCTGTTACAGTCTTCTTTAGAGACAAGAGGGACTGAGTTTTCATATGAAGGAATGTCTAAGAGTCTGCATGATCAGGGTTGAGTAAGAACTATCCTGAGCAGAATAAAAGATATTGGGCATCTTAAATACTTAATACATTATTTTGAAATTAAAGGAATTAAGGTAATAACTAAAAGCTTTGATGCTTATAATGAAGAGTATCAAGAGTCCATTTAATCTGTCCTTTTTCCCTTGTGCCTTTGGAAACTGTTTCTCTTAGTATTTATATACCCAGAGTAATTTCTCTGCTAAAATTTCAAGATAGTTTTATGTCTTTTCTAATGGTTGCTTTCATGAGGTTTCAAAGCTAATGGTTGGTGATAATGAGAAAGTTAATGTAGATAATTATGAACCTCTAATGAAGTCTCTTTCTATTTGAAGTTAATCCTGTGATTAAACTCCAAATGTATTTTTAGAGCCAAAATTACACAAGCATGGTTTATCTCCTTAAAAAAAATTTTTTTTTAAATGCAAGAAACTAATTGTTTTATTTTCCTAGCAAATTCCAAGTGCCATTGCAGGCACACTCAGTCCCCAAGGGATTATGGTGCCAGCATCAGCATTGCAGCAGGGAAATGTAACTATGGCAACAGTAGCAGGTATGAAATAATAAAGAAAAACTGGCACCTTGCTCTTCGTTTTGATTTCTTTTATAGTTGTTACAAAATATACACAAATACTTTTAAAAATGTGTTTTAACTCTAATACCCGAAAAGTTGTTAGAATACAGTTGACTGCCTTGCTCATTTTTGAATGTTCGTTTAATTTATATGTGTACCAGGTATGCATATGTGGCTGAAGTTACATATGTATAATATAAGAGATCTTTCTGTGCAGTACTACTTTTGTTAAAAGACATTTCAGATACTGGGGTGATTTACACTTTTTTTTTTTCCTTCAAAAAAGGAATTCCGTTTGGGAAAATCGTGCATTACCTAAAGTATTGCCCTTGTTTGCTGTCTCCTGCTCTATGGAGTTTGGAACCACACCTACAAGTCTGTGACATCCTTGATGTCCAAGTTGTTTGACTATTGTATGGAGACAGCAGTTGAACTGAAATGTTTTATCTTGCCTTTAAGCAAGGTTTTAAACCAAACAGGAAAAAAAAAAACCTTGACTACAAATGCAACAAAGCAATGTAGTCTGCTCCTACAGCAGCAGATACTTCAGAGAGGTTATTCTGAGACACAGGATGTGCTGGGTGGCTTTGGTGCGCAGGACCCTATGTGCATTCACCAAGATTCTGTCACCTTAGTTGAAGTGAACATCTGGGTGTCACTCAGCTGACTGCCCTAACCACTTGATACACACAGGTGTGGTTTTGGTATTGTGACCCTTGATGGCCAAAGAGTTAGCTCAGTTTAAAAAAAAAAAGCGATGAACCATTTTAGAGCCTGATAGTCATGATGTTTTCCTTTGAAAATACATTTAGAATGCCTAAAATACAGGGAAACATAATAAAATTTCATACATATTTTTGTGGATGGAAAAAAAATGTACGGTAGCTAAAAGCATATCTTACATGCTTACTAGAAAAGAATAGCTGCTATAGTATCAAAACTGTTGTATTGTCTGTGCTGCTGATTATGTGTTTAAAGAGAATAATATCTGAAGGGCTTTTACTTACCTATAATCTTTGTTGCTCTTCTATTTTAAGGGGGGACAGTGTATCAGCCAGTCACTGTGGTCACTCCACAAGGTCAAGTGGTGACACAGGCACTGTCACCTGGGACTATTCGGATCCAGAACTCTCAGGTTTGTTTCATGGGCTTCACAGAATAATATCCTGGGTAGAAGTAAATCTCACTGGTTTTAAGAGCTTTGGTTTAAAGTTGATGCACTGTCAATAATGAGCTCTGTATACACACATAGTAACTAATGTTAAATGAATGCAAGCACTGCTATAGGAGTTACAAGTTGTATAACATAGTATGAGGTCTTAGACAGATCTCCGTTGCCACAACAGGTCATCATAGTTCCTACTGTTAAGTATCTTTTTTTACTGATGGCAGAAAAGTATAGGTACATGGATTAAAAAAAAATAAAAATATATATAGGTTACACTACCCTCCATCCCCTCCCAAACCCAACAAAAAAAAACCCCTCTGAATTAAATGGACACATTTTCAATTATTTTAAACTTTTCTAATTGTTGAACTAGTTTGGTGGCTAGGTAGATTTACTATATTGCATTTTGGTGCCACACTGCAGTTGTCAGAAAATTGACTTTTTATCAGGATGGCAACCACTAGTACTGTGAAACTTACGTATTTCAGAATTTATGTATGTTGAGAAGCATTTTGCAATGAACCGTTCAAAATACTCAGTTGTGAGTGACTATGGGAGATCCTCACATTGAGCTCATTATATCGTACTCTAAAAGCTCAGTGCTACCACTCTTTTTTGGGGAGTCTCTTAAGAGTGGATCTGAAAAACTCAAACAACTAAGGAACAGGAAACCTGAAAACTAGACCATCTTCAGTTATGGAAGATCTTGCTAGCTTTCTCTTGGAGCTGGAAGTGGTAAATCAAATCTTGCAGGAATCTGGAGTCAGTTAAAAATGTGAATGAGGAGGTACCATCTCCACAGCATGAAATGTGTTGGTTGTCACAGACTCACTGTCTTCTTCCTTCTTTTGACCTTCCAACCAAAAAAGTATGCTTAGAGTATTCTTACCTTCTTTTATTGTCAGTGGCATGCATTTTATATATATATATATATATATATGTATATATATGCAGCTCTGTCCTCAGATACCTTTCAGAAAGAAATGTGTAAAATTACTCTCCTACACGGAAGTGTTTGGGAAGAAAAATACTTTTTGTGTGTCTAATGAAAAATGTAAAATACTGAGTAGAAAATAATGCCTGTAGCCCATAAACAAAAAAAAAAAAAAAAGGATTTGACCTTCTGTATATGTATCTGTGTCTACTCTTGGTGTTAGTATGAATCTCCAAACCCACCTGTGCATAGGTTGGGACCTTGTATTCCTTGTCACCCATAGGAAATCCTTTTCCAAATTCTTTTTTTTTCAGTGTTCCAGAATGCTGTTGAGGTAAGGAAGAAATACTGGGGGAAAGCTGTTTGAAGTTACTTATAAAGCCTTCATATACAAGCAGATTATTTAGAATGTAAAACATTGTTTTGGAAATGTGTATGCTCCAGATACAGATTTGTTGTGATTTGATAAAGTAAACCTCATTTAAAACTTGATTCATACAGCACATAGACATAATGACTGGCTTGAAGAAATTGCTCTGTCTTGTCTGAAAAACCTGATTTAGAATTATTTCAGTTATAATTGTCTGAAATGTAATCTCGTATTCAATTTATATGCTTTTTCTTCTTATCTCTGCGTAAGCATTTAAGAATGTATTCTCTAACGTTCAAATAACTGATGTGCAAATGATTTGATGTATCCATAGGGAGAGAAAAAGAAATCAAAAGTGAGAAAGAAATATGAACCTTTAGGAAAATAGTAAGAGTATTGTAAAGTGAATTAAGTGGTCTTTGAGGTTTTAGGTGCATTTATTTAGCAGGACCTTTAGCATTTTTGTTTGCAACTCTGGCATAATAATTAATTTTACTTTAAGTCCTTCGTTTGAGTCTTACATCAGTACTATTTTACAGCTTCTGTAGTTTATTTTTGCACACAGTGAGTATATTCAGCGTTGTGTTTTTCAATTGCTCTTCACATGTGCAAATGACTATATAGAGTGACAAGGCAATCAGATCCCTATCGTAGTGTAGATTAATACAGAGGATTGTTAATCTGACATGCACTACATAGGTGGATTTTATTCTAAATTATAGTAAATCAGCATTTGGCTGTTGTCACAAGGTCACATACACAGCCTGATAACTCCTACATGAAATGTGAAAACTATAGATATCTGATACAGCATTTTCCATGGATAAAGACATTTTAGAATCTTATTGTAGGAGAGCTGCTATTTTAAATCTTCCTTAGCAAATAAAGTAGCTTTTTATAATCAGCATGCCTCAAGCCTAATTTCTTTTCATTCCTTCTGTAAATGAGTATTCATACATTGATACAGAGTACTGCTATTACTATGTTAACTGCCTTATTTCTTCTAAAATTACATGTGCAGCTTCAGTTGCAATTAAACCAAGATCTAGGCATCTTGCATCAAGATGATGGCTCATCAAAAAATAAAAGAGGAGTTCTTCCCAAGCACGCTACAAATGTGATGAGATCTTGGCTATTTCAGCACATAGGGGTAAGGACTGGACACGATCAGTAGTCACAGGATTTTATGTAACTCTTTTATGTGGTCTCTTATGATTTTGCCTCATAAAGAAGGTGAATTTATTCTGTTGTTATTTGTGTAATCTGAGTTCCGTTTTACTTGAAGTCATTTGGAGTAGCTCCACAGTCTCATGTCAGTTGATTTTACTATTATTTTTATAAGTATGTTACATTTGTACCTCACGATCTCAATAAACATCGTTACAAGGGATCTTTCTTCATTTCATTGTGTTGAGAACACAATGCTCTCTACACCATGCTTCATGGCAGAAGGGAGAATAGTTCCATCGGTGTTTTCTGGGTTTCGTTTTTTTAGAGGAGAATTTCAGATTTTATGGCCTTATCTCCTTTCCCACAATCCTTTTAATGTGTACCAAGTGTGTTACTGTCTACTTGTGCTTTTGACAGAATGTCTTTCCTTTGCCATAAATACTTATCCTGAAAGGATAAATGGGTCTCAAGGTATACTGCAATGTTTAGTTGATTGATATTTTGTGTTTTACAACTATTTTACAACAGACAAATGATACAGGGAAACTGTGTGTACGCTTCTTACGTTACGTATACTCTCTTCATCCGTTCAGTTCAGACTAGCTTGATTTAACTAGAAAATGCTTGCAGTATTCTCATATGACATTGCCTTTAGGCAGCATAACTAATCAGATCTTATGACATGCTGTGTTGCCTGGGGATCACGCTGTTTAGTAAAGACTGTCAGCTATGAGAAGCTTTTTCTTCTGAATTACATATCAGCAGTTTAATGGTATTATATAAATGTTCAAGGATAAAATAAGTTTTGTGCAGTAAACCACTCTTTGGTAAATGATTTTTATCTATAAAAGTTCGTGATGTTTCAAAAGTTTATTTTTTAATGTGTCAGATGGTCTTAATCTAGCAGCTTTAATCAGTTGTAATAAAGGAGTCTTCATTCTTGATGAGGAGATGAAACAAGCTTATGCCTTTTTTGTTTGGTTTTTTTTGTCTTGTTTAGCACCCATATCCAACAGAGGATGAGAAGAAACAGATTGCAGCACAAACAAATCTGACACTACTCCAGGTTAACAACTGGTAAGAGCAAAAACTCTTACTTTACGTCTGTTGTTGTTTGCACATGCTTACAAGATACAGAAAGTTAAGAGTATAACTTGGATGTCCGTAGTTAAACTTACTGTTCTACATGTGTTACCAAATACATATAAAAATAAAGGAATTATGCACTAATATACAAGCATATTATTTTTATAGTAAGGTATAATAATATTTGTGCCATTGAAATTATATAAGGGGTCCAGAAAACTTTGCAACATTAAGGAGTTACATTCTGTTCTATTGATGAAAGAGATGGAAGTACTCTCATGTCTCTTCTGCAAGTAGAGAAATTGAAGTTTAAAGGCACTTGGTGACCTGAAACTCTGAAAAGCATTCTCCTGATAATCATGGTCGCAAATGTTTAAGAAGTTACTATCAACAGATGTTCATTCTGCTCTTGTATTGAAGGATTCCATCACAGAATCACAGAATGTTAGGGGTTGAAAGGGACCTCAAAAGATCATCTAGTCCAATCCGCCGGAGCAGGAACACCTAGATGAGGTTACACAGGAAGGTGTCCAGGCGGGTTTTGAATGTCTCCAGAGAAGGAGACTCCACAACCTCCCTGGGCAGCCTGTCCCAGTGTTCCGTAGCCCTCACTGAAGTTTCTTCTCAAATTTAAGTGGAACTTCTTGTGTTCCAGTTTGAACCCATTACCCCTTGTCTTGCCGTTGGTTGTCACCGAGAAGAGCCTGGCTCCATCCTCATGACACTCCCACTTCATATATTTATAAACATTAATGAGGTCACCCCTCAGTCTCCTCTTCTCCAAGCTAAAGAGACCCAGCTCCCTCAGCCTTTCCTCATAGCGAGATGCTCCACTCCCTTAATCATCTTTGTNAGGGCACAGTGCTGGCTCATGGTCATCCTGCTGCCCACCAGGACCCCCAGGTCCCTTTCCCCTACACTGCTCTCTAATAGGTCATTCCCCAACCTACACTGGAACCTGGGGTTATTCCTGCCCAGATGTAAGACTCTACACTTTCCCTTGTTATATTTAATTAAAATTTTCCCCGCTCAACTCTCCAGCCTGTCCAGGTCTCTCTGGATGGCAGCACAGCCCTCTGGCGTGTCAGCCACTCCTCCCAGCTTAGTGGCATCAGCAAACTTGCTGATAGTACGCTCAATTGCCTCATCCAAGTCGTTGATGAATATATCGAATAGTACTGGTCCCAGAATCAACCCTTGAGGCACTCCGCTAGTT
>VWYH01008200.1:143875-189820 GCA_013399365.1 Pampusana beccarii | reverse complement strand
AAAAAAAAAGAAAAACCAAATAACAGCAATGAGATTATAAACCCTTTCATCATCTCTATATGGTATAACTCCCAAACCCTATTTATTATAACATTTATATGGCATTTATTTCTATAGGATGAGAAGTATAAACGGCAAATAAAAGATGCAAGTGTCCAGTCAGAAGGCTTTTCTCTGAACTTCTGATTCTGCACTGAATAGCCTTATTAAAAGTGAAATTACACCAATTCTCTCACTGGACTAGGAACCACGGGAGAAAACCTTCAGTGGATGAGGAAAGCTGCATGATACAACACTCCAAGGATGATTATGGGTACTCAGCGATCATGCAGATTCACAGATTTTTTAGATTTTTTTTTTTTTTTTGCAATCATTGTGCATTTGCCAGGGCTTGATATTATTCCAGCTTTGTACCTACTAAAATGTGCAAAACGCTGGGTGATGATTTGTTGATCAACGCTATAAAGACGAATAAAAGAGCAAAATCTAGATTCACCATTGAATCATTCCAAGATTTCAGAACACACCAGCAAAGGGTGTTTGCATGGGGATTTCTCTGACGTATAAAAGGAATACCCTTTTGACGGGTGGTAACAGGAGGTAGGTTCTACCTGAGATACAAGGTTTCACATATTAGGTGACATGACAGAAGACAATCAGGGTGTGATGTTGTGCTGGGGACAGAGAAGTTCCTTGCGACTTGAGGTCAACCTAAGCAGCACCTTTGGTAGATGTCATATCTGCTTTTCACTGGCTCAAACCTGTGTGTGTAGCTCTGGAGATGCCAAGAAGATATCAGCGTTCTGCTACTGCCTCATCAAAGCACTTCAAAATTGTCATTTTTCAAAGAA
Source organism: Pampusana beccarii (assembly GCA_013399365.1). Lineage (NCBI taxonomy): Eukaryota > Metazoa > Chordata > Aves > Columbiformes > Columbidae > Pampusana > Pampusana beccarii. The sequence goes on along the minus strand of VWYH01008200.1, from coordinate 188,969 downwards.
GAAAAGAGTTAGTGAGTTTTCCAAAAAGGAAAACAGAAAGAGATAGTGTTTTATTTTTGAAACCGGAAGCTGAAATCCCTTTGAAGAAGGGTAGTTTGGGAAGATATTTACCCAATCCTTTTGATTTCTTTCCACCCCTCCCATCCTCTTTTATTTCACTTTCTAACAAACAAAGAGGAGAAAAGGAATATGGAAGAAGGAAATAAAAAAAAAAAAAAAAAAAAAAAGAAAAAAAAAAAAAAAAAAAAAAAAAAAAAAAAAAAAAAGACACACTCAAATCAGTTAAAAATTAAAATATTTTATGTTTCTCAGTTTGTCCTTAGCTTTATGCTCAAGATGAATATTTTGGCAAAAAGCACTCAACAAAACTGAAGGATAGCGTGAAAGAAAAATCTGACTTCAGCTGAGCTTCTGTTTCTATCTCTTGGACTCCAGCTCAGTGAATCATTTTCTCGTAAAATACTCCCAGCATGCTGTCAACTTTGCCTCAGATGTTTCAATTCAAAGCTTTTTCCTCACATTATAAACTAAATAAAAAATAGTTCCTATTACTGATGAGCCTGGTTTGCTTTTAAGTTATGAATGAAGGGCATAGCAGAAGATTGCACATTAACTAGACAAACCTCCATGTTGTATTAGACCTTACCCTCATACTGAGGGCTGCCAGTGTTGGATACTTGGGGAAGAATATAAGAACAAGGCAAATATGAAATGGGCCTTCCGTGGATTCAACCTTCTGGGAAACGTGGTTGTTCCTGTTGTCCATTGGATGGACTGATTGTCCCTGAACATTTTCTGAAAGTGCAGCATGAATGTCGCATTACACTGAGTTATCTATATCTCATGTGGAGAAAAAAAAAAAAAAAAAAAAGAAGAAAAATAAGTTGTTTCTGCTTTTATTTTAAACATTCTGCCTGATATTTTCTAGCTTTTTTTTGTAGCTGATAAATAGGGAATAAGGTTTATTCACCTTGCTTTTCTAGATAACCTTCACATTCTTTGTCACACTTAGCTCTTTTCCAAGGTCTGTGGGTATCCTGTGGAATGCAGGGATGTGATTTAAAATTCAGCTGGAAAGATAAGGGGTAGAACCCCACAGGAACAGAACAGAAGGAGAATATACACTCAGTCGTCCTGCAAAAAAACCTCCTTCCCTCTGCATTTGTGCAGTTAAAAATTATTAATGTGGGTGCACCAGTTAAGAGCACAGTCACCCTGGGATCACTCTGTGCTCAACAGTGGGAGGTAACTCCAGCGTTTCCAGAGAGGGATTCAGTTTTCGCTAGGAAAAGTTATTTCTTTGAGGCATTGTGTGAAGAGTGTGCTTAGGACCTAGGACCCTGATCTTGGGTCCTTGTTTAGAAACCTAAATTCAGATGGAAAAAAACCAAAACAAAACAGGGATGGAAGGATTGAATACTAAATCCAGCCACTTTAATTTGGGAGCTGGAGGGAAAGAAGAACAGAAACAGGTGACACGGCCAAAACAATGGTGTGGAAAAGGATTTCTGCAGCAGCACTTTGGGAGATGGACTCAAGACAGATCACACCACATTTGTCAGAGACAGGAGCTACAAGCAAGCTGCGTGTGGAGTGTGCGCTGAAATGTTTTGCTGCTTTGGGTGTAGGTCATCCCATTCATTTCCCCGTAGGTCATTTGTCCATCCCCAGAGACAGCTTTGGTGTGGCTGGATTAATTCATGTTTTCCTTCTTGATACACCCCCACCTTACAAAGAACATTAAGGATGAAGCTGGTACCCAAGACACATCAAGTCTCACAGCCATCAAAGGGAACGATGCTAAAAATATCCCACCCTTGCTCTTCCTCCCCCCTCGACCGTCTCTGTGTGTCTAGGTGCTGACAAAAGTTATTCGTCGTATTCCCTTCATTTGGTGAGTGACAGGAGACTGGTGTCAAGTGAGAAAATGAAATGTAAATTTTATTAAACACCTTCTCATCTCTGTGTATCAATCCAGATTCCAGCCTAACACAGCAAATCAAATCCTGTCTTCACCAGGCCTGAGGGCACACAAAGAATCATTTCTCCTTAATACCATTCCCTCCTAGTAAAATATTTTTCTGTTTAGTAAATGAAAATTTAAAATGCAAACCCTACTTTAATCCCAGAGAAAAGATGTGCATTGCAGGGAGAAGGATGCTGCATTTCATCCTGTTATGCCTCATGCTTTCTTCTTGTTTTCAGACACAACAACGACGATTAGCTGAGGCATAAATTGCAGCTCTTTTTTAAGACTTGCCCATCGGGACTTTTTATCTTCATGTCCACCACTGGGCTTAGTATCTTACTAGTCCAAAGATGATTCCATATCCACGTGTTTAATCTAAAAATGCATGGTAAATTATATGATGTACTGAAGTCTGAAACACTATTCCCAAGCGAACGGCATCAGAACTTCTTTGCTGTGGGTCTTAATACCCTAACACATTTATTTCTCTAAGGATGAGAGTCTTGGTCCACTGTGAGAGGTTAAATTGTCAGAAAGGCTTCTTGTGGCTGAGCAAAACCATGGTTGATTTGTCTTCCTTGATATTGACAGACAGAGCATGAATTAATTTTTTTCTTTTGGTAACAGTGTGAAGACATTTATATCCGTTTGTCCAGGCTGTGTAGATGTCGAAATTAGGATGGAGACAATACATATATGAGAGAAACCCTTTACCACTAAGAGCTGACGCTGACAAATGCTATTTTTGTAGTCATAGATTAACCAACGTTCCATCTACACATGTGATTCTGGAAGCATTGGACGGTTGCTCTCTGAGACACTCAGTGGAAGAAACCTAAAATGTCCTGACTTTCACCCACACTGTCACAGAGGCACCCCAAAAATAAGTTTAGGCAGACAACAAGGTCCAAAACAAACTTTATTCCGGTCAGAAAAGTACCACCAATAAACCGATTAGAAACGGGGTTTATAGTTAGCACTCCAATAACATAAGATACAGGTTCGGATATTAGGTTAGGAGATTATTTGGGGTGCAGTAAAATAAGAATCATGAAGATCCACAGCGTGCATATACGCACTCACAAGAAAACAAACCAGAGCCCTCTCTGCCCCGTTTTACCCATGAGGTAGAAACACCAGCCTATTGCAGCCAGGACTTACACTTGCCTGCCTGGCAAGGAATTTACACTCGTCTCTCAGACGAGGAATTTACACTCGCCTACCAGGCGAGGACTTATTAAAGCAGATATTCAGTAATTGATCACTCACTCACATGCAGAGGTGAGGTGCTCCCCATCCCGGGAAGTTACCTCAGACGGCTTCTCCGTCTAAGGGCAGTGGCTCCAGCAGCACAGCAGACCCGCAGCTCCACACAAAGGGGTTTTTGGCGGGAACCCCATTTATAGTCCACTCAGACCTGGCTGTGTGCATTCCAGAAGCTTCTTGGCTTCTCTGCGTGCCCCCCGCCCCGACTGTGGGCATTCGAGAAGCTTCTCAGCTTCTCTGGGCTGTGGGCAGCTCGGCCCCTCCTCTGCTGACGACCCTGCCCGGCGGCTCTGGGTCTCCACAAAGAGCCATTAGCTGCCCATTGAAGGCCCCAGTTCTGAGAGGGGATGTGCAGCTGCCACACGGGATCTCAGGGCGTGGGGGGAGAAAGTGCAACTGCCACACACACTTGTTACAACTAATTATTAAAAGTTAAGTGTTGAGTCTAATCTAATTCTCCATTATGTGTGGTTAATAGAAGAACAGAATAATTTTGGTTGGAAAAGACCTTTGAGATCATCGAGTTCAACCGTTAACCTCACACTGCCAAGTCCTCAACTTCTAAACCATGTCCCTAAGAACATTATCTACGTGTCTTTTAAAGCCCTTCAGGGATGGTGACTCCACCATTTCCCTGGGCAGCCCTTTCTATGAAGAAATGTTCCTTAATATCCAATCTAAACCTCCCCTGGTGCCACTTGAGGCCATTTCCTCTCATCCTATTGCTTTTTACTTCAGAGAAGAAAACAACATCCTCCATGGCTCCAAGCTCCTTTCAGGCAGTTCAGAGATCAGAAGGTCTCCCCTCAGCTCCTGTTCTCCAGAAAAAACTCCCCAGGTTCCTCAGATGCTCCTCATAAGACTTTTGCTCCAGACCCTTGACCAGCTTCTTTGCCAGGTATGCACTCAGAGGGGTGTTTCATTTCACTTTTCATATATGGAAGTACTTGTGTCTCCGCAAGTGTTAACTGAATAGCTCATCCAATATCAGTTTGCCTTGGAGCTGGGGGGTCCTGGGGTTGCCTGGTTCCCCACCTGAGACAACCTCTAAGGTGTTACAGGAATTCAGGGCTTCGGCCACCTCATAGTGCTGGGAGTTAACTGCAAGGTCAGATCGTGTGGGTCCTGCAAGAATTGCTTACAGCGCTTCATTTCAAGGAGCCTGAGGTTCTATGTAGTCCCCAGAAACTCCAGGAAAAAAAAAGTAACAATTCTAAAAAAACCCTTATTTTTAGGGTTTTTTGTTTGTTTGTCCGTGGTTTTAATTAACATGTCTTGTATTCTTTTTTAAATTAATGTTTTCCCTTTTAAGAGAAATAGTAGACTCCTGCCAGCCCTGATTACTGCTTTTCCCCACCTCTTTTGGAAGAAAAGCTACACCATGGTCCATGAATCAGGGATAGATGACATGAAGCAGTGAAGAGTTAAGCAACTCACTAAAGTTTTCTCTAGGAACAAGTGAAAAAGAAATTAGAAAAAAACACCCATTTCCCTTGGCTATCTGTCCTCAGACAAATTCACTACACCATTTTTGTTATCTAATCCTATTTCAGGGAGGAAAACTGAGACAGGCAACACTGAAAAAGTAATGCAGGGCAAGACTTGCAGCTTATGCATTAGGTTAGATATCAACTGTCCTCGGTTCAAGTCTGCATCCTGCCACCAATTCCCCTCTGTGACCTTAGGCCACTCATTTAATGTCTCTGCCCCTCAGCTCCTCAGGTGCAAAATGAGAATGCTAATACATCTTTCCTCCATACCTCAGTCCACTTTGTCCACCTAGGCTTCAGGGTCCTCAGCACGGAGGCTCTTTCTAATTAATTATTTTCGAAGTGCATTTCAATCCTGGCATCCCTATTGCCACTGAATTCACCCTTGAAACAAAACAGTCATGGTGATAATAGTAACAGTGACAGCGATAGTAATAGAAATAGGTACAGAAATAGAAGTAGTAGAAATAGAAACAGAAATATAGAAATATAGAAATATATAGAAATATAGAAACATAGAAACATAGAAATATAGAAACATAGAAATATCAAAATATAGAATATAGAAATATAGAAATAGAAATAATAAGTGCACCTAAACTAGTTTCACTTGTAAGGTACAGAGGGTTAAAGAAAAAAAGGAAAAGAGAAGTGCAGTCCGTGCAGAAGAGCTGTCATGTCACACAAATTGTCAGCTTCCCTAATATCACCAATCCCTCCTCCGCCTCACCAACTTAAATTCTCCCATGCCTCAAGGTACGCGGCTGTTGGGACTCGGCGCTCTAGATACATCCACACCGGAGATCAGTCATTTCACACTGCCAGTGGGCTTCTTTACTATTCTAATACAGAACCAATTGCACACTATGACTAATAATATTGGCTGTATGAAAGAATTATTTATATAGAGACTGAGAAAGGCCTCCTTGGATTTCTAGACAGGACAGTCTTGATTTGGAGAGAGCAAAGCATAAAATAACTTCAGGGCCATTTCAGGCTGCCGTAGTCTCCAGGAGACAAGCCGACAATTGGTGCTTGAATTTGAAGCTGCAGATGTATTTGCTGTGGCGAACCCTCTTCCCTCGTACCCTAGAGTCCCCCATCCTCAGAAATAAAGAAAGGACATCTAGTGAATGCCAGTCAACACAGGCTTATGGAAAACAGGTCCTGTCGAACTAAATTGATAGCATTTTTTCTGATGAGATTACAAATTCAGTCGATAAAAATAGCAGTATTCAAGCAATAGGCATCTGTGAGGCATTTGACTTGGTACACCATGACATTTTGATTATAAAACTAGAAAAAAATACACAAAATTAACGTGGTGCACCTTAAGTGGATTAAAAATAGGCTGACAGCCTCAAAATGTGTTTATAGAAGTCACTGCTGAGCAGGTCTGTTTCTAGTCTGGTCACAGAGGGATCAGGTTTTGTCCTGATGCTATTTTAGCAATGTTTTATCTATAAACACAAAGACAATCTAACAGTTGGCATTCAGCAAATTGGCTAATGAGACAGAGATTCAGGGGATGATGAATAAAATAAGAGGACAGATCCCTTATGTTGCGTGATCAGTGGATCAACCATGTTTAGACAAATCAAGTACATTTTATTATAACACTAGAAATATACTTAATGGTAGAGGCTGCATTTACCAGTCTGACTTTCTCTTTTAACAGCTGGTGACTGAAAACAGCTTGTCTTCATGATAGACAATAACTAAAGATTATTTTTGTCAGGATAAAGATCTTACAAATGAGCTAATGTTATTTTGTTCCATAGACACAAGGCTTTTAAATACAAAGGGGATGCTTTTATTCCAGGACTGATACTGCTTCTGTTTCTGATGTCTGCAGTTCAAGAAGTTGTTAATAATTTTGTAGAGGGTTCATGAAGGAAACATAGATGGGGAAAACACTTTGCATAGCAAAAAAAAAGACGGAACTTTCACCGTGAAACAAGCCAAAAATTAAGTGCCAAGTGTAAACTGGTCTTTTAGGTTTTTTCTGTAGCCAACGACAAGTACCTGCAGAAGGGGACTCACCTTGAATCTCTCAGTCCCTTCTTTTGCAGTAGGGTGATGGTCACAGTCTAAAATTACCTGTGGGTGAAACAGAATTTTGAAAACAAAGAGTTTTTCTATTACATAGACAAAACGCTATAAGAAAGGCAAAATCAGAGTGGAACTAATGGAAGGTTAAGAGTGAGGATATCAGCAAACAGTTTAGTAAGGGACGGGAGATTGTGGGAGATTTTTGCCACACATTCAACTAGAAGAATAAATGTTTTTGTTCAAATGCTTCCTCCTCACTTTGGGCAAACTGCCCAAAGGTCTCTGCAGTCATCTTTGCACCCTTGACAGCAGCTAAAAGAGAATAATGTGATCCCTGAAGATTTACTCTGGCTCCTGGACTGGCCTAGCAGTGTCCATTTGTCTTTCAGAAGATGGCCTACGCCATCTCATTTTCCCATCCCTCTTCATTTTCTCAAAGCCCTGGAAAGTCCAGGATGGATGATAAGGGGGCATGGGAAGAGGAATGAGGGAAGAGAGGCTTTTTGAAACTTCATTGCTCATCCTGGGACAGATGTGCTGAGGGTGGCAATGTCACACCCCACAGCAACAAGGGAAAGAGAGGAAAGAGCCCAGGAGAAGAAACAGGGCAGCAAGAAACACCTCTGACACCACTTTCCAGTCCTCTTTATCCATCCAGAGCTGTTTCAACCCTTTAATATTAAGAAAAATCCCATACAAATAAGTCTTTCCTGCCTCGTTGTGTCGTCTTAAAACCTTTGGCAAGCAACCTTTGAAAGTTCTGATGACGTTATTGTGAAGCCAAGGCATTTTTGTTATTAATCTCAGGACTTCCTCCTCACAAGGTTCCCCTCAATGTGAAAAATTTGAAGTGCTAGATACTGTCTCTGAAAAAAGTAGTAAGTAATGGGTGTAATAGCAGCCACCTATGTCTCTTTTGGTCTGACTCTAAAGCCCTTCCAAGTCTACGATGTCTGTTCTCTGGACATGCAGGTTTAGATAAGCTCTAAAAGGTAAATGGGGTTAATTTACTGCTTATGTTTATCCAAGGCCTCTTTCGGAGCCATCCATAAGGTTAGCTCCTTCCCAGATCTATGGAGTGCAAACAGTTGCGAAATACAAACTATGATGCCAAACACAGTTAGCAACTCCAAAAATGCAGTTTCAGATAAACTTCCACTTTTGTAGTTTTTAAGAACTATGTTTTCTGCGTTGAGCATTATAATGGACAGGCTGTAAAGCCTGATCTCAGACGTAAACATGCCTTGTAGATTAGCTCTGGCCGTACAGTGTTCAAAGGGAGAAAAATTGGAAAAACTCACTTGCATTAAACCATCAAATTCCTCCTCTGCTCTACCAAGATATAACATCTATAAGGTTCATTAATATTTCTTAATAAAATAGGCGTATTACAAGGATGATTACAGATCAAAATCACATTCTTGTGTTAAGATTGCTGAAGAGGCTAAACCAGTACTGCTGTGATCTTAATCACCATGGATATTTCAGAGATTAAAAAAGACTGCAAGACCATCCTTTAAAAACACTGCACATGTACTCTTCACACTTTTAAGAGAGTTCCGTGATGCAAATATCCTTCATCTCAAGGTTTATTTATTGGTTTATAATATTCCTGGATTGCATCATATAAAGAGATGTCTGCTAATTCTCTAGAGAAAGCAAGATTTCTCATGAATTTTATACACAAAATTTCCTTTGGGAAGTGCTGAGTATGATACCTCCTGGAGGACTCTGTGGAAAATTAATCTAAATAAGACAAAACAGATTCATGGCTCCAGCCTGCAGTTATCTCGTGAAACGAAAGCACTGAGGGCTTAGAATGTGGAACACTCTTTATAGACAGTGGGCCATAGTATATTAGGAGGACTTACTGGTATCTGCTCTTAAGGTGACTCATCGAGGTATTCACAGAGATAAAATTTAACCTTGCTGGCATCACATAGAAGGCTCCTCTGTACTTTACAATGGGACATGCAGACTCAGTTTGGACTAACAAGAGTCCCCAGATCTTATCCGTGAAGGACCTACGGTTTGGTGTGAGCAAAACAAGTAGAGGTGAAATGCATCAGTTTGCTCCTAGGCACACGGAAAAAAGGCAGAAAAAAAACAGCAGTTACGGGTTTCAGAACATTACCCAGAATTTCTGTCTCTCTGCTTAGCAACCACATTATTTAAATCTCCCTGTTGGAAAAAGATTTTCAGTGTTATGTCTATTTATGTAGCTGGGGAAGGGGCTGGAGCACAAGTGTGATGGGAGCGGCTGAGGGAGCTGGGGGGTTCAGCTGGAGAACAGGAGCTGAGGGGAGACCTTCTGATCTCTGAACTGCCTGAAAAGAGCTTGGAACCAGGGGAAGTCGGGCTCTGCTCCCAAGGAACAAGCGCCAGGAGCAGAGGAAATGGCCTCAAGTTGCACCAGGGGAAGTTGAGATTGGTTATTAGGAAAAATTTCTTCCTGAAGAGGGTTGTGAAACATTGGAACAGGCTGCCCAGGGCAGTGGTGGAGTCACCATCCCTGGAGTGGTTTACAAGATGTGTAAACATGGTACTTAGGGACACGGTTTAGTGATGGACTTGGCAGTGTTAGGTTTGTGACTGAACTCAGTGATCTTAAGGGTCTTTTCCAACCTAAATGATTCTATGATTTTTCATGTCTGACTTTGCCCTGATCGACAGAATTATTATGGAAGATCCTGGTGTTCCGTGCTAGATCCCTACATGAGGATGACCAAAAATTAAATATTCAGCTAAATTTTAATGGTTTCACAGGGACTGTCTGTCTTCCACAATCATCTTTGTTTTAAATTTTATTTGGAAAATCAAATGCCCTAGGGTTTCAATGATCCTCTGAATAACAATATTTTTTGAGGACATTAACTAAAGTTGTCTGTTTTCCAGCACTTAACAGACAAAAATTCCCCTCTGCCCACAATATTAGCTAGCTTTCCATCCAAATGGATGGTCAGGAGAAGCCATGGACTATGCACTGTTGGGGACAAGCATTCTTGGTTTGACTAAGAATGGCACGGACATCTTTTAGGAAAGGTGTTAGATGTTTGCTGTTGTTGATATGATTCTTCCCACTGACATCTGTTTGCTGAATGCAATTGCTTTCATTACTTAACCTGAAGTTATTGTGTCAACTGGGTGCATGAAAAGAAGTGGTTTGTCTTTCTTCCTTATCCATTCCATCTGTAGATTCATCTCCATCAACAGGAATGGCTGAACTTCTCGACACATATTGACAGGCGGGATGTCTCAAATGATTGCTTGTTTCTGAAAAAAAAAACCAACCAAACCAAACCAACCAACCAAACAAAAAACCCTACTGAATGGTATAGATTCAAAAGCAAGGGACAAATTGTGAATTTGTGAAAAAAATGTATCCAGGGAGAATTGCTTTCTGGAAGAACCATGTTTCTACTTTTTGCTAAAGATTTCTCTACTTTAGAACAGCAGAATTGCTCCTGGAGCAGAGCAATACTTCCATATTTGTTGTAAAAGCAGCTAAAAAGGCAAAATTAAAAAAAAAAACACCTTTTTTTTTTAAATTTTGGAAAATATTTAAGAGAGACCATGACATTCATCAGTGTCAATTCCTACTGAATTTTACAGAGATATTTTATATTGCTGTGTGGAGAAAAAGCCATAACTGATACATTTTCAACAAATATTTTGGATGACGAGAGACTGGGAACTTGGCGGTTTAGGCTATGTAAGGATTCTGTATCCCTACATTTCAATTACTAATGGGTGAACTGAATTAAAACTCAAGATTTTATCTCTAAGAAGACCTCAAAATTCTCAAGGCAACAGATATACCCCATGTTTTGTTCCCTCTAACAAAATATCTTCACACAGCTTTAATTCCTATTCTCAAAATGCTGCCTGGAGACCAATGTAGGGGAGAAAAATAAAATAGAATAGTGTAGAAATCTATATTCAGGACAAATAAGTGAATCCTCAGAGGGGGTAAGCAGGCACAGAGGAGCTCTTCTGATTTACACCAGCTGAGCATCTGATGCCAAATATCAGTAATGAAGTCACCAAGCCAAATAATGCACCCATCCTATTTGCTTATAATCATTCCAATGCCCCTTACAGCTGTTTCCAACTGTGTCTCTGATCTCCTTGCTAAGACATTTAAATCTCCTGTTTCATTTGCATGGTTATCCAGTGAAATAGCTCCTAGTGTTTCGTTTCTTGTTTGCAAAACTGAAGAGAGGAGGGAGGAGGAAGGGGTGGGAGAGGGGTGATGTAGAAATGTGAGGATTTATCTACATGCAGGCAAATTATTCAAATCTGACAACTTACTTTTGTTTCACGAAAGACTAGCTTGGAGGCTTGGGCTCTCACGGGGGCAGATAGCGGGTTTTTTTGTAAAGTCTAACCATAATTAGTATTTCATCCCATCTTGTTCGGCATCCAAGTGTTGCGCTGCATTTCCTTACAATGCAGTTGGCTTCACTAGAGGGACCATGGCTTTGTTTTGTTGACAGTGGGTTTTTCCTAACCTGAGAGTAGATTCTCAGGTCAGGAGATCAAGAACTCTGCATGAAAACTATCTGCAGGGCAGTTGTATTGTTGACCAGAGACTAAGACCCAGCAGATAATTGGAAAGAGGTGTCTTGTGGTGGGGACATAAGAACAACTTGGCTGGTCCACATCAAAGATTTATTTAGTCTAGTGACTAATAATATAGCGGAATGAACAGGACAGCAAAGACTGATATTTCACTGGCATATTCCCCTGCTCTCCTCTGACTTGCAGCTCCAAGGAAGCACATTTCTGTTTAACATTCCTTGATAATTTCTTGCTGTTTATTTCTCCTACTTTTTTTTTAACCCGTGTAAGTTTTAAGTGTCATCTTGTCCTCGTACAGCAACGATAAATCAGCATATGATGTACTCTCTGAAGAGATAGTCCTTTTGATTGTTTCAAACCTCTCTTTTGAGCTTTTTATTTTATATGTCCCAGTCCTTTTCCTGAAGGAGACAGTGAATGGTCATTCCTGTCTACCTTGTTCACTCTTTGCCCTATGCCGCATCCCCTTCCAAGCTGAATTGGTTTACTCAATTTGTAGTTCTGCGCTGAAGCAAAGGGTACTATGCACTAGAAGCAAGACATTTTGTAGAATAAGCGTCACATTTTTATTAGTGGTTCAGTGCCCGTAAGGAATGTGTATACATTGTTTAATATCAAGCCCTAAAACTTGAATTAGTATAGTATCTTCTACTTCTACCTGTTACACTCAATTTCACATATTTTCCACCCACTTTTTTCTCTTTACTTCTGATTCCTTGGCTTGTTTCTCCTTCCACAACTCCCAGTACCCTTTTCTTCTGGAAAAAAATTATCTAGCTTACCTGTTTCTTGTTTTCTTCCTACAGCACCCATTGATTAACCATTTGAACAAGTCTCCAGTATTCTCTGTGCAGTGATGACGGCATCTGACTGTGTAAAATAAAATAAAATAAAACAACACAAATCATAAAATATAAAAGAAATTGACTGCAAACATCACACTCCCATATGCTCTATTCATTCTAACACAATTTTCCAAATCCCTGCATTTTTGCTAATTCTGACTTGTTGTTTTACTCAGTTAGAAAGTGGAAATCCCACTTTTTCAAGGCAGTTACAACTCACAGAGCACTGATTTCTGTAAGCAATAAGAAGCCCAGTCCATATGGTTCCCAAATCGCTTGTTCCGATATATGATAAGATGCTCGAGGTATAATTATGGCCACATTTGCTTCGGAGGAATTTGCTAACAATGTCCTTAGCAGACTTTATATTCTGCAGCATCCTAAATTCCTTTCACACTGCACCCCAAGGTATGCAACATACGTTCTCAATGTGATGCAATAAAAACCTCATTCTGGCCCTAAGGCAGACCTCACATTGAAAAACAACAGAAAAAAAAGAAAATAATATTCACGTTTTAGGGCCATGGAGGCATCTCACGGGATCCTGAGAAGTTGTAACTGTGATTTAGTGTGGATTAGATAGTTTCATTTCAAGAGGGTTTGTCCTAGACTGTGCAAACACAATCCGTTTCTGGGCTACCTGATCCGAAAACCAGGCACCACTCCTTCACCCTTTCTTATTTAGCACTGCAAATATATTATACATGGCTAAGATCAGAATATGCTTGGCCCACTGGTAGCGGATAGTGTTTTTGGAGAGGAAAAAATAAGTTTTGCTTCTGGGTGTGCTGAATCACAGCACTGGAGAAAGTGCAGCCAGCCTTGGGCTGATGCATTGCTTTTCTTTTTATTTTGAAAGGAGCAAACAAGATTGAGTTGGTTTTGGTTGGTTGGTTGGTTGGTTGGTTTTTTGTTTGTTTGTTTGTTTGTTCTCTGTAAATAAGCAGCAGCATATCTCCAGCATGCAAGGAAGAAGTACCTGTCTATGCACACACAACAGCACATCGCTAATGGGACACTGGATAGTCCATTCTCTTCTTTGGTTTTGTCTTCAGTGGCACTGCCTTTTCAAGAAGCAAATACTAACCAGACACACAGTGGTTACAAAAGGAGATACTTCAACAAGAAAAAGAAAAGGGAAAAAAAGTCAGGGAAAGGGTTGTACACTATTTACTCCCTCAGCTACAAATCGGCATCAAATTGGAGTCTAAGAAGCGTATATTAACATTCAGCTGGCTGTTACTGCCAGCCATAATAGACATGAGCATTGACTAGACCCAATATTAGTGATGGTACTGGGAAACCATCCTTGCTTTTGGCTGCCTGAAGGCAGTAGTGATCCCCTGCTTGTCCTATCTGTCAGTCTATTTGATCTCCAAATGAATTGCTTTTGATAACAGCTATATAAATGCAGAACTGTTCCGCTGGGCCTTCTTAAATGAGACTCCTCTCTTTCATCTCTCAGTCATTTCAAAAAGCAGATAGACTTGTTAGAGGTTTTTAATGCAATGATTTATGTTTTATCTTGCCTGGTTTGAGGCAGCATTTATTTAGCACTAAATTCTTTCCAAGCCTCTATGCTAGGGACAAATACTTCAACACAGTATTTGGGACTTAAAATAGTGTGTCTATGTGCATATGTGCACACATGTACGTGTGTGTGTGTACTCTGCTTCGTCAGAGAGAAATAAGTGATGTACTTTCCTTTTAAGAATTCGATGTTCCAATTCACTTGGATCGTTGCACCTCCAGCTAAATTAAGAGAAATAGGAAGGAAACAATATTTGAAAAACATCTAACTAGTAGCAATCAGTCTAGGACAAATACTGAACACTTTGGAGAGGAAGAGAGTAAGCAAAATGATTTATCTCTATTAGGTTAAATAAAAGGAAAATCTCTGACTCTATTTAAGTTATTGGCATTGCTTAGCAGTAACAAAAGTCCACCATAGGAGTGGGTTGATTTTTGCATTTTTCGTTTTATTCTTGTTACTGAATGAGGATATGCAGCTATTTGGATCTAAAGATCAGGTGAAGAGTGTAATTTTTAAGAGTCCCATGTTCATTCATAACGAAATAAGCAATACTTCTGTTGATGTCTGTGGAATAGAAATAATTGAGAGCCTTTGAAGTAATCCAGGAGCATTCATCCAGACTTCATGTGAAAAGATAAGATAAAATTTCAGGCCTTGGCATTANGCATTCATCCAGACTTCATGTGAAGGCCTTGGCATTATTTTTTTTTTCCTTTGTTTTACTGCAATAATGGTTGTATCGGAGATACAAATCAATCTATTTTTTCCAGTTCTGAAAGCTTAGGTTGTGATGGAACATGCACAATGGATGGAAGAGAAAGTTTTTTAAAGAAAATTGGCCTAAATATCTTTGGGACAAAGAATCTATGATCTAAAGAGACTAATTTTTGAAAGTAGTGAAGCTGGCTGGCCTGTCTCTGTGTTACGTAGCATATCATTCTCTCTAATGAGAAATAACTGATACATTCAAAAACCTCCTTCCTGTCATGGAAATAAATAATACAATAAAAGGAGCTAAATGAAAAGAGGAAAATATATGTAATTTAAATAATCTGTTTAAAGTAAGGTAATATCTTTGATGCAACAAGGAATTGAACAGTAATAGGAAAATTAGCCTATATTTTCTTGAAATGACAAAGCTTATTTTTTGTCTTGAAAGAAAAAGGTAGATTTAGGTTAGCATCAGAGGAGAGACCAGATTCTTCCACATCTTAAATTGAGGTTGAGGCATGAAGATGCTTTATAAGAGGCCTCCCAGAGATTATTTATCTCACCAAGCTTAGACACATACTTTACACTAGAGCTCAAGAGACACCTAATTCTGTCCATTAGCTATAGAGGCGATTTAAAGACATTAAACTATGTAGTACTTCAGCCTTTTTTTTTTTTTTTTTATCTTCCTGGTGCTTCTTCAGTTAGTCAAAAAACCTAAGTATTGTCTGGAACGAGAAAAGAGAGAAATCCTGAACAGCCCAAAGGTTTAGGGAATATCCTGGCAGCTGTTGGCTCCAGCTCAGTTAGGACAGGTTCATTAAAATCCTCTATCCTACTGGTTCCAGGTTTTGTAGATCCATCCCTAGCTTTGTGTCACAACTGCAGTTTTGTCCTATTACATTCTGGGTGAAAGGCCTATAAGTGGCATGCGGAAGAGATTTCGTTTCCTCCTTTCATTTTTGTTTATGATGCCTAAATTTATTTTGGGGAAAAAAAAAGCACTGTAGAATACTGTTTTCTCCTTTTTAAGTGTTTGTAGGAATTTGCCAAATTTAGCCCACATCATCAGATAGCTTTCACTGTCTTTCATTTGCGCTTTCTAGAAAATAAAGAATTCAGTGAAGTCCAGCTCTATGAGGTTCATCTAATTAGAACAAAAAAAAGCAAAAAAACAAACAAACAAACAAAAAAAACCAAAAACCAAACACACAACAACAGCAAAGCAAAACAACAAGAACAAAAAACCCCAAAAAAACACGAAAGTGCCATTCTACAGTTTCCTGACATAGCATATATCGTATATATTTCTCCAGATGTTTGGAGATGTATCCCTTAGCTTAAGTGCCAAGTATCCAAAAACACTTGTGCTGGTGCTCAGGACCCCTGAGCTGGAATTTTTAGGAGACACACTCTTCTGGAAACTGCAGCCGGATAGATAAAATACGCAATACATACTCATCTTCCTAGCCTAAAATGCTTTCAGCCATGTAAAATAAATATGTAAAGAAACAGAAAACTGTGTTTCGTTGGATATCATAAATCTAGCTATTTGCCATTAATATTAAAATGTAGTTTCCTGCCAAAGGATACTTGAAAATGTTGTCAAAGCTTTACATACCTAGACTGTATTTGTAGTTATATTTTTATTTACGTATGTAGATGCTATTAAAAAAAAAAAAAAAAAAGCACCAANTATTAAGTAGACTGATTCTGCTCTTATTGAAGCCAGGATAACTTTTATTTCTTAGAATCATAGAATAATTTGGGTTGGAAGGGACCTTCAAAGCTCATCCAGCGCCACCCCTGCCATGAGCAGGGACATCTTCACCAGCTCAGGTTGCTCAGAGCCGCATCCAGCCTGGCCTGGGATGTCTCCAGGGATGGTTCATCCACCACCTCTCTGGGAAACCTGGGCCAGGCTCTCACCATCCTCAGTGTAAAAAATTTCTTTCCTTCAGAAGGTGTAGCATTTTTGGACTCCTTGAATTAATTTTAATCTATATGTATATATTCTGAATATTTCCTGAATTAAGAAGTCTGTAGAATGATCCAATCAACTGACACTTGTTTCATGAATGCAGAAATAGCTCTGTGTCAAATGCAACCATTGCAAGGAACGTCTGTCCAGAAGTAGGCAGCATACTGTCTGCATCTCTTTTGACCCTAAAGGAACATTCGGACATGTTGTTGAAAATCAGTTTTCTAAACATTTTTTTTCTTAAGGAATGTAACTCAAATGATTCTCATGCTTTCTTTAAAAAATGAACATATTATAGAAAGTTGCTCTTTTTGGAGTGCCCAGGCTTCCACTGGAAGAGATCTAAAATGTGTGTGAAAGAAAAATAGAAAGCCCGTACAGAAAATAATGCAGTGGAGAAAAAATGCCACTTATTTCAATCTCTGTAAAAAATGTTCTCATTGCTATTTGTACTTATTTGGTTTTCACAGTAGTTTAGGAACGGTTAGGGATAAAAATATTTTGTCTCTTGAATGCAACAGTGCTGTCCAAGTCAGAAAGAAATACAAGGCTATGAAACTGGTGAAGGGTTTGGAGGGGAAGCTGTATGAGGAGCAGCTGAAGTCACTGAGTTTGTTCAGCCTGGAGGAGAATGAGGGGAGAGCTCATGGTGGCTACAGCTTCATCATAAGGGGAGCCGGAGGGGCAGGCAGTGATATCTTCTCTTTAGTGACCAATAACAGAACCCAAGGGGATGGCAGGAAGATGTGCCAGGGGAGGGTCAGGATGGACATGAGGAAAAGGTTCTTCCCCCAGAGGTGCTGGACACTGGACCAGGCTCCCCAGGGAGGTGTCACGGCCCCAACCTGACAGTGTTCAAGAAGAGACTGGACAACGTCCTCAGACACGCGGTGTGAACTGTGGGGTTGTTCCGTGCAGGGACAGGAGTTGGACTCCATGATCCTTGTGGGTCCTTCCAACTCAGGACATTCTACGATTCTGTGATTCTATGATTTTCTCAGCAGACAGTGCATCTCCATTCATAGAATCATAGGATCACTCAGGTTGGAAAAAACCCTTAAGAACATCAACTCCAACAGGATTCATTTTGTCCTGAACTTCAGGATGTGAACAGCTACACTGCCTTTAATTCCATCGCTAGTTTTGGTGTCTCTTCTTTGCGGAACACCATTTTACAGACTGGATTCACCCCTAGATGGAGGAAATTATTAAGAAACAGTTTGACCTGTCAAGGCACTTGCAGCCCAGAAGGGGAATCGTATCTTGGGCTGCATCACAAGGAGCACGTTCAGCAGGTTTGGGAGGTGATTCTGCCCCTCGGCCCCGCTCTGGTGAGACCCCCCTGCAGTGCTGGTCCAGCTCTGGGTCCTCAGCACAGGACACACATGGACCTGCTGGAGAGGGGCAGAGGAGCCCCAGAAATGATGCGAGGCTGGACCAGCTCTGCTGGGAGGACAGGCTGAGAGAGCTGGGGTGTTCAGCTGGAGAAGAGAAGCTCTGGGGAGACCTTAGTGTGGCCTTTCCTTACTTAAAAGGGGCCAATAAGGAAGATGGGGACAGAGTTTTTAGCAGGACCTGTTGTGATAGGACAAGGGGTGATGGTTTTAAACTAGAAGACGGAAGATTCAGGCTAGGCATGGGGAAGAAGTTTTTTCCATTGAGGGTAGTAAAACACTTGCCCAGTTTGCCCAGAGAGGTGGTGGATGCCCCATCCCTGGAGACATCCCAGGCCAGGCTGGACGGGGCTCTGACCCAGGCAACTGCACAATGTTGGCCATGCTGTCAGACTCAAGAGACAGCTAAATAGACAAGCTAGGAGAATGGTGGCAAAATCCTGGTCTGCGAGGTCAAGGAAAAGCTTTCCTGGACTTCATTTGTTTCAGACATGTAGCCCAGGCCTTTTGTGTTTGTCTAGTCTATTTAGATCAGTGCTAAATCTGCAACATGGACAAATTTAAAAACTACACTGCAAGGAGTGGAAAAATGCCGAGGTCTTGAACTTCAGTTAGGGTTAATATACAGATGTGATTTACAGAAGTTGAGTCAAAATCTTCCTTCAGTGTCACTGATCTGAGTAACCCTTCTGATTTCCACTTTGGCTTTCACTGTCATGGTTGAAGGCTACTGAAACCTATTACCTCCATAAAAGCTTGGTCCAAATATAGCTGAAATCAGAAAAAATACCCTCAGAAATTTTGCTTTGTATCAGAGAAGACCAGAAAACACAGGTTATATGTGTGCTATAAGATTAAATAGTTCCAGAAAGCATTCCCAGACCTCAAAATTCCACTGCCGATAGAGTTAGAATTTTTCTAATGGATATGGCCACACTTCGTGAATTGGCTTCAGGGACAGCAGAAGGTCATGGCATATGTAATTTACCATTAGATACATCACCAAGATTTCTCCAGGTGGAGGGCATGAGTGATCTGGATGCTTCTGTTGGTTTTATATGATTTCAAAGGAAAAACTAAAGTTTAAAATCCTTATATCAGACCTCCAAAATATAAAGAAGGTGCTATTGAGGCAGAATTTCTGCTTTTCAGGAAGTTTGGCATACAGAACAGAAGCCAGGAACTTTCAGAAAAGTTTAAAAATTGTTTAAGAATAGTGAAGTGGAAGCATTATTAGTCACTCTTGACAGGTGAGAAACTGCAACACAGAGAGACTAAATCCAAGATTTTATATTTTATATATGTATACAGAGATGTATATATACAGATATAAATTTATATATGGGAACGTCTGCTTCTATAGAGGACTCAGTGTAACTGGGTAAATTTCTAAAGAGCACAGTATGCTGAAAACATGGCCTTAAGCATCACAATAAAAGCTAAGTGCTGTTGATTGCAATAGAAAAACATGAAAATGTTCCATTTGAAATGTCTTCTTTTTGAAAAATGTTTCTTAAATTGGAGTTTTCTATAGGAAATGTTTCTTATGAGAAAAATGGTTTGCATTTTTGGCAACCGAAAACTGGCCAGTATTCAATTTTTTTTTTCCAGCTGTTGGCTTTCTGACAATATTTTAAATACTTTCCAAGGAAAGTCTATCTGAAAATGCAGAATTTCAAGCTTTTATCTAAATGTCATTTTAGACCAAAACTCTGTTTCTGCCTTTTGAGTATTTGGCTTTTAGGAAAATACCAAGGAAGTTGACAAGTTTGTTTCTTTTAAAGCCTTATTAAAAAGGCAATGGCCATTTCAAGGTGTCCAATAAAATGGTTGACAAAACCATGATTCAGCTCTTCCAAACAGAAACTCAAGACCTTTCTCTTGGTAGGTACTATCCGCCTGTCCCTTAATGCAGAAGTTCTAATGCAATTTCCCATTGATATTTTGGAGCAGAGAAGCATGAATAACAACGCACATTCTTCTGTTGCCCAACACAATAGCTCAGAGCATCTTCGCAGGGGTATTTCTATACATGCCATCAATAAATACCCTTTTTTACTAACCAGGAGAGCAGACCACATTCTGGTGGTACTGTTTTTTGTTTTGCTTTCAGTCTGTAAGGGGTTCAGGCAGCTAATTTTGAGTTAGAGCAGGGGGAGAGCAGGATGGAGAAGGAATGCAGCGCTCCAATATTTTCCCCTGTATATAGCATCACTTATTAAAATCCTGTTGTCCTGACCATTGTTGTTGCCATTGAAGTCTGGTTTATTTACTTGAAAATCTGATTTGTTTCATTTTATTACTGTGTTTGCGAAGTAACTGATATCAGATTCTGCAGGAAAGAGCTGCCATTTACCAGCAGGCTGTGATGGCTCTGACGCGGTCGGCAGGACCGGCTCCAAGGCTTGCTCTGCCCCGAGGGCTCTCGCAGAAATAAGATTACTGGCAATAACTGCTTCAACTGCTTTGAATAACAGACACAACTCAGAGAGCATAAAATTAGCATAAACACAGCATCAGTGTGTTCCCTTGGCGGATACGAGACAGGCAGGATATGGAAAATTGAGTGAAATGGGGTCAGGCGCTGCTGAAATCGGAAAGGCAGGAAGAGCTGTTGAGTGGAGAGGTGGTGTTGCTGCTAATAAATAAATAAATAAAACTATAGCCAAGGTGTTTTAATGATAACATGTTCAGAGGTGCGGGTATTGAAAATGCAACACCGGTGTCAGAACACCCTAAACGTTGTCTTTCCAGGCAAATTACTCTTCACCATCCTTTGGTTTTTTACTCCTGATTGGGTGAAGGGAGAAGAAAGAAATGACAATAATAATAACAGCAATTAGAGCAATGTCTTGTAACACATTTCCTGGCTTGTTTTTTTTTCAGAGGGGTTAGAAGGAGAAAAAGTGAAGGGAGGGCACACTGTGGTAATTTAAGGAGGATGCCCTAGATTTGTTAATGAGTGGTAGAGAGTATTTTGCAGCATTCATATCTCTTTATCAAATATTAAAATGGGAGATGCTTACTGACACATTCAATAAAGAAGTACATTAAGAGGGGAAGGCACAGCAGCTCTAATTTTGCAGTTTTAATAATGAAACGTTGCAGATACCGTTTGCAACAGATTTACCCGTGGAGCTCTGGATACCCAAACCCTCAGACCTGTTCGCACGGAGAGAGCTGGAACTAGCACAAGCTTAAAATCAGAAGTTCCTCTGAAAACCCAAAGTACTTAAAAAAGACACATAGTGAGCATGTTTGTCTCCTAACCAGCGTGAGATTTGGGATATTGTTTTCAAAGCAGCCTCCCTTCCTTTGAAGAAGAGATGCCAGGGGAGGGTAACACACACTGGCAGAGCATCAGTTGTTTTCATTCAAGAAAGAAGACATTTATGAATCTGCTTCTGCTTCCCACTGTTGGGAGTTCGTCCTTCAGATGAAATGGGGACTCCCTCAAAGCCTCAGGATCAAAGCCCTTTATCAAGACAACTTACTAAGAAGAGCCTGGGACTTAATTTCAGAAAAGCGTTTTGACCTATAGGTACTTCAGACTAATGTAATTTTCCATGTTTCAACCATCTTTAGACAATGATAAAGGAAATTAAAAAAAAAAAAAACCAAACAAAGCAAACTTTTTCCTAAAATTAATCAAAAATGGTTTGCGAAGGTTGTTTATCTTCCTTTCTCTCTTTCTCCTTCTTTCCTTCGATTTCTCTCTCTTTCTCTGTCCTTTCTCACTCCCTCTCTCATGCAGAAGACTTTTCAAGGTCTAGGTAGGGAAAGAAAGGGTGTTGTCAAATAATAATCTGCCTGAAAAATGATTTGTTGAAGATCAGGAATGTTACATGAGTTTTCCGGTGCCACAAGTGATAGAGGAGATGAAGGAAAACACCCAAAAGTGGCTATCTTTAGCCAACCACCTTCAAGACAGTTAACTATGGACAAAAATAAAGGGGAAGAAAGAGTTTGGATAAGAGCAAAGCATGACATACAATAATTTCTTGACTGAGGTCTGCAATCAGTCACATAAGGAAAATATAGATAGGGCTGTGGAGTGAGTTTTAACATCCTTGCCATTAATATTTTATCTTTTTATTATTATTACTATTTTCATGACCTTTATAATTTCCTGAATTGAAATAGGGTCAGAAAAGACCCAGAGAAACACTACTGCTAAGCTAGCCAGCAATTGCTTAAAAAAAAAAAAAAAAAAAAAAAGAAAAAAAAAAAAAAAAAAAAAAAAAGGAAAAAAAAAAGGAAAAAAAAAGCCTGCTATTGTGAGATTCCAAGGCCAACAAAATTTACGAGTGGATGTGAAATGAAACTCTTGACAGTGTGCCCTTGTCTATAAAAATAAGCGCTAATGACCCTTCGTCTCTTGCTGGTAGACGCAGAGGAAAGGGCAAGTTTAAAAAGGCCCGGGAAACTAAACTACTTTCTCACCCTTAAAGGTGGTCCTTTCAGGTCAGAGGGAACAGACATGGTTGTGGAGCAGGGGTATAGCATGCCTGGGGACAAATAAAAGGTTTTCTTCTCCCCAAGGCATCAATCCAGCATCTCTCACCAGCACCACATTCATTAAACAAATAAGCAGACGAATGTACCAGAAGAACATGTGAGGAAAAACAAATCAGACATATAAAACGTCTTGGAGTCCAGCCATGATTTTCTTATGGAAAAAAACTTAATTCCGGTCTCCTTCTCACAAAAGACCTTTTTCTCTCTTTCTATTGGGGTTAACCAGCATTTAATTGATTTATTCAGGAATATAATTGATTCTGATGACAGTGGCAGGGCTAAGCCCTCAAAGACTGTAGCTCATTGGCACGCAGGCTATCATGGTCCTCATTCATTTAGCTTAACTGCGGCTCCTGTGTTGGATGCAGAGTTGCCCCAGGCTCCCTCTGTAATCCTTGGAAAGAAATAATCTTCTACAGAGCGTGGTGCAGATTTAGCCTGGGCTAAATTGCTATCTGACAGCACTTTTCTCAGTGACATTAACTGGAAGCTAGGATGGCTATGTGGGATACCAGTCAAGCACCCAAAGTTTAGTTTACTAGAAGAAATATAGACTGAGTGGCTAAAACTGTCTCATTGTCTCTTGCTACTTCCCTGTCTCCACTTGACGTTCTCTTGTACCAAACATGGATCAAAAGCTTTGTAAATCAGACTTTTTGTTTGTTTGTTTTTCTTTTCTTTTAATGACTCATGACATAACAGAATCCTGGTCAAAACACTAAGCCTTGCAAGTTTTACGATCATCGTCATTGTCATTTCATTGACTTCTCGTGTGTATAAATACAGATTTGAATGATTCAGCTGAAAATTAGTCCTCAAGTGAGATGATTAAAAAGATGCTGAAAGTGGAATCAACCATTTTCAAAAATGAATGATCTAAATGTGCAAGTTTGTCTCTCTGTGCTTCCTTCTCCACATCTTTTACCCATGTTGGTTATTCGTACATATAATATTTCCTTATTCTCAAAGAAAATAAATACACAGCTTAAAAGAGAATTCAGATGTTCACTGAAGTATATGTATCTCAATGGAAATATCAAATAATAAACTTCAGTTGGCAATATTTGATAGTCTCTAGTTCCCTAAATATAATATAATTTTTATTTGGGACCA
Source organism: Pampusana beccarii (assembly GCA_013399365.1). Taxonomy (NCBI): domain Eukaryota; kingdom Metazoa; phylum Chordata; class Aves; order Columbiformes; family Columbidae; genus Pampusana; species Pampusana beccarii. The sequence goes on along the minus strand of VWYH01008200.1, from coordinate 165,515 downwards.
CACAAATAAGCTTAAGAAACAAGTTGAAATTGGCTTAAAAATTACTGAGAATATGCATTTGCTGAAGTATCACAAGACGTTCATAAACATTTTTAGAAGGTGTTAATGTCACTATCTGAAATCAATTAGACTTGATTAAGAAAATAATTCTTCTTCAGATGCAACTAACCAACCATTCTTACTTTTGGATGATTAATTCATACACCAAGGTGCCAGTCCTAGAGTGACTTATTTGCATGTATTTTCAGCTCTTTTGACCCAAGGCATTAAGATCATAGGCATTTTTTCCAAAGCTAGAAACTCAGTTTGCAGGTTTTTTTCATCCCCGCATTTCTGGGTGTTGAAATGAATAGTTAAGATTTGCAGAAATGTTCAAAAACTTCTCACTTTAACTGTATTTCTGAAAAAAATAATATGCTTTTACTTGGGAAATACTGTGAGAAAAGGAAATTAATTAGCCTTTCAGTCTTCTGAATGTTGTCCTGGATACAAATGAAGAAAATAAAAATATTTTCCAGTTCATAGGAATGCAAGAATGCTAATTACAGTCATTAACGAATAAAAAAACATTGAGATCCTCACAACCAAGTTCTGGAAGGCAAAATTTCATTACTCTGTCTCAGTTCCGTGTAATATCTAATTTCCAGTGATCTGATTAATTCCCTCAAATTTCTGCTAATCTTCCTTCATATAATTTTCCCGAGTGTCAGTTGTTGGTAAGCAGCTTGGTACTAACAAGTTATTAAAACAGGTGCTTGAAATCAGGTGGCAAGTGGCCAAGATGCTCAACTCAAACCCCTCTTTATTATTCTTAGTCCTGTTGCATTTATGATGGCAGAGTGAAACCCTTGGTTACACTTATGTTATTGGATTTATGGCAGTATAAACTACGTATTCCGTGTTTAGAAATAAAGTGTAGGTGGGGAGATGCATAAAATTCTGCTAAGAGAGCTGTAATACAGACACAAATGAGAGAGTTACCTGCATTACTTAAGCAATGTTAAACATCCACCAGAACAAGGACATCAACAAAACCAACAGGAACTGAATATAGCCCAACATCATAAAGTGAAAGAAAAGCAGCATTAGTTTATTCATTATTTAATGAACCTTTGTTTCATTGTGTTTTGTCTGAAATATGTAACATTTTGCTTTTTGCACAACAACAAATGTCAAATATGCCGCAGTGCCAATTTCCTAAAGTTCTCATTTCTGAAATGTTCTATAACATCATTGCTAACTTTTCCAGAAACTTCAATAACCAGCATTTGTCTGAATTTATTCCATTGCAAGTTCATTACACAATTTTAGAAATGTTGTAACAGGGATGAAAACGGAGAGACATTGTGCTACAAGGTTTACCAGACCATCTCAGGAGCTCTTATGACAGCATCATTGAAGTTGCTGAAATGGTGCCAAGAGTATCTTATTTAATGACATTTCCGATACAGGTCAAATGGGGGAGAGAGGGGGAAAAAAGAAGTTCAAATAAAGTTTTAAATGAATGTAGTTGAAACAGCAGAGAGAAACAGTTTCTGAATCTGTTTTTTTTCTGCTTGAATCATAATTTATGTGTACTTCATAGTCAGCAATCAAGAGTCCTTCCAACTTCTTGTGGGGAAAGGAAAACTGAATCGGAATTTAACCTGAATTCACACTCCTGTAGTTCCATCAGGACCAATCAGGCAGAAAGAAACAGTTAAGTCATAAACACTACCATCGGAGAATCAGAATAGCTTAGGTTGGAAGGGACCTTCAAAGCTCATCCAGTGTCACCTCTGCCATGAGCAGGGACATCTTCACCAGCTCAGGTTGCTCAGAGCCCCGTCCAGCCTGGCCTGGGATGTCTCCAGGGATGGTTCATCCACCACCTCTCTGGCCAACCTGGGCCAGGCTCTCACCACCCTCAGTGTAAAAAATTTCTTCCCTCATGTCTGGCCTGAATCTTCTGTCTTCTAGTTTAAAACCATCCACCCTTGTCCTTTCACAACAGGTCCTGCTAAAAAGTCTGTCCCCATCTTTCTTATTGGCCTCTTTTAAGTAAGGAAAGGCCACACTAAGGTCTCCCCGGAGCTTCTCTTCTCCAGCTGAACACCCCAGCTCTCTCAGCCTGTCCTCCCAGCAGAGCTGGTCCAGCCTCGCATCATTTCTGGGGCTCAACTGGCCCCTCTCCAACAGGTCCATGTGTGTCCAGGACCCAGAGCTGGACCAGCACTGCAGGGGGGGTCTCACCGGAGCATCTGTCCACAGGGATGTTCCTGTACACTGGACATCTGTGCCTGACTGTAGCTATATCTCAACTGCCTTGAGAGTCAGTGGAAAGAAGGATGAACTTGCATTTCCTTCTCTGCTAAGGTACTTCTAAAATACATCAGATAAACAACACTTCTTTTTCTTCACTGAGTATGACAAGAGCTCTGGGTGCCCTACTAAGCTGTCACTGCCTGCTGTATAGAGTGATGGAATGTGAATCTCACTGTTGTTTCAGATGCTAATGTGTGTCAGGCTTGAACCAATGCCTCAAGTACTAAAATCTGACTTCGAAACATTGTCCTCCTTAAATTCTGGACACATAGATTTCTTCACCTGATCTAAAATTACATAATCATGGTGTTTAAATTAGAATTTTAATCTCCAGGGTTTCTTCTAAAATCAATAATGAGAAGTAAAGGTACTTGGAGAGGATGACTGATTCCCTCTTAAAATATGTATCAAAGACAGGTTAGAAGAATTGCTCTTAGAAATTGCCTGTTTCTTTCCATTGAAAATAAAGGTATGCTTGAGGAGAGATTTGATCTGACACCTCAATTTCAAACACAAACTAAAACTAGCCAAGATTAATGTCATTACTTGGTTCAGTGGGGATAATTTAGGTCTGAGTATCCTCAGTTCTTCTTCTACCATCACAGCAATGTTCTACTACTTGTGGAAAAATAACCCAAGAAATAAGACCAAGGCAGCACATCAACCACTTCCTTGTGTGCTTTGAATTTGAAGGTGGTAACTGCGAGACATTGGTCAAGTGAATAAAAATGAAGCAAAGTTAAGTACATTTTTGTTGTTCTTACTGTGAACTTCATGGCTAAATTTCCTGGCTCTGTGGTAAGTTTGCTGTGATCTGAACTATTTTTTTTTTTTCCTTTTGCAAAGAGATTTACTCCTGCTGAGCGAATTTCATATATTTCATATTTTTTATTATTTATTTTCTAGTAATTACTCTGAACCACTGACTCAAACAGAACTAGCCAAGTGAAAAAGAAAATATAACAAAGTCCCCCAATATGTTGTCTTTGCCTAGAGCAATAAGCAGCTGACGGCTAATGGGACAGATGATGCTTCTCTTCTCAGTTCATCCATTTAGCTGCTTGTTTAAGACACAAGGATGCCTGTGTGCCTTGACCCACACTTTGGCATTTGAAACTTTTGTATGTGTTCTTGATAAAGCTGGACAGATATTTTTCCTGACCTTTGGTAAACGCCATTTTTTCAGCAAAACTTGAAAACTGAAGTATTTTGCTTTGCAAATGCAGATATGCTGCTTTTCAAAATTAAGTTGGCTGTCCCTTCTTCTCCTTCTCTGGTGATATCAGGGTTAGGTGCATCTCTGAATCTACTGAAAGCTCCTCTCCTGGAAAAGCAAAGCAGTAGCAAATGGTTCTCCATCAGCAAATGTTGTGGGAGATGCAGAGATGCAGAGATGCAGAGAGTCAGAGAGGGAGGAGACAGCAATCTGAATTCTGTAAGGGCTTGTGACATGCATTAATGAGCTCATACAAAGTGAAAGAGTTGAGGGAGACGGGCAAGAATATCAACCTGCAAACAGGTAACAACCAGATAATGGCAACTACAATTGCTTCTCATATCAAATTTCCTCTCCTGATATAGATATCAGTCACGGGTGACATAAATTACCCACTGGAGATACCTCTGTCCTCTTCGGGAACTAGCCTAGATCAGATGCCTGAGAGTAAGACAAACAAAGTTTTATGACATCAGGGTCTTAATTTGTTAGTTCGATCAAAGTTGCGTAATGATCTGCAATCTGGGGCCATAGTTGTCTAGTAATTTAACATGGTGTAGTTACTTAGTGTAAAAGCATATTCCCTTAATCTCTTGGTTTACCAAAGGCTTTACACACTGGAAGAAATTCCACTACTATTGCTTATCTGCATAGTAGCTAAGTATAACTACTCAAAGGTGGTTTATATTAACAGCTTCAAGGCACAGCACTTCTTAAAACCACATCAGCTGTCCCCACTGCACAAGTCATGTCCCCTACCTCTTTTTTTTCCTACTCCCTGCCCTCTGTTACATGTCAGGGCTGTTCCTGAGGTCAAACAGAGTGAGAATCTGATGGCAGGAATCAACACTGATTTCCACTTTGACTGTGTTTATTTCTATTCATTCCCCTGGGGACTTTGAGGTTTGTCTGTTTTGTTTTCTTCTCATTTTCCAAGGAACTTTTGCTGCTGCCTGTAAGGGAGACAATCCAGCTTTGCTAACTGGCAATGGGAGCACAGTGGCTCCCTGAAAATGTCGAAAATTCTTTGCTTTCCAGAGTGTTTGTTTAAGAAAAGTGAGTTTACACAGCTTGCGCTGAGTGCTTGCTGTGCAAAACGATTTGCAACTTGTGGGTACAAAACACCTTCTGATTCTCTTTTCAGACCTCCAGTACTGTCCTCAGCGTACAAATTCTTACATCTACAAGGCAGAATCTTTTAAAGATCTACATGAATTTTTCTCAGCAGTGCAATAAAGGATCAGGATCCACTCCTAATCCATAAAATTGTGTAGATTATCTCATAATTGTGCCTGCAGTACAAGATTCTCTGTTTGTTCTTCCAGACTCCCTCTTTATCCACCCTCCCTTCAGTCTCTCCATTGGCATGGGAAGTCCCAGGCCTCGGAAACGAGATGCTAATGAAAGATCCCTTTATGCCAGAAAAAAAATGTAACTGGGCTACTGGTCTCCTTTCAAAACGAATGAGGCAAATAAATCAAACAGAAATGGTGAAATGTCTGACTCTAAATTAGTAGGAGGGACATGCAGTGACTAATTATTTCCTTTAAGTCAAATTATCTTATGTCTATATCCTAAATCAGAGGATCATAGAATGGTTTGAGTTGTAAAGGACCTTTAAAGATCACCCAGTCCCATTCCCTTGACATGGGCAGGGATTTCATGAGAGTCGGGTGCTCAAGGCCTCATCCAACCTGACTTTGAACACTTCTAGGGATGGGTCATCCACAGCTTCACTGGGCAAACTGTTCTTCTGTTGTCCCCACAACAAATCCTGTAAAAAACAGGGTCTATTTTGTTTTTCTCTGCCTGTAAACGGCATGTTGGAGCTACCTGGCCAGAACAGGCTCTTACTTTTGCTGAGGTATCAAATGTACTGTAGCTGCTGCCACCAGCAGGACGTTCAACAAAAATGAGACGTTTTCCCACCCATCTCAAAAAGAGATAATGAATAGATTAGAAGAATTTAAATTTTAATATCATCAGTTTATTTGCTATAACAAGCTCCCTTCTGTACGATCTCTCTCACAACTGTCCCTCCAGACAAGCTAAGCAAAACATGCTGCTTTTTTCTCATCCAGACTGCAAGAAGCATCTGAAACCTGTGTATGTTAAAGACAACCATTCTATACAATGCACAAAGAAAAATAAAGATTCTCAGAGAAAGGAATAGTGAAGAAAAGGCAAGAAATAATTTCACCTGATTCATTGACCACTATGACCTAAAATCACTATTTTTAGTAAAGATGTTCAGCAGTAAAATCTGTTTCCCGGTGGCAAAAAAGGAGTCTGTTTTGTGCCTGTGAGCCTCTCTACAAGAGCTACTGCATGATTATTGATTTTCTGAAGCTGGCTGCCTCAAAGTAAGAATGTTATCATGAGTTCACAAGTTGCAGTAACGTGTTAGTACAAAATGCTGAACATTGTTTTTCACGTGCTTTAGGATTTTTATAGGCCATTGTCTAAGTTTATCTGAAAAAGTTTAACTACTTTAGTTTTCTCAAAAAGAATCCATTTCTTTATACCCTGAGAAAAAGAAAGCCAAAACCTTTTTTCTGCCATAACGAGATGCAAAAAAGACACAGAAGTTTCCAAAGTCGTTATTCATTATCTCAAAAAAAAAAAAAAAAAAGTTTAACAAATCAGGAAGGAATGTAATTGAAATAAAAACATGGCCTTAATTGCGATTTTATATACAAAGAAAATGATAGTCAATGTACTACATCTTTGGAGAATATATCCAAACTCTCTTGCTGTAATAAAAAACAAAGTATTGCAACTTTTTAAAGTTAGTTTGATTTTTTTTATTGTTTTTTTTCACACTTAAGAGTCTTACTGCATTTAGATCAGTGTAAGCTAAACTGAAGAGTTTAAGTTTGACTCTGACTGGTTTGCAGTATTCTGATTAGCCCCAGATACACTGAAATTCAAAGCCTTCCAGAGGAGGGTGAAGACATGTTTATTTTCATTTTGGAAGGAAAGATTCCCCTAAAAATAACTAGAACCTAAATTGCTATTCCATGTTGTCTTTAATTTTGTGGATGAGAATTTAGTATGGGATTTAGATATCTCATGGTTCAATTCTCATATCGTTGGGATTAAGGAAATTATTGTGAAGGAAGGCAAGATGAGGGCATAGAGCACAACAGATAATCTGAAATGATTCTCTATTTAATTCTGCAACAACATTGCTCGCACAAGGCACTATTGTGGAATTGCCATTGGACCAGAGCCTATTTCTTTCAATTTCCATATACAGGGAAATTGCTCCCAATTCCCTCAGGCAACTTTGCAGATCTGCTCAAGGATACTGAGGAAAATTAATCTGAATTCTTTTTTGAAGTGGATTAGTTCAACTAAATTAAAATGCTGTGTGGACTCTCTCATTCAAAATTAAAGGAGCTTCTTTAATTCAGTTTTGCTTCATTCAGCTTAACATTGGGTGAAGCAAAACAGAGTTTAGGCTCCTTTAGAATTATGTCCAATGGAATGTAATTTAAATTCCCACCTTCAATTAATTTAGGGTTATTTTGCTGGTTGTCCCCTGCACAAACAATAAGGTAACGTCCATGAAGGACAGAACATGGGATCGAAAGACCTCTGTCTGCAGATGGGACACGGGCAGCATGGTGGGTTCCTTTCCCACTCCCGTTCCTCTCAGCCTAAGCTCAGGAGGAACCTGCAGAAAGGACGTCTCAGCCCTGTTGCACATTCAGTCCTAGGTTCTCTTCTCAGCCTGCCTAATGTAAGGGTTTATAAAATGTGAAAGTGTGAAATGGACTCATTTTTCAAGCCTTTTTTTATTCAAAGCATAGTTACAGCTTTCAAGTCACTAGTGATGTGCACTGTATTTCGAGTGCTGACTTTCTATCCCACTTCAGTTCTCCAGAGTCTTCTACTCCTCTGACCTCTTCAAATGAATCATCATATTTTTTTTTTTAAAAAAGGACTATTTTAAGCTTAGAAGGCAGCCACTCACCAAGAGTGGGAGGAGCAAAAGAGAAAACCAAGACCTTATTCAAATACCTTGGAAACATAAGCAGACCTATTTTCCCATGGGCAAATTCCCCCTCTCATAGATGCGAGAGACCGTGTTCATGTTGATGGTGGGGTATTGCAGATACACATCAACAAGAAAATAGGGTATATCAGCTGAAAACAACCCTGACTCACATTAAATCAATTAAAGGTATTCTCCATCTGGTTCTACCCAAGGGGTTTGTACTTATTTAACTAAATTGGTTTCTAAACTGATTTAGTTAAACTGGTGCATAAACTGTGTGCAGAACAGCCAGAAGTAAGTACAAAAGAGTCTAAGTAAGTCAAATAAATCCAAGTGAGTATAAGAGGCAAATTGGGGAAGAGATTAAGTGGCAGCATAACCTTTAGGGGTTATGTGGAGTGATTCTGAGCGCAGCTGTAGCTCTGACAAAGACGCGAACATCTGCCTCTGCCCACACTGACTGTTGGCCTCAAAGCTCTGCAAGGTGCAGAAATGAGCCTGGAAATCTGAAGAACATGCTCAGAAACATCCAAAGTGACAGTACTGAAGTTGGCTGCTGTACATGGAGCTTCACCCTACCAGTGATGACCTACAGAAAACAAACCAAGAGAGAGGAAGAAGTGTATAAATGGCTGTATTTAGGAAGGATAGTTAAGAGATGCACAGTTGCAGATGTCTGGTACAACAAAGAGGTAAAGGCAAGTTATGCAAGGCTGAACTTTGGTACAAGGTGATAGTCTCATGGCTAAAATTCTTCCTAAACAGTCAGTGTTCAGATCCTAGAGCTGTTGTTGTTATCTGGCAGTGAAGACATTATCTCATGCAGCTGTCTTGGTGCACCTGCAGTGTCCATCACCGTGGTTGTACTTGAACTGCTGTCAGTGTAGCTTAGACAAGTGAGCTGAGCCCCTTCCTAGCCAATTCCTGGATGTATTTTAGGAGTTAGCATGAGCTATGGGCTGTTCCCGGGGGATACCATCTGTCTGATCACCTTATTCTGCAGGCTGAGCTTTTAATTGCAGAGTTGCATCCAGACAACACCAAATGGTTTCGGGACATAGTGTGTCCTGGGAAAATTTAACTTAGCAGTACAGACATGGCCTTTGTGCCTCAGTTCTCCAGCTCTAAAATGGAGTATTACTTTGTATGTGTTTTGTGTACATGTGTACAATTCAGGGAACAGGAGATGTGATAGCAAATAGTAGGTGATAGGGATGTCAAAGACCTATTTTTCACTCCTTGTCCTCTCTTGCACCAAGGGAAGAGCCAGTCACAGATCATGTTCATATGAAGGAATTTTAATAGGGTGTTATTCATTTTGCTTGAGTTATGCTAGAGATAAAGAAGTTATTAACAGCATCACGTGCCATTAACTCCCAGAGCAGCTTCACCAAATCACCCTTGGGTTTTTAATTGGTATTGCACTTGCAATGAGTGCCAACACTCTCTCTTTTCATCACTTTTCTAATTATAATTTCCCTGGGCACATGCCCAGTTTTTATACAGTTTTTGGACAACACTGAGGACATTATCAGCGTTTGTGATGATGGGAAAGAGAGGAATTACAGACAGTATGAAACTTCCTGGTGCTTCCTGATATTTTGAGGTTGCATTCATGTGACCCATACTGTTTCTGTTTTGTTGAGTCCTCATAAATCCTCTGGCTGGCACATTGCGAATGCCCATGGTCACATTTGGGTCTTTCTGCTCCCTGTGCAAGTCGACTTCCTTCCATCTACTGCTGTATTAAGTAAAATAAAAAATGACCACTGATGAAAGCACTCACTGTCTGGACATTCAGCTGCTTCCTACAGCTGGCAGGTAACCAAAACTTCTCAAATGGATTTTCATGTGTCTGAGAGATGCTCAGATACAAAGTGATGGAGAACATGTATGGACCTATAGCAGATAGAACTGACGTTAGTTTGTCAGTACTCAGAGATTATAGCTTCTTAGCTGTACTGTTTTTGGCAGGGATAGAGTTAATTGTCTTCATAGTAGCTCGTATGGTGCTATGGTTTCGATTTGTGACAAAAAGTGGTGTTAACACACAGATGTTTTAGTTAATCCTGAGCAGAGCTTCCACAGCATTAAGGCTTGTTCTGCCTCGCAGACATCCCCACCAGTGAGTAGACTGGGAGTGTGAAAGAAATTGGAAGGGGACACAGCTGGGACAGCTGACCCCAGTTGACCAAAGGGATATTCCAGACCCTATGATGTCAAGCTCAGCAATAAAAGCCGTCAGAAGAAGGAGGAAGGGTGAGAGATGTTCAGGGTTATGGTGTTTGCCTTTCCAAATAAGTGTTATGCTTGATGGAGCCTTGCTTTCCTGGAAATGACTAAATATCTGGCTGTTGGTGGGAAGTAGAGAATTAATTCCTTATTTTGCTTTGCTTGGAAACACTGCCTTTGCTTTTCGCTGTCTTTATCTCAGCTCAAGAGTTTTCTCACTTTTAGCCATCCTACTGAAGGAGAGTGAGTGAGTGGCTGTGTGAGACTTAGCTACCTACCAGTGTTAAACTAAAACTCAAGCTCTTCAAATCCTCCTCTTAGCCATGGTAGATCCTAGTTCAGCTCTCAGGCCATGAAGGATTCACTAAGGGTTTACCACTGAGGTATGAGTTATTGTGGAATCTTTAGTCTTTCTTACTTCCCCTCTGCAACATCAATAGAATATATGAATAACTAAATGAGAATTTGTGGAGGGTTCATGGGCCTAGTGTTCTCTTCCTCTGGCATGTCTTCTTCCTCAGGAATGACTCACCTGAGTAGCCTCAAACATCCAGTAATAACAGATGTAGTCAGCTGGTGAAAAGCATGCCTAGGAGTTGTACCAATTACCCTGTAAACACCTCTTCCAACATTTTTTTGGGGGTTTTAGTACTGAAGTTTCAGCAAAATTATTAAGATATGGAATTAAAGATCTCTTTAATAACCACCAAAGCACACAAATGGGGACAGATATTTGAATGCTAACCTGTATATATTCAGGTACATGGTCCTCACATACTTCTGAATGTGACTTCGTATATACATGTATTGTCTCTAGATGTAATTTCAGCACAATACGGACAAAATCTTCAGCCTTATTAAGTTTAGCTTAAACAAAGATTTCTTGTTTTTTTTTAAAGTTTCTGCTTTCACCTAAAGTAAGTACAATCAACACAGGAGGCTCAAGAATAAAGAATATTGGCAATCAGCTTCCTAAGAGAGTAAAGGTTCACCCTAGGTCAGTTAGAGTTCTTGGCTGGGAGTCAGGACAACTTGTTTTGTGTCTCAGTTCTACTCCAGATTTATTAAGCATGATTCTGATCCAGGTACACAAAGCTAAGTGAAGGTATCCAAAATGAAAATATTGATAGGGGCACTGACAGACTCAGTTGCCCAAATGTAGACGTCTGGTGCCATTTGGGACTGCCCAGTATATTCAAGATATTCACGTGAGAATGAAATTATGAGAGATCTCAACTCTTTGGTACTGTCAGCTACAATCAGCTGGAGTACCCTGAAGTATCACAAATGGCCTAATAAAGGGACAACTGACATATCCATGCACTCATTAGGAATCCAAACTATGAAGCTGAGAGACCAGTTCTGATTATCTTAAAATAGATATCTACTTTCGGGAAGCTGAATAACCCTCTGGTCTCTGTTGTATAAGTGTAGGTAAAGGATGTCCCCCAGTCCTTCAGCTCTCCTACCAGAAGGTTATAAGTGTTCCCTCAACCCTATGTTATACCTGTCAGGCCCATGAAGACAACTCTTAGACATTTTAAATTGCACTAAGTATCTACACAAGTATCTACACAGGTAGCTGAATCCCCCATGTAGTTTCCATTGACTAGAACAGGAGCTTCAACACACAGTTCACATCTTTATACTTACGCAGGTGTATAGGTATTTACATGCAGATGTTTGGACCTGGAGCTGAATTTCACTTCTTGTGTGATTTTTGGAAAAACAATTAATCCATCTGAATCTCTGTTGCCCCTTAATAAAATGGTGATGATATCTCCACAAATGCATATGTACACACTTCGTGAAGAACAGGATCTGTTTCCTCAGAGCACTGCCCAACAAAGCCTTAGGCAAGATGTTTGTTATTTTGATGAACATTTTTTTACACGTTACTGTGGAAAAACACTAGTGTCCCAGCTCTAGAGCTATGGCTCCATCAAAGACTGTGCCACCCATACATAGGGTAAGACACCCTTATCCCTAACAGAACCTAGAGACAGAGAAATGGGGGGCAGATACCATCTGTGGGATGACTATAAAATACATAGACACTATCAAGCCTCTTGGAGAGATCTGAAAGGCAATAATATTCGGGAAAAACTTGCATTCAATTCCAGCACTCAGTTGTGTCACTGCTCTTCCTCTTGGGTGGATTGTATTATACATAAAGGTGATGACATGCATCATCTATAGGCCAGTATACTAAAGCCTTGTTGCAGCAACAGACCCCCACCAGCAGGAACTCCTTTCAGCCTCCATATCTTTGGCACTGACGGAAGACTCTGCTTTCTGTCAGTGTATTTGTGCAGTGACACATATTCTCTAGTGATTAGATTAACGTTGGCAAAGGCAATATGAAAAACCCACATAGATTACCACTGTCACCCGCAGTAATTACATTTATTCATTTCCATTTAGCCAAGTTTTTACAAGCTGAGCAAGGGGCCAAATAAGCAATAAACACAGAGGCAAGAAATTAAAATGCTGATCCGTTCACTGTGAAAACAATCAAACCATCATCTTTCTTTAGGCAGCTCATTCATCATCCAAAAGGGCCACAGTGTGTTGATATGGAGGGCTGGAAATCTAATGTTATTACATGTAAATTCACTAACATGAAATTACTGCCCCTGATGTGATTTTACTAATAAATTAGTTCATTTCTACCTTTTCGCAAGAGACTTTAGGGACCGTGGAGAATTGTACATGAGTCTCGTAATCTTGCCTGCTTTATTTCAAGTGAACAAGCAGTTTAGTTCCTCCTTCCACTACCATCCCCTGCTTCTCCCTGTGACTCTTGCCTTGGCTCTGTTTCATTAGGGGATAAATAAACAGTCATATTTTTATGTCTTGGGGACAGTTTTGTTACCTTGGGTTGCGGAGAAGCATAAAAGGATTAAGGTTCCTTGCCTTTACTGTTCTGGCATCAATAGAGAGAAGCAAGTATCTAGACCTTACCTCAAAGTTTTCTGAGCTGTAAAGTTGGTGCAAGTTGAGTTTTAAGAGCTTAAATTTACTTTTTATATCAAAACTTGTGAGGCAGGAACACCCAGTTCCTAAGCTGGTAGCAGTCATAATGTTACAGTAAGACTGGACAAAACCAATTTATATAAAGAAATAATGAGACAGCTCCATTTCTATATTTTCCAAAGGCAAAGCATCAGCTTTCAAGGTACATAGCTTCACTGATGTGTAGGGGATGTAAACGACCTGAGGTCAGTGACCATACATCTATTTGCACATCACGGAGAATCTGGCCCACCAACTTCAGTGTGCTTCGGAGTTACACAGAGAGTTGTAACAGACTCAAAAGGCTTTAGCAGAGCTGCTCCTCCTGATTTGTAAAGGCGTAAGAGGAGAATGAGGTTAGTTTTAGTAACCTGATCTGGTTGAAGGTGTTCCTGCTTATTGGGGGGGGTAGGGGAGTGGACTAGATGAGCTTTGAAGGTCCCTTCCAAACCAAACTATTCTATGAATCTATGATTAATTTCCCATTTTTACTCTGTTCAATCCTCAGTGAGAAGATCTGGGCAATCTGTAGAAGGAACTCTGCTTTATTCTTCCAGACATATAGATGTCTCTTCAGTCTAACTCATCAGCAATATAAATACTTTTCTTAGCCTACGTCCATCGCTCCCCTTGAAGCCAATTGCAAGACACAAGCAACTCAATGCTGAATTTGGTTCTTTTTGCTCCTAAGCTGTAGGACAGCGGATTTGGCTGGTGCTCCTTCTGTCACTGCTGGGCCAAACCAGTTCCAGACCACCAAGTCTGCATTCCCTGCCACCATGGCTTTGCACTGGTAGCAAGAGCCAGCAGTGAAAAGTCACCTACCGGTACCTATGAGATCCATCTGGAACAAGTTCACATAACAAAGTACCAGTTTTACACCACGAAGATTTCAGGAGCAGTGGCTAGATGCTCATTTTGTTTAAATCTCTTAGATTCACTGGAGCTGTATCTGAAGTCTCACTGTTTATTTGCTATATTTTCATGCATATTGAATCACTGGATTATTTCATTTTGCCCCTTCCTCACCTATTCCAGCTCTTCTTTGTATGTTTAGCAACAAGGACACATCTATATCTCACTACATGTATTTTATGGTGCTTTTGACAATAAGACCCTACAGTGGATTTGGATCCATTGTTGCTACCAGATAAATAAGGACATTTATCTGCTATAATATAGGTGTCAAAAAATTGCACGCCTAAGCTTGATCCAGTTATCTAAGTTCTTCCTATAGTCAAAGGCAAGGAATAGATCTTTTTAAGAGGGCAATTTTGAAGGAGATGACTACCTGGTAGTACCTAAAATACAAATATATATCTGTATTTTTTTTCTGGGAATTTAGAGTGACATCTTGCTGAGACTCTCTTGACCGTGGCCACTTACTGCAGGTCAGTTCATTGCAATTCATTGATTCATGTGGTCTCAAAGTGCACGACCAGGATTGCTGTCAAAAGAAATTAAACCAGATGATCAAATCTAGAATTGTAGCTGATATTTCCTAACTACAAATGGGAACAGGAACAAACCAGACCAAAGTGAAATCCTTCTGAACTACCTACAGCATGGATGTTAGGCCTGCAGCGTGGATCACTTCAATCTAAAAAGCCAATCTTATTTGTCCAGACTATATACTAACATAGATATTACCTGTGTTTCACTTCTGTCTGAGAAAGTTGTCTAGAGTTTACTCCTAATTTTGGGATACCTGAATAATGTAAGCTGAACCTCCACTTGGGAAATAAATTTTGTTTCTGAGTCAGCACTTTGATATAACACAATGTTAACTTGTGCAAGGTAATCATAGGACAAACAGAAAAAGAATATTTCATCCCTATTGCTTTTCATCCCTATTGCTAGGAGTACAGCCACTGTAAATAACTTCCAACTGAAGAGATGTTATTTCATTAAGGAAACAACTAAAATTCCCAATAGTCTTTCTACACAATAAGCTGATTATCTGTAAATCAGCAAAACTTGCTGTCAATATGGACAAGCTGCTGACAAGTTTAGTAGTTTGTCTTATCTTGATCGTCTTAAAAATGAAATTATACAGTCAGAAGGACCTCAATACGTCAGGAGTTGGTATCTGCATCGCTAAGATTTACCTACCAGTCTTGTCTGAATGAGGTTGGGATGACAAAAAGGGAGACAGTGACCAGGGCAAGCTCTGTGCTGAAACAAGGAGCCTGTTTCTGTCCTTACCCGCTCTGAAGTAAATTAGAAGGTTGTTCCAATGAGGCTTTTAGATTTCCATCAAAATTGAGCTGTTTTGAGAAGAGATTTCAGGCCCACTGCACCCAATTAGCACTGAAGTGGGACATGAAGTCAAGCAGTAGGTCACAAGACCAATCCACGACTGGTGGAACTTCTCTGCAATCATCACAGCCAAGGTGACTATGGCATATTGCTTTCATGTTTCAAAGTCTAGTAGATGTCCGGGACACCTAAATTATCATCAGACATAGTGTTGGATTCAAAGTGCAAGCCAGGCAAGTGTCTTGAACTGGGTGGCACTGATACACTTTCCCCTTCTCTTGCAAAACTTCAGCTCCAGCTGACTCAAACAATAGGATATCTGTTGATGCACTCTTGGCTCTCCATGTGGAGACTGTTATAGCTGAGCTGATTGCCATGCTAAAAACATGGCCAGATTCATCCCACCCGACCTGAGGTACCCGAGTGTCCCGCCATACCTGTAGTTGCAATTAATAGTGGGTGGCAGAAGGTGTTAACTGCCCTCAGGTCTTTGTCCCATTCATCTGACAGAGCTTCCTGTCCCCAAGGCAGGGACATCTGATTGTTTTATGAACTACTACTGTTTACATCGTGCATAGTATGCAAAGCAAAGCTGTTGCCAGTTAAGCTGAAAATACTGTGATAAAAACTACAGTCATTCAGGACTCTCTTCAAAAGATGATCTACTTTAAGGCAGGATTGGATATCCCTGTGTTGAAAATGTTGGCCCCTCTCAGAGGGCAGGGGAGATATTCATGTATGTGACCACCATGTATGGCCAGTCGGAAGGTGTCTTCTGCAAGTCACAAACATGTAAGGTAATTGCTGGATTTGGTTCTGCCTCTTATCCCATCTATCCGGTTATTTATCCCAGCTCCAGTTATTTATATTTTATCAAGGTCTAGAGACATGACTGAGCTTGACGCTCACCTGTACCAAACCCAGAATGAGACAGCGTTGCTCGCACACCCCTAACCCTCTGTCTAGGTAGCTGAGACTGAGCTTTCAAAGACGTACAGGAGATTAAGTTACTTGTTCAATGTCTTATAACTAGTCAGTGGTGAAACCAACGCTGAGTCCAGGCTTTCTGATATCTTTTTCTTTTTTTTTTTTTTTTTTTTTTTTCTGTATTCATTAGATAATAGTGATTCACTGGGAAAAATCTCAACATGCACAACAGCCTGCCTTGGCCCAAAGTGATCAAACATCATTCAGTGCCAATCAAGCCTTGTGAGGAATTAAGATGAATCTATGTAAAAGTATCGGGAGATACTATGTTTGCTTTTCTTTATCCCTGGGATACATCCAGAAGCCTCTCCTTTGCTGATTTTGTGTTATGCATTTGAAAGTGTTGTTGGAGCAGATCAAAACCCAAGGAAGTGAGAGGGGTATTGTTTTGTGCGAGGGTGTTTTGAAGCCTCGGGTTGCTTATACAGTGAAATAAAGCAGTGCTGGCTTCTTTCTTTTCTTGCAAAGATCCTTTAGGAATTAGTCTGGCAATTCCAGCACCAGAGAAGGGCTCTTCCTTTGCTAATCACCTGGCTTTATTCGGCTCTGAAACTCACTTGGAAGATCCCTGTGTGTGCATTAACCAAAGGTACAGGATTATGTTTGTTTAATAATATAGTGATGTCTTGCTGAACAACTGTAATTTCCATGTACTTATTGATCTTAATTTATAATGCCATTAGCTTTCTAAACTGCCATTAACTAATGATGGGCTCTGTAGGCTTAACAGCTCTTTCAAATCAGTTGCTGACAAGTGGGCCCCAGAAGCATTTGTCAAAAGGGTAATGGATCCCTATCAGAGTGGCAATAAATTAGGTTATAGTCTTATCAAATTAAACAATGGATGAAGGAAAATTAGCTATCAATAAAAATCTATAAAGCCGCCCTGATTATTCCCAGTCAATTATATCAATTAGAGATCAAACAGTGAACCCCCTGCAGTACGTTAAATAGAACTAACCGGGGCCAAAGGCGGCCAAATTGTGTTACAAAATGCAACACCACGGGCAGCTGTAGGAGATAATCATTACTGTCATTGACAAAGGAGCTGCTTTATTAGAAAGCTGGATGTTGCCTGCAGGCAGGCTTCTGGCAAGAGGACAAAGGCTCCGCAATGAGGAAGGGGAAAGAGGCTTGAATCTGGCTGACAGTGTGAGGAGTGTGTTTCTGGCTGATAGCTCCTCCAACTTTTGTCATTTAAAGCAGGCTAGGCTCCATCAGATTCTGCTGAGCCTTCTGAGAAGTGACTTCGTCAAGAGACTCCCTCTGTCCCTTTGCTCGGTTTGTTTTTGTTTGTTTGTTTGTTTTCTTTTTTTTTAATTTACACTGTTGATCTTTTCACTAACGATACATAATACTTTAAAGATGTAAACTTGTTGTAGTGGTATTATTGTCCAGGCTGCAACTTCAGGCACGGACTAAAAGGTGGTCTTCAGAGGCAATATCGAAGCATCTAGCACATGAAGTAACATATCCTAGAAATTGCCTTGGAGACCTGAGCAGGCTTTTCCTTCTCTATTAGCCTCTGCACCTATGGTAGCAAAAGGGATCTTTCGTATTGGGATACGGATGCTAAGCCAACGCTGCTTCACTAGGTCACTCTCCCAGGACTGTCCTAGGCTGAAGTGGTCTGCTTGTGTCTACACTGTTTTTTACTGCAGTTCATGTCACACATGGATTTGAGGTCGTCTCCCCAATTACATGTCATATTGCCTTCTCTGTTATTTCCCACCTGTGCCACTCAACACCTGAATTACAATCCTCCTGTAGGGAGCTTAGAGAGACAACTGACCATAGGGCACCTGTGGACTGACCATATGACCAATGCTTAGATGTTTCTTTAAGGGATACAAAAATCACCCAGATAATTCCCAGAAAGCCCCAAATTTTCCATGTGTTTTCACAAAGTCAGCGGTCCACTCCCTAGGGGTCTGTGTGAATTTTGTCTTCCAGCACCACATTCCACCAAACTGCAGTAGGGCTGCATACCCAAGTGTCTTAAACTTGCTTGGGATGATGATGTTGAAGGGAATTTTGACTCTGGCTCTTCATGTGGCTGCTGAATGTGGCCACCTCTGTGAGAGAGCACATGTGTGTATGTGTCCCTGCTCCTGGGAGAGCTTCCCATCAATGTCACTGCCACTTGAAATCTCAGCTGAGAAATGAGCTGCTTCTGCAGGCCATCAACCATGACCTGTCTCCTGCTTTCTTTCTGCGTGAAGTTACAGTTTCTTATAGTCTTTCCTTAAAGTGCTCTATGTCTGTTGAGTGGGAAGAACAATCTGTGGAACATTTTACTTCTCATGCTCTCTTTGAGGTCTCCGTAGCTTCACATGAGTAAACTCGGTGACTTAGATGGTCTCTTTCAATTTCCCCCACGGGTTGAAACCTTTCTCTGAACTTAGTTTTCAGACAAGGCTGGCTTCCTGGTGCATAGACTCGGATATTAGACTTTGGGCTGCTGCTTGACCCAGGATGGAATTTGGTAATTACCCTTCTCCTGGACCAAGATGGGAGCAACAATATTCTTTGTGTTGGTCATTATTGTCAGTAAGAGCAGCTGAGTAACGATGTTTTTGATTCTTCCTGCAGAAAGTGTGCAATCAGATCAAGGAGAAAACAAGCTTTTTAAAATTAAAAGCTATTTTGCTCTCTTATTCTTCCTCTTCTAAATAGACACAGAAACACATTGGTGATGAATACCGATACCTCTTCATATATGAGAATGCCAAGAGAAATAAAACATCACTGTTATGAACTGCAAAATAAAGCACCCAAACTAAGGAATATTGAAATTAAGGCCACCAAAGTATTTCTGTATCAACCCATTTGTGATAATACATCACAGGACAATCTTTGATACTGTGGAGGTGTTTTACAAAATCTTCTGTGAGGCTCCTTGCTATTCCCTCCTTTCAGTGAAATGATGTTCCAGCAGCATAAAGATGGTACAGCAGAGTTTTGGGTTGCAGTTTGAATCTAACAACTGAATTCCCTCTACTGTCACTGACTATCACATAAAAGCTTTCCTTTCTTCCTTGCTTAAACTGTATATTTAACCTATGGGAAACAGAGCTTTAGGGGTGCGTGCCTCAAACTCTGGACTAAACTCCCAAAGATACCCAAAGTCACTCTAAACTTCACTTTCTTCCATACAAAGCGGTGATTTAGGTCCCTGCTTTATGTTCTGTAACACAAAACTGTTAAGTATGTGCATGTGCATGTGCACATGCACGTGCATGTAGTATCTTTGAAAAATACAAAACAAAACACACCCCACACTCATGCTTCTTCCAGCAGAGGAGAGCCGAGAGAACAAAAATTGATTGATGTTATTCATATTGCACTGAGGAGTACTGGAAGGCTTTCAAATACACCGCGATGAGACTAGACTTGACTAGAATAGCTGTAATATCGCTGAGCAAAGCACTTAGTAAATGGAAGTGGAGATGATGAAATTTGGTCCTAAAGGGATGCCAGGATGTAACTGCTCAAGTTTTTGATCCTGCTCATACTTCTGAATGTACTTTATTGCACACCTGAGAGTCACCCCTTTCAAGACACAAGATCTCCCTCCTTTCTGAAACCAGGCATATGTGTCTGTACTTGCAGGGCCGGGGTGTGACTGCACATTGGTTTGTAGCAAAGCCAGCAAGAAAAGAGGGATAGGTTTCTGTTGGAATATCCACATTTGAAATTTCCACTTCAGAAATCCTGGATTGTTGTTTAATGTTTGTTATGTTTGTTGGGTCTTTTTTCTTTTCTGTTGGCAAATGTCAGTGTATAAATAAATATAGGAGTCTCTCTGTTTTCCAACTGCTATTAGAACAACAAAGATAAGGAAAGCAAAATAAATGTACTTTTCATTCAAATTTTCACAGTAGAAACTTTCTGAAGTGGAGTAACACCAAGAAAACACTGTGCTTGTTTCAAAACCATAGATTTTATACAGAAAAAAAAAAATAACAGCTCTGCAATATTTAAAGGGTAGTTTAGTTCATTTCACATCCCACGGGAAAGAAATTGGGTGCTTAAATTATTACAAGTAGATCTAGTTTAAGCAGTGAATCCCTCCTTCCTGTTCTGTAGATGGTCAAATAGATGTTCAGGATCATTGTCAGTATCTATGTCAAGACCTATTCAATAATAAATGATAACTGACAGTATGCAGAGAGGCAGCAATTCCTGTCCTGAGCATCTGAAATATAATCAAAGATTTTGTTCTTAACAGGACTTAAGTAGGGCTTGAAAAATTCAGTTGTGGTGGTGGTCAGTAAAGCAAGACATCTGAATCTGGACAGTTTCAGAGGATGGCAAGTGTGAGAAAAATTAATTTATGGATTACTGTCATCATTATTAAGTCTAATCAAGAGCTTGGTTCTTGCTTCTAACGTTAACACAGTCACACAGAGAAGGGGTAGTGGGTGTTAGATCTGACTTGGGTTTTGCCTCTCACCCAAAAGCTGCTTTCTGGATGTATTTGACAGTCTATGAGAAGCAAATTATCATTCCTAAGGTCTTGCTGTGGATATCGGAGCTTCATTGCTAGCTTCACCTATGCCACCTTGTAGAGGCCAGTAGGGATCCACATTGTAAAAGCTTTAATTCCATAGGCAGTAACGAAGATACAGAAAATTTGCAGTAGTGGAAGATGACCACAACCATAACCACAGTGAGAGAACAGTCACGTTTTCCAATACTTTCCATATTCTCATTTGACTCCTTGGAGCCAGCTTCCTATATATATATCTGGTTAGTCTATTTGTCTACCCTGAAAAAGTTTAGTCTCTCAAATTCTTCCTTTCCATCTTAGAGATTTGCTCACCCTCATTTCCTGCTCTGACAGTATTAGCCAGAAGACTAATGGGAGGCCAGAAAGCAGCTAATGATGCAGAGTTTGTTGGGGGGAAAAAAAAATAAAAAGCAAACTTTCCAAAACAGCTCAAGCACTGAGAAATTTGGATTCACGTCGCCACGCTCTATTGCAGAAGCTTGGGTCACTAATCTTCCCTTTTCACCAAGAACCTCTGCAATTTAATTCAAGGACTCCTTTCCAAGCAATGAGACACAGCATTAGACACCAGACGCAGGGAAAGTGGGGTGGGTGCGTGGAGGGGGAAGGGAAATAAAGTAATTTAGCATCTGGCAAAATGGATTGTGAACATACAGAAGATGTTATACTGCTAAGACTTCTCTCTGTCTCCCTTTCCCTCTCTCTCTTTTCTTTTATTAAAGGCCTAGGCAATTTAAAAATGGAGACAGTGCATCCCACTTAATAGCGTTGCTGTTAATCTTCTTACCAGTCAGCTCTCAGCTCTAAGTATTGAACGCACAAAAACCCTCCTCCTGTCACCAGCTGTGGTTAGGGAGTGACTGTCCTCAGGGGCTCCAAGCCTTGAAAAAAAATAAATAAAAAAAAATTCACCGCTGAGAAAAGGCAATAACAGGAGTCTGCTGTTGTCTAACCTGCCATATAAATGAAACAATCAAAGAAGACAACAAAGGAAACTCCACTAACATCCAGAGGCAAAAGCAGTTTCCTGTAATATTTCCTGGCTTGGGGAACTATTTTTAGCCAAACTCCTCTTTTTTTTTTTTTTTTTTTTTTTTTTTTTTTTTTTTTT